>VWZO01006577.1:4394-16925 GCA_013396975.1 Bucco capensis
CTTAAAACACTCCCCAGCTCTCCTTTCTTCCCAGGTCCAACTTGATGCCTGATTTTCTCTTCCTCCTCCCCTCACGAGCAGCATAGGGGTCAGGGAATGGGGGTTGTGGTCAGTTCATCACACTGTTTCTACCACTCCTTCTTCCTCAGAGGGAAGAATACTCACTCTCTTTCTCTGTGCCAGCATAGGTTCCATCTCATGGAAAATAGATTTCCATTAACTTCTCTAGTGTGGGTCCTTACCACAGGCTGCAGTACTTCAGTACTCCAGCAAAAATCCTTCCCATGGGGTGCAGTCTTTTGGGAACTGCTCCAACACAGGTCCCCTGCAGAGTCAAAAGTCCTGCCAACAAACGTGCTCCAGCATAGGCTTGTCTCTCCAAAGGTCCTGCCAGGAGGCTGCTCCAGCACAGGCTTTCCACAGCGTCACAGGTTCCTTTGGGCATCTACCTGCTATAGCATGATGTCCTCCACGGACTGCAGGTGGATATGTGCTCCGCCTTTAGCTCCCAAGAGAACAGCCTAGCTCACCATGGTCTTCACTAACGGCTGCAGGTGAATTTCTCCATCAGCACCTGGAGCACATCTTCCCTCTCCTTCATTGACCTTAGAGCTTTCAGAGTTGTTTCTCTCATTCCTCTCTCTAGCTGCTGTTGTACAGCAGTTTTTTCCCCTTCTTAAATATCAGAGGTTCTGCCACCATTGCTGATGGTCTTGGCCTTGGCCAGCAGTGGGTCTGTCTTGGGGCCAGCTGGAAATGGCTCTGTCAGACATGGAGGAAGCTTCTAGCAGCTTCTTAGAGAAGCCACACCTGTAGCCCTTCCACTACCAAAACCTTACATCACAAACTTAATGCACATGCAACTTTTATAGATTCAAATATCTACAAGAACATTTTGGAAGTAATGGATTAAATAACAGATGGGGCCTACATGAGAATATACCTGTTTCAAAGGCCTTGCAAAAATGAGAGAGCTTATATTGCTTTGCTGTTACTGGCACGGCAGTACACAATAGGTTGTAACTAAATCAGATTGTAAGTTAATGGAACAGAGTGGTGTGACTTAATCTGTCACCCTCAGAAGCAACCCACTGGATGTCAGTATGTATTTAATACCCTTATGGAACTTTGTACTGTAGCACTCACAGGGTGCTAAGTTAGTCACTAAAAAACATTGATAATAATCCCCAGAAGTATTTTACACAGTGTATAACGGTTCCAGGAAACCTGCTGTTTATCATGTTCAGAGTATATAAAATCAAAGAAAAATATCATTAATGTAAGATACATTCTTTCTGCCCTCAGTCTAGAAAGGCACCGAAATTTTAAATAAGGCAAGGCTAGTAGATAACAAGAATATTCTTTTTTAATTGGCTGAGATGCAGTTGGAAAAAACAAGCATGAATTTAGATACGAACTCTTTTTTCCAGTTCTATGTACCACAGCAGCACTTACAACATATATACATGTATGAACATGAGAATAATTTACTATGTCAAAAAGGCAAGTTATATACAGCAAGTTATGAAGGCAAGTTCTCCAGACCAGATATGTCCCTGCCCACTGCAGGGGGGTTGGACTAGATGACCTCCAGAGGTCCCTTCCAACCCAAACCATTCTATATCTAATGTCTATCTCACAAAAGACATGAGTAGAGAGACACAAGTTGCTAAAGATACAGAATAAGAATACCAAGTCTTTTATTTTGCAGATTGAAACAGTATTTACTATGCAGTGGTCAGAGTGCTTCCGGCTATTCAGTGCCATAAATCCATGGCCCTTGTGAAGTACATGGAACGGGAAGCAAGGAGCCTTGCTTGGCAGCTGGTGGCACAAGTGGACGTGCCCTGGGAATAGCTGGTGTGAGACCCTGAGTTCGGAGTTTGTGGGCAGAGTTCACCCCTGTGGCACCATCCTGACTCTGCAAGCAGGTCCATAGAATAAGTAGGCTTGCTGCCATTCTAGGCTGTTATCCAATATCATACATAAAACCAGTGTCAGGTTACAGCACTTCCATGTCTGAGAGGCTGAATCAAATTCCTTTCTCATTTACATCAATCTGAACTTTGGTGACCTTCACTGAAGCTGGAGTTACTATACACTTATCTAACAGTGTAAATCAGATGAGAATTTGTTTCCTTGGATTTTATTCTGATTTCAAGATGGTTTTAAAGTCTATCGCTCTATAAAGCCAATGGAAGCACTTCCATTATTACAGTGTTGTATAATAATCAGCACAACTATACACAAGCTTCTGTTTCGACTCATGGAGCTCTGAAACTGAAACGTGAGAATATGCAGAAAATAGGCTGGTGAAAACCAATTTACTATTTAGCTCAGTCAGGCATAGTCTGAAAATCATTTGGGGTCTTCTGTGGCCCCTGGNAGCTCAGAATTCCTTCATCTTGGTTTTACACGGGAAATAATCGAGGCACTTTTTTGTTGCTATGGCATTCTGCAGCACAAGGCTTCACTATAGCAACTAGTGCATTGCCTCAGGAAGCATTGTCCAGAAGGCATGGGTTGCCATGGTTGTGTCATGACAGCAATAGTCTCTTTTTTACTGTGTTGAGTGTCAGGTGACTAGAATTTTCAGGTAGGTGGGAGAACACTACAAGAGATTGCTGTGTGTTCCCTCATGCAAGTGTAGATGGCAGTTCAGGACCACGTTTGCCTAGATGAAATAAGAAAATTTTATGTGCAAAATCTTAAATATTACCTGGATTAAATATAAGAAATACTATACATGGGTCTTGCTACTTACTTGTTTTCCAAATGCTATGGAAGTGTTACTGCTTAAGCAGCAATTGCATTGCAACATTCAGAGTTCTCATGTTAGGGAGAATGGCCCCATCCATAGAGTAATGAATCTGGATTTGTGTCTATTTGTGAATTTTGCCACAGGCCCCATATGTGATGTCTCTGTTCATGATCTGTAAAATTGAGCATTAGCCTGGGTGTGTTCTTAACAGTTGCAGTACAGCAAAAATTGTTAGACAGCAAAAATGGAAGAGCAGGACTTTTGCAGCTGTAAGAATGTACACCCAAGTGTTCCCCTTAGTCTGACTCTGTACTGAAAATTAATGAGGAACTATGTACGACATGCCTAGGCTCTGTCAGAGGCTCTTACAAATGGATGAAAACACATATAACTCCACCAATCTGGCACTTTCCCTAAACTAACAGCTCTGGTTCAAGTACGGGAAGAAGACTGTGAATACATTCATACCAATGTTATTTCCCCCTTCTAAAGAAACTCTATCACACAGCTGTGGCATGTGAGCTCCAAAAAGAGAACGGACACAAAAAAATTGGTGCCCATACCAAATGACTGCTGTTACATTGCACCATCCCAACTACTTTCCCTGGCTGCTTTTTTATTTATTTGACCCCAAATATTCCAAGCATCCTTAATGGCTGACTGAACTTGTCTTAGAAAACTTTCATTTGACTCCAGTTGGCTATTTGGCCTTATTATACCAACTATTACACAGCTAAAGACCCTGAAGTCTCTTACCTTGTTTATCTTTTCTTTCTAGAAGCCACAGAAAAAAGCCTTTTTCTATTTTCTATCCACAAATACCATGTAAAAGACATCCAGGCCCCACAAGTTTTTGAATAATTATGCCCAGACATTCCAGAAAAGGAATTTGTCCTTGCAATTACACACTATTCTTGCAACCAGCTCATCTGAAATCAACATAGGTACTCCCTGTACTAGACGTTTAACTTGTGTGATTGTGGTATATGGTTTGATCTGAAATCATATAAGAAAATTTCCAGAACTCCCTCAGAGCTATCACTTCTTTCTTTGTGCTACTTCCACTGCTATAATAAAAACACAGCAGAGCCCAGTCTAAGATTTCCAGTCAGGCTTCATTTTCCATCTAACTGTAGTATTCCCCACTTCTTTATTCCCTCCTCTCATCCTTCCTGCTCCTTCTGAGCTCTCCACGACTTTACAGTAGCACTATTCATACCTTTCTGTATCTGCAGCTTTTACTCTCAATCATCTTTGTCTTGATTTCACCCGTTATCACAGAGGTGTCAGAATTCTTTGTTTCTAGGATCACTAGGTGGCAGAACACAATCATTAATAGCTCTTCCGAAGAAAACACATAGAGGTACAAGTATCTAGCCTTTATGTACATCTATACATATATCTCCAACTTGCAGAGTTTGTTGTTCAAAATTTCAGGTTAAATAGGCTTATTAATTACTCCCCATTTTCAGGTAATATAAAAATACGATATAGAATCATAGAATCATAGAATGGTTAGGGTTGGAAGGGACCTCTGGAGGTCATCTAGTCCAACCCCCCTGCAGTGGGCAGGGACATCCCCAACTAGATCAGGTTGCCCAGAGCCCTGGCAAGCCTTGCCTTGAATGCCTCCAGGGATGGGGCCTCAACCACCTCCCTGGGCAACCTGTTCCAGTGTTCCACCACCCTTGTGGTGAGGAACTTCTTCCTAATGTCCAATTTAAATCTACTCCTCTCCAGTTTAAAACCATTGCCCCTTGTCCTTTCACTGCAGGCCTTTGCACACAGGCCCTCTGCAGCCTTCTTATAAGTTCCCTTTAAGTACTGGAAAGTCACTAGTAGGTCCCCCCAAAGTCTTCTCTTCTCCAGGCTGAACAATCCCAGCTTCTTCAGCCTGTCCTCATAGGAGAGGTGTTCCAACCCCCTGCTTTGGTTTGCTTTTGAGGGGTCACTGTGGGTGCTTTAAAAAGCTCCACTTTTCAGAGTGCCATCCCTGAAAACCATATTTTCCTAAACTGCTGCTTTCTGATTCTCCCAGATTTCTTATTACCTTTGTAGATTGTAGTGAAGGATGTTAATGCCTGTCTGTGGTAACCTTAATAGAAGTAGTAGAATGAATTACAGAATGAATAAAGGCTTAGATACTGCAAAAACTTGCAACATGCAGTGATATGGAGAGGATAGTTGTGGACCCTGCTACTATATCCCCTTTCAACTTAGCTTACTTGTGGAGCTAAAGTTTTCTAAAACAAGCAGTTGGCCCAGAATATCAACACCAATAGCAGTAACAAAATTCAATTTTACTGTAATCAAAACCACCAGCCCAGCTCTCAGCATGTCCTCTGCCTTGGGGATTGCTGAACACAGTACGGTTTTTCACACACTGGTATAGTTTCCTTAGTTGCTCTGCAGAGAGTTAAAGTGGAGCAGGAGGAATCAGCTCGCTTTGGTAAAGAAGGTTATGGAAAACATGTTAAGGATGACATATACCATGAGTAGTAGCCGTAGAAAATGCTCCCTTGGGAAGGAAAGGGTAATGATTTATAGTGGAGAAAGCAACGACAAGACATCTTTATTGGTTGTAACTCTGGCAAACTCTTTATTTACAGAGGTGAGGGAAGCACTAAAAACCTCTCTTGCCTTTCAGAGATACTAGAAACTCTACTCAAGAGCTTAAATACTTACTGCTAAATATGGCGAAGTAATCCACTTTGTGGAACAGTAACCAGCTCACAGTGAATTGCAAGAGCTTGTACAGAATTTAAAAGGCTCTTTAAAATACTCTGAATGGGTACAGTCCTCACAAAACCTAAGAAGGACGGGTCTCTCCATTACTTTCCCCTCCAATTGAGAAATGTTTCATCAATTAATATGACGCAGTAGAACATTTACTACCTCCTTTGGGCTGCTCTTCATATCTCAGATCATGATTGTGTTAATGGGAACATTTGGGAAATGTGTGCACAGAGGCAAGGAGATGTGACCATCCCTAAATCTGAACTGGAACCATCCCTAGTAAACTCTCAAAAAACCTGAAGAACTCAAAGGGGGAAGCAGCGTGTTGTTGAGACAAGTTTGGATAGATTTCACTTTCTAACATCACGTTTTCTTCCTATTTGCTAATGTCATTCTGTAAAGGCTGTTATGCCTGCTTATTGATGGAGTTAACTAAAGCCCTTGTGGGCAGTAAGGGGTGGGTGTTAGTGCTGCATTTATAAGCACTACCCAGCTTTGAAAAGGCTCTCTCTTCTGCATCATTGCTCTTAAAATCATTTTCAGTTGGATATGAAAGGGAGCATAGTCCCCAAAGATACATTCAGCTAGTTCCAGAAGGTACATTTCTAACCTGAAGACTTTAACTTGACTGTTTCCACTGAAGTATTTGCTAACTAATGGCCAAAAGGAAAAGATTAGAGTGTTAGTCTAATTTACCTTTGTGTTCCTCAGCATTCTTTTCAGGGAAATGCAAGACTTTAAATGGTAACAACTTTCCATTCCATACAGCTTGCTGTCCAAAGTACTTTCAAAATATTAGTTCTAATTGGAAGGACTTTCTTCTCCATGTTTTAGTACATTGAAATAACTAGAAAAAAATTATTCTTTATCTAATCATTGCTATTCTGATCTGTAGGAGATACTGTCCTTTGCAGTTCTTTGAGGGTTCAGTAGGATGCTAAAATTGCACAGAACTGGTTCCTGCATTGCAAGTCACCTCACCCCCTTCCTACTCTTTAAACAGTCCCTAAAACAGCAAAAGAAAGGTGCTTTTGGCTGTATCTAGATTTATTTCTTCTCTGATGCAAGATCTCTGTAAACATCTCCCCAAATCCTACAAAGCAGATATCAGGCAAAAATGGCTTCTGCACTATATGTATGAGGGTTTATGAAGGGAAGGTCCTGCCTAACCAACTTGGTCTCATTCTATGACTGGGTGACCCGCCTGGTGGATCAGGGGAGGGCTGTGGATGTGATCTACCTAGACTTCAGCAAAGCCTTTGACACAGTCTCCCATAGCATCCTAATGAAAAAGCTAGTAGCTCATGGCTTGGACAGGTTCACTCTTCGCTGGATTAAAAACTGGCTGGATGATGGAGCACAGGGAGTGGTTGTGAATGGTGCCACTTCCAGCTGGTGTCCAGTGACCAGTGGTGTCCCCCAGGGTTTAGTCCTGGGCCCAGTCCTGTTCAACATCTTTATTGATGATCTGGATGAGGGGATCGAGTCTACNAGGGAGGTTGGAGTCAGGTAGGGGTTGGGCTCTTCCCCATGGCAGCTAGTGACAGGACAAGAGGCCATGGCTTGAAGCTGCAGCAGGGGAGGGTTAGACTGGACATTAGGAAGCACTTCCTGATGCAGAGGGTGATTGGGCTCTGGAATGGGCTGCCCAGGGAGGTGGTGGGGTCACCGTCCCTGGAGGCATTTAAGAAAAGATTGGATGTGGCACTGAGTGGCATGGTTTAGATGTTGGGTGTATAGGGTCATAGGCTGGACTTGATGATCCTGGGGGTCTTTTCCAGTCTTCGTGATTCTGTGATACTGTGATCACTTACACATGCTTATGTATGTGGCAAAAAGTTTTTTTCAATGTATTTGTCTCCTGTTAAAACTATACGGCATAGCTGCAGACAGCAAACTGGACTTCCTTTCTTCCTTTATGCTTTCTTAGATACAGCTGTTAACTGCACAGATCCAGTCAGGCAATTACTCATTAGCCATCTAAGAGAGAAGTAGCCTGATTCCTAAGAACTATACGACTTTGCAGCAATTTTATTCAAGAAAAAAATCAATGATAACTTGAATCTACAAAAGAAATTTCCAGTCAAAACACACATGCTGGTCCTGGCCAAACAGAGAAGAATGGCAATTCTTTCCCTGGTTTATTTTGAGAGAGAACATTCAGTTTTCAAAAGACACAATATCTTTCATTTGCAGATTATCTTTACCAATATAGACATTTCAGAAAGACAGGACTGAATCATGAGGTCTTGATACAAATGACCCAGGAGCTATTCTGGTGACATTGTGAACTACTACTCTTATTTCTCTAAAAATTACATTGCTCTTACATCAGTGAGATTATTTGGGGGCAGGTTTTTTTGTTTTAACCAGTGTAAGCACCAGCGTCTTTGTCCCATGTCTAGACAGACCAGGACTGAAAATGTATGAGTCTGGCACTTCTGCTGGTAGTGCCCATGGAGCTGGAAAGGGGCCACGATGACAGACTGTGCACAAAATTGTTTGTAAAGTGAGTGGGGAGGGAGAAAATAGCTTTGTATTGGGTCTAAGGACAGGCCCATGAGGTCTAGGTAGCTCTGCTAGGTGGGTGATGTCTCTGTGCTAGATCTTCACCATAAACCAACATAGGTGACACCATAAGAGCTCTTCTGACATCAGTGGCAGAATGTGTGGGGCTGCCATTGCCATATCACTCTTGCATACAAGAACACAAGACTGAGTCTGTTATGATGAACTGGTGTATTGAGTTTATGTGACACATTTTTGGTTGTAGGGGCTTGTGGGGTTGGCTTCTGTGAGAAGAGGCCATGGCAGCCCCCATGCCAGACACAGCTGGCTCCAACCAGCTCCAAAACGGACTCGCCACAGAGCACATCTGGGCTCATGATCAACACTGGTGATGCCTCAGCTCTGAGAAAAGCATGACAAACAACCCTGCAGACACCCAGACTGGTGGAGAAGGAGGGCAGGAGGTGCTCCAGGCACTAGAGCAGCCTGCAGCCTGTGGAGAAGACCATAGTGGAGCTGGTTGTCCCCTTGCAGCCCATGGAGGGCCCATGCAGGAGCAGGTTTCTGGCAGGATCTGCACCCCATGATGGAACCCACACTGCAGCAATCTGTCCCTGAAGGGCTGTACCTCATGATAAGGACCAACACTGGAGCAGTTCTTGAAAGGCTGGAAGGCAATCTTAGAGTTGCAGCTGTAATGTTTTCTGCAAGCAAAGACAGCATGTAAGGAGAAGGCTAAATGAGCAGTATAGGTTATAGAAAAATTTTACACCTCTTTGCTGGAGAAAATCCTCATGAGGACTTGCCTTTCTTTTATAGCAAGTGACAAATTGCTTTACTGCTTAAGCATAACATGGGCATTGTTCCCTATCTTATTAAAGTACAAATAGTAGGTCTTGTTCTATTACTGTGTTGTACATGAAGCACCCACATTATGTATATGTAAATATTTCCGTAGGGTATCAGTGTGCAGCATATGGGAAAGGTTCAGGCTATTAATCTGGTCTGGATGCCCCAACAGGCTGGACATAAAAAAGAAAAGAATAAAGAAAAAAAATCCAAGTGCTGTCTATTAAAAAGTCATGAACAGCATAAATGACACTAATGGAAACATAACTAGCCTATCATCTTACATTAACTCCCTGACTAGAAATACAAACCAACCCGATTTAGCAGTTATTAAACAAACAAAAAAAAAGAGCTACATGAACCAATCTGAACTTCCTAACTCGTGTAATCATAATCTGTGTTATTTTTCTCATTCTTCTCACAAAAAACATAAAATCATTTAAGGATATTAAAGGATTATCTTCTTTATTTTTCAATTCAGCTACTTCAATAGTATTCTTGAGTAGCTGAAATCTGCTCACAGAAATCTGAAGAAGGAAAAGGGCATCTTCAGATGCGGGTTTTTTGTCCATCCCAGTACAGTCTCTAAAGGGCTCAGCAGTGTTGGCACCAGGGTTGCTCTATGAGGACTAGGGGCACCAACGACAGAGCTGACCACTCTGCTGTGAATGTGTTGGATGAACTGTGTTTTGGGATCAGCTTTTCAAGCATATCACACAGTTTTCACATGCTCAGCATCAAGCTGTTTGCATGCTGGTACTCGTGGCTAAAACGGCAAGAGAGGTCAGAATCCAGAGTTGTGTGCATCTTAAGACTTATATTCTCTTCTGATCCTGAAATGGGACCTGGGTCCTTTCAAAACTGACTATGTACTGACTATGACCCCTGGGTAAGGTCTTCAGAACAGATTTTCCACAGTACTTAGGCTTGTGAGTTGTGCGCTCAGCAGTCACTCAAGGTCTTTTTCAAATGTACCTTTCTTTCCAGCACTCATCTGCTTGAAAAATGCCATAAAGGTTGCTTCAATTTACCAGTGGATTGGAATCCTATGACTGCTCCACAGAAGTATGTCAGGAAAGAAAATAATTTTAGAGAACAACGAACAAACCAGAAAGGATGGCATGGGGCATGTAAGGATTGGAAAAGAAATGTTCCCTGAAGTGAAAGATTCATGTGACCGTCTTTTCCCTCTCATCCATCAGTAATGGAGGTTCTCCAAAAGAGTACTGCCTACTCCTCTGGATTTCTTATGTAGGGATGTCATCCAGAAGGACCTGGACAAGCTGGAGAGGTGGGCCCAAGTGAACCTCATGAGTTTCAACAAGACCAAGTGTAGGGTCCTACACCTGGGTCGGAACAATCCCCACTATCAATGCAGGCTAGGGGATGAGATGATGGAGAGCAGCCCTGAAGAAGAGGACTTGGGGTGCTGGTGGATGAGAAGCTGGACATGAGCAAACAGTGCACACTGGCAGCCCAGAAGGCTAATCGCATCCTGGGCTGCATCAAACGATGCGTGGCCAGCAGATCCAGAGAGGTGGTTCTGCCACTTTACTCTGCTCTGGTGAGANGGATTTCTGGAGGGAGTGTAAACCTTCTCTATATTACAGAACTTATTATTATGAGATACTCTTTAGAGAAAACTTCTGAAAGTAAAAGAAGAGGAGTGAAATCTCCAGATTGAAGGATTCTAACAACCAAGACCTCATGTGTATGTTTTCAGTCGTTCACTACAAAGATCTGAAAAATCCGCCCCCCTTGCCTTTTTCACTGTGACATGTTAATGAACCATATAGCACTGGTAACACACTGACATATGCTGTGGCATATGCTGTGAAAACATATGAGCCACAGAGGAGTAAGAGGATGGAAAGGTATGGAAGCGTGTGCATCTCCAAGCATGACAGATGCCTTCTCCTTCTTTAGTATTTGTGTTTCTGGCAGAGTTTTCTCTGTGGCATATTTTTGAGATTTTCAAATTTTTTTCTGGCCTTCCCCTCTGCTCTGATTCTTGTGTGAAGGAGCTTGCCAAGGAGGTTTCTGTGGTTCCCAACATGGGTTGGTGGACTCAGTCCTCTCCCCGGCACCCAGGGGATGGGGATGATTGAAGAAAATAATTATCAATATTTTACTCACGGAAAGGTTTATTCTTCAGCGCTGGGTGTGTAGGGGATATCTCCACCAAAATACACACACCTCACTGCTCAAACTGTGCTCTATTTATGCTACAAATTATTACATATGCAACAGGCTGCCATACACATGCATTAAGTTTCCGGGATATTACAACTGAAACTATCAACACAGTTTACATATGCAACAGGCTAACATCAAGTTTTGTATACCACCACCCTAGGTCCCCTTTTGTTCTACACCAACCCCCCTAGGTCCATCTTTGTCTTGAAATGGTGAATTATTCAGGATGTTAACTGGGGAATCAAGATGTCAGATTGCAGATCGGGTCCAGCTGATCTCTGGTTTTGTCTCAGTCCCCTCCACCTGGTTTCGATGCTTCTGTTGAGTTCTTTTGTCTCTGTTCAGTTTCTTTTATGTTGTATCCTACACCCATCTTATTCTATTATCTAGTCTTGGTTATGTCCAGTAAGCTTATACAGAAAAAGTATATTTGGAAAGCCTGTTTCAGAAAACAGTAGTCAGAAATTGTACAAGCAGCACTCAAAGGATTTTGTTTCCTACCATTCTGCTTTTTGTATATCAGCTCCACTTTCCAGGATTCCTTGAGTGTTTTTATCTTTTACCTTTGAGCTGGTGAGAAATGGTAGGTACTTCTGTGTACACCCAGAGGACACATAACTGAAAATCCTGCTTGAAGTATGACAGTCCTTAGCTTGGGCGTGGGGTGGGAGAGTAAGGGGTGGGGTGGATTAGGACTTTGTTTTGCAAAGAGAGCTTTGAACTTTGCTGCTCCACATGTGGGCAAAGCCCTCAATCCCACCTGAGGCCGTGTGTCCTACAGGACCTTCACCTATGCCTCCTCCCTCCTTGCTGCACCTCTCTCCCTGCTCTCTGTCCTCCAAAGGAAAGCAGCCACCTGGAAGGCAGCAACACAATCCGGCCTCCACAAAGAGGGACAAGGAGACACAAGGAAGTGCAGTGGAGAGAACAAAAAAAAGAAAAGTATTTAAGGGAGAATGGAGTAGGCAAGAGGGGTGTCATCTACTTTCCAAAACATTTTTTACATGAAAACCAGAAAGAGAGAGAAGACTGTGGATGTTCTTCAGAGATGGAGTTAATTTTTCATCTGTCAACTTTTTTACTTCACAGCTTTTGGGTTCTTCTGTTTGCCACAACACCTTTTCATGCAGCTACAATTTACCTACTGTGATGAGGCTGTGTGTGGTTTGTATCCATAGGCTAACTGTTCTTTAAGGTCAAAGAAAACATACCCCCCCTGAAGTGCAAGAATGGAGTACTAATAACAACAGATGAGGAGAAGGTTGAGGTTCTCAACAACTTATTTTCTTCCAACTTCACTGGCAACCTCTCTCCCAACACCTCCCAAGTTAAAAAACCACAAGGTGGGAACCAGGGTAATGAAGTCCTTCCCACTGTATGTGAAAATCAGGTTCGTGAACTCCTGAGGAACCTGAAAATACATAAGTCCATGGGACCTGATGAGATGCACCCCAGAGTCCTAAAAGAATTGGCTTATGTAG
>VWZO01006578.1:19407-33560 GCA_013396975.1 Bucco capensis
GCTGATAAAAAGAGGATAGCAGATAGCACCCTCAAGCCTGCACAATGGATTTTTTTTTAGGTGAGACAACAGCATGAGCAGAGCTAGACCCACCCTTTAGTCCTAAGGTTCATCTGCCAGGGCCTAGCAAGCTTGGACACTGGCAGCGAAGTCCTTAGGAAGGAGGTTTTATTAGAGTGTCCTTCTCTTAGATGGAAGGCCCTACAGGGCTAAATGAGCTCCATCTGCCCGGGTTTGGAATCAGAGTTGTCCTTCTCCTAGGATGACTGCCAGAAGGCTAATGAGCACATCCTGCCCATACAAGGATTATAGGAACATGGGTTTCACTCCCCACACTTTACCGTGGGCAATGAGTTTAATGCTCCCTCTGCTGTCGGCACAGTTATCGCACCAGGGGCCACAGGAGACCACAAGTGATTTTCAGACTGTGCCTGGCTCACAAATACAGGAAGGAAGGAAATACACTCCGTCATCGAGAAAGGTCTTTACAACCCCTGAAGAGAGTTAGGAAGAAAAATGTCATATGTGAAATATCACCATCCCTGTCTGACATTTCTGGCAAGTCTCACAGACTGACAGGAAATAATACTGCTACACAAAACATAATTTTTAAATTGAGAATGCCTGTTATTGCAGCATTTACCCGGGACTCACCTGTAGCCCACAAAAGACTGTTTGCACCAGCTCCTTGACATTATCAACTTGTGTTATTTGCTACCTCCTGAAATGTCAGCTGCCTAACCTTTCCAGGTTGTTCTCACACACAGTCTGCTTTTCCAAAACTCATTAAGTAGAGCAAGATCCTACAGTCCTCTGTAAATCTTGCAGTCAAGCCAAACTGCAAATGGAACACTAAGCTGTTTGAACCATCTCAGACTTTGTGCACTTCCAGTTCCTTGCAACTAAAATCTGTCCTCATCAATGAGCAGTGAGAAAATGATTTATTTTACATAATATAGACAGTGCTACTTATAACTAGCCATTTTTTTACAAGTGTGTCACAATCTTGAGTACTCCCTAGCTGCGCAGGGAGACAATCCTCAGCAAAAGATAGTTCAAGGCTCATGATTTGGGCTTCCTGACTTCCTTTACTCTGTGCCTATTGCTTAGATTAATCCCCAGTACAGACTGACACATGTCACTTGGCAGTTGTCTAGGATGTTGCAAGACTACTGCTACATTATTAGACAGGTTGATATTAACAGAAGATGCTAAATACTGTATTCATACAGTACAGTATTAAGTTCTGAAGGGAAAAGACCACTATTAAAGTTGTTTCCTCCAGTACAATATCCTGCCTTTTGGGGGGTGGGGGGCATAAGGAAAGTAAGTAGACTGGGGTTTGGTGTTGTAACTCTGGAATTGATAAAAAATAAACAAAATCCCAATAAAAAACCTAGCAGTCAGTGAGTTTAGATACAAAACACTCCCGTGTGTTGTATGTATTGTAATTGGGGACTATTCCATCTATAAGTTGTCACACTTCGGACAATGAAAGGTTTATAACAGAAAGTCTGGGGATAAAATGGGTTTTTCCTTCCAATACTGGGAGATGTTATCTTAAAGAGGCAAGGTATTAATTACTAAGTTTCAGGTTATTTCCTAAATCTCATGAAGTGCAGTTCAAAAGTTACCTCATTTGTCAGTTGTACATCAACTAGTAGACAAGTTACCAGGCAGTTAACTTAAAAAATTCTTTGTCCCTTCCCTTCCCTTCCCTTCCCTTCCCTNAAGAGGATGAGGATTCTGTACCTGAATGTCCTTCATCAGTGGAGTTGGATGACTAATAAAATTTGTCTTTCAATGGATGTGGGTCTTACATTGTGCTTCCAGGTAGACATGACTTGATTCCTCTAATGATCAGAGAAAATCATGAGTGCTAGTCAGAAGCTGGTTTGTGCAGTCACAGGAAAGCCAGGTCACTGTCAGACATGCAATTAGAGTGCACTTGCATGAGGGGAGACAGCAGAAGCTTCTTATCCTAATCACCATGGTAGTTTGTACATAACCCCTCTTACAAGCCTTTCAAGAGAAACTGGATGTCTGGCTGACTGTCTTTGTTTTCATTTTCTCTAGACACACCAGTGGGATAATCTGAGGTGTGGTGTTGGAGAGATTTGTGCTAGTGCTAAAACTGTTGATGACAGCATATTAGGTGGCTCTATCAGTGCCCAGCAGCAGAAGATTAGGTGGCAGTTGGGTCACTGGTTGATAGATAGCAAATGCCTAATAAGGAAGTTAAACATCCAAGACAGTTAAGCACCTCAGAGGAGCTGGGTATAAGTTTAGCCTAAGCCAGCTGATCTTGCCTGAATGGAAGTTCCCTTTATCGGCCAGGCCAGGAGAGCAAAGAGGATGGTAACCTCTAGCAGTAGAGGAGAGGCAAAGTTATGCACAGTGGTTGGCATTTGGAGTTAGGTATGGATATGATATCTCTCCAGAGCCTCAGCTCAGAACTACTCACTCTGGCTTTCCCAAACTGAAGTGATTAGAGAGAGATCATCTGAGAATTTTCACCAGCAGAGCTGTGCTGTGCTGAATGGAGATACTGTCATCAACCAAGCAGACAAGTCTATTTTGTGGACATCTTCAGGCCAAATCTTAACAGCTCTTTTAGCCCACAGTCCTCCAGAAGAAGCAAGAATCGTTGCTTACATTGATCTTAGAATCCTCATGCTCAGCAGAGCAGCACTGTGGTTTTATCTTCCATTTCTTGTCCTCTCAGAGGGAATAGATTGTAGCTTAATGAGAACTCAGCAGCCGAAAAAGTCCATTAGAAAGTTATTTTTCAGGATGACTGCCCCCATGTAACTTATCTAGGTTTGACTGAGTTGATCCTGAAGGAGCTTGCTTCATAATGAAGGATTATTCCCCACAAAAGAGCGTGCTTAAATTTATTACCCCTAATTCATATTTGTCTAACTGCCAAAGTGATTATGCATGTGATTAAAACAAGTCAACATTAGGATTTCAGAGATCCCATGGCTGCAGTTCATTGGGATAAACTGGGATATCAAAAAATGAACACGCATGCCAGCCTTTGAGAAATAAAATGAAATAAATTTAAAAAACCACAACACACTCTTATCATCAGGATTCAATTTTATTGAGGTCACCTGTGGGGGATTTAAAAAAAAAAAAAAAATTCAAGCCTTGCCGTTCATCTTGACCCCAAGAGAAAGCTTACTTTGGACACCATGCAGCTGTGTATAGCATTTTAAACTTCAGAGCTTATATCTGCCATTTGTCTAGTATTCACCCTTCAGTAAACCAATGAAGTCAGTAAGCTCCAGGTCACATCATGATGCTTAGAGTCACAGAAGGAAAGACTGAACAGAAAAATACATGTGGGACATCTTGCAGTTTAAATTCCCATTCAAAGCAAGGCTAGTTTCAAAGTCAGACCAGGATGTGCAGTGTTTGGTTTAGATGAGTTTTGAAAGTTTCTGGGACTGAGAGCCCTCTGAGCATTGTTCCAGTCCTCAAGAATTTCATCACAACAGAAGTGGTTACCTCCAAACAAAATTTTCCTTTCCACCATTTGTGATGGACTTCTTGTCCTTCTGCTCTGCACACTTGAGAAGAGCCTGGCTGCACCTCTTCTGCAATACCCTGTCAGGCAGTGGAAGACGTCAATTATTCCCTTTCTTAACTTCTCTCCTCCAGGCTGAACTAGCTCCTTTCCCTCAGCCTCTACTAGTATGCTATGGCCTCCTGGCCATTTTAGCCACATTTTGCTGGGCTTTTTACAGTATATTGATCTTTCCTTTGAGCTGGCATGAGGAGATTAGTATGAAACAGGTGCTTAGTAGTCTGTCAGCTGTACTGGGCTGTGCAAGAGAATTTCAACTAGTTAAATCAGACAAACTTATCAAGTCCTTGTAGACAAAGGGCTCATTAAATGTGCCCAATCACTGCATTTATTTACACAAAGTAGCATCTTCTAACATTCACATAATTTAGTAAGTGGGATGAAAATCAATCAATTCTCCCAGTCTGAAGCAACAAGGACACACAACCAGCAGTCTGCAGCTCTCAGAGCAATAGATCTGAATCCTGACTGGAAAAAGCAGTTTTAAATATGATGTAGTGTCTTCAGGACCTGTGTAACAGAGCCTATTTACAATACAATGGATACAGGTAAGAGGCATCTATTTCAAGAAGCTCCTTACCAATAGATGGCAAGCAGTGTGTTTAGAAATTCCCTTTAATTTCACTACCAACAAGCCCAACTAAAGAACTAAATGGTAGTTATGCCATTTTTGAACAGCAAACTTGCTTAAAAGCTCGTAAAATGGAGTGCTTCATACAGGGCTGAAACAGATTTCCATCACTTGTGTAATTAGCCATACTCTGGAGTTTGTGCAAAACAGATACTTAAGCAGCAGTTTCTATGACTACCATCATTCTGCTCATTATCTCTGAAGGATTAGCCTAGGGATTCTCTTTAATAGGTGTTAAGAAAGGAAAGTCATGATGGTACAATATTGGGGTATGATGTGTGTTAGAAGTACAATGAATTATATTTAAAGAACACTGCTTTCAAGACCCTCTGTGTCAGCCAAGTATGTTTGTGCTTTTGACTCACACCTTGTCATTTATGAACCTGAAAGAAACTTTCCAGAGAGCAAATAGGGAGCACAGTCCAGAGCTGCAGCCTAAAAATTATTCAATATATTGTGTGCCTTCACCTCCCTCAGCCGTGCTGCTCTGGCCATGACACAGACAGAAAAGGTCAGCAAACTGAAGAAGATGTCTAAGACTTTGCTTACAAAGAGCTTCCATTTTAGTAAGTTTGGGGAGGCAGCTAAATAGGACAGAGATTTCCTTCAAGAATTAGGGGACCACGAAATGATTACTTTATCTCTATCATTTTGCTTTCATGTCTGCATCTATGACAAGAGACAGTTCATTTCAATTCTCAAAAAAGGACCATTCTCTGTAGAGCTGATTGAAAAAGGAGCTTCCTACTTCCTGAGGAAACCCTCGTACTTTAAAATGTGGTTTCATTCCAAAAACAGACTGAAAAGCAAACATCTTGGGAATTTCCACACAAAACCCGTAACAATTTCATTCTAATGTTATTAAAAAGACTACTTGAGCACATATAATTTTGTGTTTGATACAGAATTTTGGAAATCAGAACACTGTCCAAACGTAGGGAAAATCAACAATTTACACAAGAAGCCATCTATTGGAGTTTCTTTCTTGAGTTGTTTTTTGTGGCCAAAGCAACAGATAGACCTTGAAGCACAGGTGAGCACTGAACTGAATCTGAATTCTGGGTCAAACCCTGGCTAAGTCTTTGATTCTTTCCATAGCTGAATTTGGAAGACTCAGGAGAAACTCTTCTGGCTTACATCAAGGAGAGAATCATGGCTAATGAATGATAAGTGCAAGTGCAATATAGTTTAGGAAGCAATTGCAGTCTCATCAACCCAGTTTGAAAGAATAACATCTTTCTAGATGCTGCTCACCATCTACTCAAACTAAAGCTTATATGACTTTTACTACCATCATTGTACAACTGCTGCTTAGAGTGTGTGTAGACTTTCAAATAGCTCCTGAAGTTTGAAAGGAAAAATAGTGACATTATAAAGTACTGACAAAGTTTGGGTTCCTTCTCTTCTGTTATATGAGTAGAAATTCACAGGAGACTAACTCTAATTAAACTAGTTGCAGCCATTCTACAGCTGGTTAAAAAACACAACAAAAAAACCAAACAATCAAACAAAACAACACTACCACACCACAAACCCCACAAGTCCTATTATATTATTTCTTGAAGATTTTAAGAGCAGTTGCATGATTTTGAGAGCTTAGAAGCCCTGCAGGAATTTCATAACAGTTTGAAACATTTAGTTACACCTTACATAATTGGGTATTAAATACAGGTTTATAGCAGATACTTTAGCATAGTCACAGTGGTACAGTACTATAACAGCATTTAAATTTCTTCAGAATGCTTGAGACTTTACACCTTCAGTTCTCTGGGGGAAAATTTTTCTGCTTGCTCTGAGTATGACAAGGCAGAAATGAAGTTTTAGGGAAAGCCTCTTTCTTCTAGGTTGTCACTGTGCAAGAAGCAATAGTTTACTTATGTAAGAGAGCCCTCTCTGACACTGACAGAAAGACACTGGCTTCAGGACAAGGCACCTAGTCTCCCAGTGAAACAAAAGAATATGCAAAAAAAGATCTCATCTGAAAACTCTAGCAATCTAGATGAGTACAGTACTTCAAAGTTCAGCCATCTCTTAATTTTTCCTGTGCATAGATACAAAATTCATGCTTACAACAATTAGCTGTGGGGCTAAGACATGGTCCTTCTCTGCTGCAAGCCCCAGATTCAGCACGTGCAGTCTTCCTGGTGGCCACAGACAGGAGAGCAGCAACACAGCAGCAGTAGCTGTGACAACCTTAGTCCATGGAAAAGTGACTGCAACCACACACACCTAGCTTAAACTTCAGTGCTATACACCTTTGCTGTAAGCAGAGATAAATATGTTCACAGCTAGTTCGCAACTGCAGATTCTGTTGCTATGTTCTTTTTTTTTTTTTTTAAATGTACCTTTAAAGAAGCTTAGATCACTGCAGCCTCCCCAGTGTGGGCAATAAATATACGATAATCTCTCAAACAATTTAAGACAAGTGATGGGTGCAGATGACCCCAGTACTCTGAGTTCCTTTTGTACTACTGTTAAACAGATTTGGAGAGGCATAGCATTCCTCTAGTGGCAGGCTGCACTATGTTAATTGGCAGAGAGTACAAATTGGCTGCTAGTGTGTGCCTGGAGGTCCTGGGTGTTAGACTGAATGAAGGAAATTTCTGCCTAGTTGCCCAAAGAGATTTGGACTGACATCCTTAATCAGTTTTTAATGACAGAACAAGAATTCTACTTTCTATTGTTATCAGTTTGCCAGTTCTGGGCTGGCTTTTGTCTACAGGTATTGGAGATAGCTTTTGATTTGTTTTCTGTGGTGCCATACCTAGGCCATGCTTATGTCTAAATGGACCTTGTCATTAGGGAAGGAAAGGTGAAGAAGGCAGAAACACAACATAGAGAGAGGGAAGGAAACTCCACAATGCCTTTGTGATGTTTCACAAAATCCTTCTGTCCAATGGAAGTGGTGTGAGGGAAACCACAGGAGAGAGAGAGCCAAAGCCCTCAGTCTCCTACTTATGGGGAACAAGAAACAGATAAAGGCTCTGCCAAATTCGGAGGCAAAAACGTCCTTCTTCTGGTGGCTGAGTGGATGGGTGATTGCAGTTAAGGCCTAAATCACCTCAGCACTTTACCCTGACTCACTGTGTGTACACATCTAGCAGGTAGATTGACACTCCAGACATCTCTTTCAGGGTCTCTTGTGGATACTGTAGAAAGGGATGTATTTTAGAAATAGAAACTTCTTCACAAAAGCAAAGTTTCCATTTACCTCTCCAAAGCCTTTCCCTTCTATAAAGCTCTGCTTTAAAGGAACAGTAATGTATAATCTGACCAAGGTCACAAGGCCACTGCGGAAATTCAGTGTTACGAGTCTACTTTGTGTTCTAGCAAAACAGTATGGTTCAGCTCAAATGGGATAAACAAGACTTGTGGCCTACATTCATACCAGTTAACAGCCATCTAATTCCCTACTTTTCTTTCTTTTTCCTCACTAATACGTTTGGTTTGTATTCTCCTGACACAATGGTTGGCTGTCTCATTTGAAGAAGCTTATTCTCCCAAGTTGCTAACACCATTTGTGAAATTCCCTTGGATATACAACACTTCAGAGAACATTGCTGTAGTGCCAGACACAATACCTGAAGTCACACATCTCTCCTAAAGCTCCTGTTCTCTCCTTTTCACTGACAGCAGACTATTCAACAACCAATGGTATCACACTCAGAAGCTACTGTGAAATACTTCTTTTTAAGGAACATTTTGCTTTACATCAGGCTAGCCTTGGGTGGAAAGGTAACTTTTTCTGCAGCTCCTAGAACCGGTAGTGAATCTCACAAACACAACCTCCACACTTGCACATCCAACACGGCCATATTTCCCCATAAACAGAGAATCTGTTTTCAAGTCAGAGTGTCTCATGATATTGTTAGTGACTAATGAATTTTTATTGTCTATCACAATACTTCAGGCAATGCTAGCCCAGATGATGACAAAATAGAACCTTTTGGCCACTATTTTGGACTTTATTTTCTATGTATTGCAAAAGAAAACTCTTGCAAGTTTTTTATCTTTCAAGAAGAATGTGATGGAGTCACTTCGTGTAATACATTACTAAAAGTTGATTGATTAGTTCTAATATTGACTAGCTCAGTACTAATAAGTGCAATTCTTATGTTTTATATAATCTTACAGACATGTCCTGGCCTCTTTAGCATGACAAAAAAATAGACTTCATCCTCTTTAGCATAAGTTTATAGGCAAGAACAGATATCATACAGTTTTAAACAACATTCATTGATAAGGGTAAACTAATCAGACAGAAAAAGACAAAGGACTGAATTTTCATATCTGTTTCTTCTTGGTAAAGCACCCCAGGATTATGAATGACAAATCAAACAGAATTTGACAAATGTCTCTTGGCAGACATATACTTTCTCTTTTCGCTACAATAAGGATTTGTATTTGCCAAAGAAAGAACAAAAACATCATGCAAGCATGCATTTTTCCTAAATGCCTTCCTAGAAGAAGTGACCACAAGTTGTTTTGAAACCAACAAGCTGGGAGAAGCTGTAAAAAGTTGAGCATCTCCTCTGACGGAGCAAGGTTATTCACTGTTGGATACCAAAGAGCAAGGCCAAGTGAACCACACAAACACAGCACAGCCAGGAACAGAAAACACAGTGTGCACGAATCTAATTTAAGGTGACTAAAATACATATTTAGGAGGCTGACTAAAAAATACTGGAGAAATACTGGTCCATACTTATCAGCTATCCACCCCATCCACAGGCAAGTTGTGCGGAGAGGGCAAGCACAGCAGCAGAAGAGAAGAGGACATATGCAGTCACTCCACCAGCAAAAATACACTTTCCCGTCCCATCTTTGCTGCATGAGCTCATGCTTAGCAGAGTGTGTGGCAGTGCCCAAACACAGCTCCCCCATGCACCGCCCAAATGTGAGAAGCTGCCCCAGCTGCGTACTCCAGGAGGGCTCTCTGCCCCCAGGTTTTTGCTTCCCCTCCACTGCTGACAGGCCCAACAGGGAAAGACAGCACTGAGCAGAAACCACTACTTTTACTAGGGATGTGTCCCCTGCAAGGGCCAGCAAGGTTGGGGGAGAGAATAATGGAAAGACTAAACTGAAGACTCAGGCACAGTCTGAAAATCACTTGGGGTCTTCNGAAGACTGTAAGTTAGTTTATTTAGGCTGACAACAAGGTGAAGCATTTGTGTGGCTAGCTGGAGCTTCTCAGAGGAAAAGTATCATTGAGCAGTCACTGAGATGATAGGGGAAAAACTAGATGACTTCCTATAGCTAGTAAGCATTGCTCTGATCCTAGTTCAACTGATTTGTTTCCAGATACATGCACACCTCTGTACACTCTTACTCCACAAATATTACCAGTCTTACCATAGAAAAAAAAATTCTTAAAGAGAACAGATGTTTAAAATCTATTTTTATGTAAGTTCTTCCTACCCTGGAGGAAAAGATTGATTGTCATCTCTTGGTTTCTTCGCTTTTTAAAAATTTGCATTTCAAAGAATAAGCCAGAGAGAAAGAACAGAGTCCACAGTAGCATCAGCTTAACTAAAACAATCGTTGAATATTCATTTTCCCTCTCCACATAAAGACTGGTACTGCTATAGCAGTTGTGTGATGCACATGCTGAAGACAGGAGCCCTATTGAGCTCTAATTTCAAGCTTTTTTGTGCTTGTTAGCGTAACTGTAATTCAGTATTTGCATTGCAGTAATGCCTAAGCAATCCCTCTGAGATTCATTCTCCTACACAGCATACAAACATGTGGACTTGACCCCAAAAAGGGCTAGATGGTTTCAGTTCCAACTCACAGTAGTGCAAGTGATTTAAAGGCTTAGTCTACAACAACGTTTTTTTCAAGACTTGTACATCTGTTACTAGCACAAGGTCCTGAAGTAGGAAAGGTTCCTACAGCAATTAGCTGAAGCCAGCACAGTTCCGTATTGGAGCATGTGAGGATCCAGGCATAAGCCCAAAGCTCACTCAAGAGGACACCAGTTCTATCATTTTGGCTAGAGCACACTGTCTTCCTCTGCATTCAAAAGTAAGCCAGCTAATGCTTCTTTCAGTCTTACATCCCCTGTCCTACCTTCCTCTCTCTCTCAAAATTTCACCTTCTCAGCGTTTGAATTTACAGCATTTTTAAAGAGGCAAAACACCAAACTATCTTATCAGAGGAAATAACTTATTCTTAGAAATGTAGAATAAATAAATAAATAAAACTAACTTATTCTTTGATGAGTCAGCCAGCTCAGGAAAACAGGATATTGATTAATACTCCACATGCAAATACAGTATTTTTCATTCATTACAGCATTGTAGCAGAAGTCTTTTCAGAACTTTGAGTGATTAAAAAATCTGTGGATATGGTATGTATTTATGCATACCGACACAAAACTTCATGTGTGTATAATACATGACTATGTGTATACACACAAATATATACACACACCCTTGAGAACTTTCATACTCAGAGGACTGAATTCAGGCTTTTAGAGCCTAAAAAAAGCAGCAGAAAAACAAAGCCACAAAAAATTTCAGTGGGGAAACACTGGAGTTGTTGCCCAGCTGCCCTCATAGCTTCCCCCAGGCTGCATATGAGACCAAAACTCCTGCAGTTCAGTAAGCCTCACTAGTTTCAGTAAAGCACAAAAAACTCTGAAACCTGTCAATATCCACAGACCCAAAGGCTTCCAGCGTAATAGAGACAAGCACCCCAAGCCACAGCCAAACAAAACTGGTATTCATATCTTGACTCTCAAACGGAATGAAGCACACCCTGATGATCAGAATCATGAGCTGTATCAGCTCTGCCCACCACCAACCTCAGGTTTCCTACAACAAAAAAACAAAGGCTTCTACAAGTGCAAACCTTGTGTGAGCTTTTTTGTCTTCTTGGAGAGATACATTAGGAAAGGGGACTCATCCAAATACTGAGATGTCCCATACATGCATTTGACCCTTTATTTCTGTAAAGAAATAGCAAGAATATTTAGAAAGACATACCTATGTAGCAATGCTAAGGAACTCAGGAAGTTTGTACAACGTATTTCAACAAAAGCAAGGGGAATAGGCACATATGGGTTATTCAGTCCGATCACAAAACAAACCACTCTGTCAGTACTCATATTGGAGATGGCTTTGTTTGCAGATAGCCTGGATGCCTGCTGTAATTTCCTAATGGCATTCAAATAATCCTGTCTTTATAAAGTGTCCCAATATGCATTGGGATATCTGTGGTATGGAAAAGAGATCCCACTATGTCATTGATGAAGATATTAAACAGCACTGGTACTAGTATGAACCCCTGAGGGATATCACTTGACACTGATCTCTTGTGTGCACATCAAGCCATTGACCACTACCCTCTGGATGTGATCATCTAGACAATTTCTTCCACAGCAAACAGCCCATCCATCAAATTCCTCTCTTCAATTTAGAGAGAACAGTGTTGTGGGGAACCAAGTCAAAGGACTTACACAAGTCCAGAGAGACAACATCCATAACTCTTCCCTTGTCTACTGAGATAGTCACTCCAGCACTGGGTCAGTCAGGCAGGACTTGCCCTCAGTAAAGCCATGCTGGCTGTCTCTAATCACCTCCTTGTCCTCCACGTGCCTTAGCATAGCTTATAATAGGGTCTGTTTCATGACCTTCCCAGGCATAAATGGGAGGCTGCCAGGTTGGTAGTTCTCAGGGTCCTCCTTTTTAAGAACAGATGTAATGTTTCTCTCTTTCCGGTCACCAACCTTGTTTCTATTAGATTAATTAATTGCTACTTGGCAACACCTTCCCTTTAGGTGGACCCTGCTGTTGCTAGATTGCTTCACACTGACTAGAAAGAAAATCTATGCTGTGAAAAAATCTCATTGAAAGCCTTTGTATTTACACTGAATAGCAACAGTAAAACAAACAAACAAAAAATTGCATTTCTGGCAGTTGAGGAATTCTATACTGTTACACAGGGATGCTCCCCCATAGTTTGGCTCAGCTGGAAGCACAAGAGAAAAACCTCAGCCCATTTCAGAGACTGCAGTCTTACTCCATAGTTAATGCTCATACTAGTTCCTGCCATATTCAGCAAGACCTTTCAAGCTTCAGTTAGTGATGAAATCTGAGTCTTGGAAAAGTCACCTTTATTAGCTTGGATGGGTTGTGTGGCAGTGGCAATGGCAGTTTTGTAAGCCATGGGCTATCTTTGGCACAAAATGGGTGAGAGCTCTCCATTAGTGCAGGGCTGAGTGTGCTCCTGGCTCCAGCAGCCTGCTGTGGCCATGCCAGGGCTCCCCAGCAGGTTTTGTGATGCAGGAGTACAGGTGGGTTTACTAGGGATGAAATGGGGACAGGCTGGAGTCCAGGGCTTCCCACTTGGATACAGGCACCTGGACATCTGAGCACCCAAATCTCCCTTCTCTGCAAACTGCCAGCCACAAGTCCAGGGTACCCTGGGAACAGCTTAGCCAGCCCCTCCCCACTCCCTACCTGAAACAACACCACTGTTGTCATTCTCATTCGCAACTTCCACATCCATTGCTGTGTCACCGGTGGGCTCAGCACCAGTGCTGGCAGTGAGATCATCGCCTGACTTTTCCTGAGACCAGCACAGCCTCCTGCAGACTTGATGTGGCATAAACCCATGAGTCCAGAGGTTTTCTTTTCCAGGGACTGAGAAGAGGGAAGGAGTCACTCTAGCCTCCTCAAGCTTCACTATAGCATTGACTGCAGCATTTCTAGTAATACCTCTTACCTCTGGCTAACTAAGTCCTTAAAATCACTTTTCTTAAAATAAAGGGGTGTCCTTTAATGCTCTTCTTCATCACAGTGAAATAATACTACTAGGTGGTCTAGAAAACAATAAAATGTGCCCAAATTTCAGGTGTTTTTTTTTTTTGCAATACATCAGCCTTTGTCATGCATTATGGAATTAGTAAAATATTTGCTGCTACTTCGTGCCTTTTATAGGATCAGAGTTTTACTTTGAGCACAGAAGATTCTAATTTTCCTTCTTGACCTCATTTCAATTACTGTTGGGTGGCAGAAGGCACACGCATCATTAGACAGCAAGATTCTAATTTTTAACAAATTAAACTATCAATACATTAAGTACAATGTTTGCATCAGCAGGTCAGCCTACTCTGTTCAGAAGCTCACATTCCTCCTGCAGAGCACTTGCTGGCCTCTGGCTGGGGAGGTTTAGAAAGAGCCTTTCTTGGTTTGTTTAGTGTAAGGTCTTTTATCAGGCAAACAGAACAGGGGTCTGTTGAGGGCAGCTAACCTAACCTGGCTTAGGGATCTTTGTCTTCAAAGCTTGTTAGTAAAAAACAGTGATTCTTTAGAGCTGTTGGGTAGTCAAGCCAAAAAGCGCAGTGTCTGAAATCATTCTACAGAAAAAAAGAGAACATTTTAGAAAATAGCAATAAATATACTGTAGAATCACTGGAAAGAGAATCCAAATCTTATGATCATTTAAAGAAATGTTTACCATCATGCTGACAGCCACAGGGAAAAGGAAGGTAGAAGATGCTACAGGCTTCTGTAATGTTCCTGTCAGCTGTGGAGTTTAACTTGACCTTTTTCTTTATTTGCACATGAAGAAAATCTATAATTTTCTGCTTCCCTTCAAGATGAATAAACTGCATTTCACAAAGAGATCACAATCTAATGTCAATCACACTTACAGTTGCTAGCCCTAGTAGACCTTAAGCAAATTAATTCCATTAAGATCTGTTGTGAAATTGCAGAGCCACTATTTATAGAATCATAGAATCATAGAACAGTTACAGCTGGAAGAGACCTTGAAGATCATCGAGTCCAGCCTTTTTCCTAGCCCTATCACCCCACTAAATGATGCTCGCCAACACAACATCCAACCGTCTCTTAAACACCTCCAGGGATGGTGACTCAACCCCCTCCCTGGGCAGCCTGTTCCAATGGCTGACAACCCTTTCAG
>VWZO01006578.1:34139-88624 GCA_013396975.1 Bucco capensis
GACTTACAGGCCTGTAATTTCCTGGATTCTCCTTCCTTCCTTTCTTATAGATAGGAGTTATATTTGCTCTTTTCCAATCAGCTGGGACCTCTCCAGTCAGCCAGGACTGCTGGTAAATGATGGAGAGTGGCCTGGTGAGCACCCCTGCCAACTCTCTCAGGATTCTAGGATGAATCCCATCTGGTCCCACAGATTTTTGGATGTCAACTTGGAGGAGTAGGTCCCTGACCATCTCCTCGTGGATTATGGGGGGGAGATTTTGGTCCCATTCTCTTGGCTTGGGGGGCTGGCTTCCCTCAGTACAGGTGTTACTTTTATTAAAGACTGAGGCAAAGAAGGCATTCAGCACCTCAGCCTTATCCTTGTCTTTTGTTACTAGTTTTCCTTCTGGGTCTAGCAGGGGATGTAGGCTCTCTTTGTTCTTTCTTTTGTTGTAAATTTAGATTCTGTGCATCCGACAGGAGGTATAGGCTTTTGAAGTGGTCATGAATACTACTGCAAAGCAGCAAGTAGGAGTACCAGTTTCGTCTGAACAAAGGTTCTTGCTACAAACAAACTTCATAAAAACCCCACAGTTTTGCTTTTATTCATTTGACAAGCAAACAGCATTTCTCAGATTTCAGCACTTCAGCAGCCTTTGGATAATGAGTGTTCCTCTCCTTCATGTCATTTTCTCCTGTTGCATCTGTGGTGAGAGTTGATCCTTCCACTTCTCATGTTCGCTGCCTGCAGCCTTAAAAAGGTTCCCATTAAGGGCGATCCAGCCTCATATTTCTCATTGACTCGTTATAGCTGGTGGTTCACAGTATGTTTCTTTCCAGTTCTCTGCCCTTCTGCACAGCATGGGCATCACTCCTGTGTCTCCTGCCAGGAGAGGGGAAGGGCTGCCCCCTCCATACAGCCCAGCGGTGGAAGGCAGAGGCAGCTTTGCTTATCTTTCACAGAATATTCATGGTTGGAAAGGACCTCCCAGATTACCGAGTCCAGCCAAAAAAAACAACCAACCAACCAAAAAAAAAAAGGCAAAACCAAAACACAAACAATCACACCCACCCCTACATGTCTGCCACTAGAGCATGTCCTGGAGCACCACATCTAAAATACCTCCAGGGATGGTGATTCAACCACCTCCCTGGGAAAGCTGTTCCAGTGCCTTACTACTCTTTCTGTATAGAATTTTTTCCTAATATCCAATCTAACCGCCCCCTCCAGCAACACAGCTTGACAAATACCAAAAAGAGCTGTGCTTTTGCTGTTATCCAGCTGCATTTGACTCTGTACCTTCTAGCCTAGCAGCATTGCTTTAGCTGACACAAAGCTCATCATTTTGGAAAAACGAGGTGGTGGTGGTGGACTGTGGAGCTGCCTGAATTTCTTAATGGCCAGGGAAAGTAAAGAAGGACTGCTTTGTTAGAATAGGATAAATAAATCATGGAAAAGCTAGTGATGGTATCAGACTTGAGGTTTTAAATTCTTAGAAAAGGATATATGTTTACATAACTTATGATTAAATTTTTAAAATCTCTGTCCCAGGATATTGTGGAGACCAAAATCATAGCTGGACTCCAAACACAGAACAAAAGTTTCTGGTGGACACAAGTCCATTAACCTTTTCCTTTAGTCTGCTCTCCTTAAAAAATACTTTTTCTTTTATCAGGGACAGGGAGAGCCAGACAGCTCTGCAAATTCCCAGTAAGTGCTCCATCAAACCTTCAACTTTGTTGCAGCTAATTATCTCACTCTGGCACTGAGTTCTTATCAGGGGTTGTGCATTTCTTTGCAAATAGGAGAAAGGCTATGCTGCTGTTCCTCTGCATGTCTCTGATGTCTACCAGCTCTTTGTATCTCACTGTGTTCACAGAGGATATCAGTAGTGGCTGTAGTGGAGACAGTAATTCTGCCATTTAGGAATGCCACCGTCTCCTTTTTGAGACCGGTACCATATCACTAGGGGCTTTATGGCACAAGGGAGGTTAAGAGATAACACTTGCTCATTTACCACTGGTCAAGGGCTGCTGGTGGCAGCTCCAGCCTGGGGCATCTCCACCAGGTCCCACCCAGCAGCCTATGCAGGCACAGCTGATGCCATTCATGAGTTGCAGCTGTTCCTGAGTATGCTGGGAAGAAGAATGTCCTCAGAGAATAATTGGGCTAAAGAACTGATTCTTGCATTCTGTATCCATTCCTCTGTGAGGATATTTTATCAAGAAGTCATTAATTTGCTGCATACTTAGGTTGCACGTGTTAAATCATATGCTAAATATATGCATATTTTAAGTGAAGTGGGAGGAGGCAGCAGGGGCAAGCAAAGACAAGAAAACAACAAGAGGTTTATGAAAAATAAACCACTTCATTTGCGGCAGTTCTGAAGCTTTATTAGAAATTTTCACCACAGTTTAAGGAAAAAGCCAAAGTGCTAAGTCAGCATAACCATGTAGAGTTACAATAAATATTTTCTATTTAATAATTGTGGAAAGGTACATTTTAATATCTCAAATTAAGACCGTGTTGTGATGCACACAAAGCTCAGGAAAATGCTCAGGAAAATTACAACGTGCTCAGAAAAAAAATCACACTGCAGGGCTTTAACATTTGCAAAAAAGGGGTCCATGAGAAATTCCCCCTCCAAATGTCTTCCTTAAAATAATATTTTTCTTCTTCCAGCACATCTTCAATAATCTTAGCACTCAAACATTTCCAAGCCTTTACAAAAAATTATTGTTACAGATATAATTTTTATTAGCTTTCTGAAAAGACTTATCTATTACAACAAAGAAAGTTACACAATGCTGTAACTTAGAAGTCTTGTAGACTAGCTGCACTTTTTATGGTCTTATTCAGTTAATCACATGCCACCTTACACCTCTGTAACCTATTAAACCATTCTCTTCTGCACACACACTGCACTTGTAACTATTTTGTATCCCACGGGCTTTAAGCAAACAATACCAGAATTGTTTTTACACTCGTGAGGGAACTGCTTCATAAATCTAGTAAGCCACAGATCAGGAAGGTTAACAGCATCTGCATACTGTGAGAACGAAGAGGCTCCTTGTAACTTCTCGCATTGCTTCCCATAATAGTACCTGCAGCCCCAAAGTGAGCTGTAGGTCTTGGACTGAGCACCAGGGTGCTGCACGAGACGGACAGGGTGGACTCAGACTTGTTTGTGGGCAGCAGGGACTCCTCACCAGCCAAACTTCAGGAGGAGTGGGATTTGGAATGGAGGTGGAGTGACTCATCTCTGCAACAGGCTAAGCTGCCAGCCAACTTAGAGAGTCAGTGCCAGGGGCACCATGGCACTTGCAGAAACAAGTTTCAGAAATACTCTCTTCCAAAAGAAACTGCTGTAAGTTCAGTAACAGGAAAGCCCTTTTAATGTTTCACAGTGAGACCAGATGGCTAAAGGGACAGGCTTTTCCACAGGAAAGACTGTCAAGCTGTTGGATCCTTCAGCAGAGAATGAAAACACTCATTGTGAAGCACCTGTGAGAAAGGAAACTGAAGATCAGACTTACCACGGAGTAAGACTACCACAAATAACTTCAAAAGACACCTCACAAAGCCAGTTTCTAGGGACTAACGAAGAAAAAAACCGTAGAAGACTTGGGAGCATTAATAGCTCTAGCACCTGGGAAACACTGGAATAAAAACAGTAACTTTGCACGTGTTTGGAAGCATGTGCAGTGAGGCACACCCAGCAAATGCACTGGTGCTCTATAGCAAGAGACAGCACTGGTGGCAGGGCAGACTTGATGGGGGCACCCTATTCTGCAAGAGCTGAAACAACCAGATTAACTCTTTTATGAGAAGCAAATTACATTCAGATAAACCCAGGGTCTGAAAAAGATAGAAATTTGAGGAAAAAAATACAAAACCAGAGAACTGATATGAAAGATCCAGTTTCTACTACAGGGATGATTTGTTTTTGAACTGAAAAAAAAACAAAACAAACAAAAAATCACAGCTCAAAAAAAGAGTCTGTTGCATCTAGGAACAAAGAACTAATATCAGATTTATTTATTTTTTAAAGATAGCTTCATTCTCCATTTGATTTAGAGAATGCACACAATAACGGAACAAAAAATTTACATTAAATTAGCTTTCAGATATCATTAATGGGACAGGTTGATTTTAGTGCTCCACCGCCTACTAATTCATGCTGCCAGAAATATCCTGTGACATTAACTCTACAATTGTTTTTAACAAGTTTACTAACTGGATTTCATAACTAATTGAATTTACCAGCTGTATCATGGAGAAGTAGTAAGTCATTGAAGTAAATATTCAGGACCTGAAATGTTTGATAAACACAATTGCATCCAACAAGCAGGACATTCTTACCATTAGGACTGAATTTTGAACAGTTTATTTTAAAACAATTTTTGATGGTTCTGGTTTCAATATGCACTTCCAATACACCATATAGGAGCAAATACTTACAGACTACTCTGTGGTTTCAAATCTGTTCCTGGTACATTTTTTCCCTAGAAGAACATATCAGAACTGCCTGAAGGAATACAGAGCAAAGTGTCTATTGACGGTCCTGAAAGGATAACAACAGATCAGAATGAAAGGCTGCAGTAAGCATTCAGCAGGGCTCAAGGAGAAGAACTGAAATTTGAGAGATAACTTGAAGGTCATATAAATAATGCTGCTAGGAGAAAGACTCAAAATAAGATACAACTAATGCAGAAGCACGTAAGCACAGTAAACTCTGGAGGAACATTCATATCAGTTTTGTCAGCCTGTGCTCATCTCCATGTCCTTGTAAAGAGAAAACGAGCTGGAATGTCCTTCTGAAAAGGGACATCTCTGCTTTAAAAGGCTTAAAAAGAAGCTATCATCCTTGCACGCTTTTACATCAATAGACAGAGTAAGTTTTCTACAAACACCACCTCAAAAGGCAACATAAGGCACAGTGTACGTGCAAGAATATGCTGAACTTTGGGTGCGAATGACATATGCCCCCCGAATACTTACTGAAATACTGTTGCTGCACACAGGCACAGAGGCATGATCACTGGAGACAAGTTCTGGCAAAAATTGACAGTAACAATGCTGTTACAATAGAGAAAAATTATACCTTGAAAAAAATAGCCTTTATCAACTGTTATTGCATGGTTTGTCAGCACTGTATATGCTGCAATATTAGCTGCTGATGGCAGACATGCTCATAAGAGAACATGATCAATGTGTTTCTTGAGAATGATATGAAAAATGACACAAGGCATGCAATATTCATGCATTAGAATTAACTAATCACAGAAGCAATGCAGAATGTATTTACAGAAGTAATAATAAAAGATGAGACAGTTGCAGACAGTCAAAGCTTACTATCTTGGGTGACTGTAGAATTATATACAAAACCTGTATTACCAGTTCAAATTACAACGGCTTTCTGTAACAGCTGGCTTGCTATTTATGGGTGAGAGGAAAGTGCTGCCAGAGGCACTACAGCCTAACCTGCTTCTAAGGACACATGAAGGTCAAAACAGTCGTGGCTAGGCTTCACGAACGAAGATCCAGAGAGGGCTCCACCCACACTCCTCATCAGCGCCTTTTCCAAGCGCGCTGATAAAAAGAGGATAGCGGATAGCACCCTCGAGCCTGCGCTATGGATTTTTTTTTAGGTGAGACACAGCATGCGCAGAGCTGGACCCACCCTTTAGTCCTAAGGGTCATCTGCCAGGGCCTAGCAAGCAAGATGACGGAGGTTTAACCTCTTAGATGACTGCCAGAAGGCTAATGAGTTCATCCTACCCATACAAGGATTATAGGAACATGGGTATCACTCCCCACACTTTACCATGGGCAATGAGTTTAATGCTCCCTCTGCTGTCGGCACAGTTATCGCACCAGGAGCCACAGGAGACCCCAAGTGATTTTCAGACTGGGTCAGAACAGTATGTCAAACACAAAAGAAAAATCATGGGATCTACTGTACTGGCCAGTACTTGGTTTTCTGTGTCAACCCATGTGAAACTTCAGCATAGGAAAAAATGTACAACAGGCTAGGACCACAGTTTAAAGGAAGTACCTGCATCTTCTTCCATCTAGAAATGAGGATACAGAACAAGAGTCCATTTCCTTCAATATCTCCACAAATTTAAGCAAATCTGAAAGTCTCACAGAAGCCCTTAACGAAGTGAAAAGCAACAATCAAGAAAAATATGCCTATTTGACAGTAGTCAGGACATAGAGCATACCTGCAAGGCTGTGATACTGTGATAGCAAGCACTGATAAGCAGCCTGCATAGCTGAATGAGTTTTGCAACACAATAGTAATATCAGATAATTTTCTGATAGTAGTATGGAAAAGAAGTAAAGAATACCTATTGTTGCTTCAAGAGGAGCCAAAGATTAGGAAACAGATCTCATCTGAACTAGTTAGGCCAGGAGATAAAGTAATTGACAGAAAAAAAGGTGGTTTGAGCACTCAGTTTCCTTGAACAGACATCTGCTGAATTTCTTTCCTCCTATAAACCATAAACTCTCCTCCTTGAACCTTGCTTCCAAATTCATATAAAAGAAGTTGAAGTAAACCCACATCCCCTGTGTCCTGGACTGGGGCTTCAGCAAGATAACCTCTTTCTCCTGCACTAAAGAAACAGTAAGAAAAATCCTTCACCAAAAGAAATTTATGAAAGAGGACAATTCTGTCATTTGCCTCCTTTTGTCCCTTCAGATAAAAATAATTAGGATTTAACACTCCTGTTCATGTTTAAAGCCCTCTACTACCCTTAAGCCTAATGCTTCTTCTCTTTAAATGAAAGCAAAACTCATGGGAAATTAGAGATAGTCATGGCATCTCCTCAAGCCATTCTTAATCTCTGGAGTATGCAGCTAAGGCTAAAGGAATTTGTCCTAGACTGGAGCTGTGGTATTGAGGAGACCCAATCTGCACCATATACGACTCTGCTTAAACTCTGAAGCTTGCTCCCAGTCATTGTTGTGGCTAGTTAACATCATCACCCAATCCTGGATATAGCAATGGTAAAAATCAGTATCAGTGAAGTGAGCAAACATTTTTCTAATCTGTGCATATGCTTCTCCAGCCAATTGTGGGTGATCAGAAGTGTGCTGGAAATTATACTTTTCACTACACTAAATGTGCTGGGGAAGATTTAGGGAAGAGATGGGAGAGTTTACTTTGCAGTCTTATCAGAGGAGAAGGATCATTTCCTTATTCAAAACAATAACATATGGATTTTATACCGTGCAGCCCATTTATCAATAAACACCAACCCCTCCCCCACCACATCACCATCTTCCATATGAGGACAGGCTGAGAGAGCTGGGTCTCTTCAGCCTGGAGAAGAGGAGACTGAGAGGGGAACTCATTAATGTTTATAAATATGTTAAGGGTGAGTGTCAGGAAGAGAGAGCCAGGCTCTTCTCAATGTCATTCAATGTTAGGACAAGAGGGAACAGGAGCAGGTTGGACCACAGGAGGTTTAGTATTAACCTGAGGAAAAACTTTTTTACAGTAAGGGTGATGGAGCACTGGAACAGGCTGCCCAGGAGGGCTGTGGAGTCTCCTTCTCTGGAGACATTCAAGAGCCGCCTGGACACATTCCTGTGTGAGCTCATCTAGGTGATCCTGCTCTGGCAGGGGGATTGGACTAGATGATCTTTCTAGGTCCCTTCCAAGTCCTGACATTCTGTGTGATTCTGTTTGTGATTCCAGTTCACCCAAGGCTCCAAAGCAACGACAGAAGTCGTTTTACCTGGAACAGCATACATTGGTGACATCTAGTGGGCATAAGAAATTTAACAACAGTTCAGTCCACTGCATAATTCAGCACGTGAAAATAATTTCTGACTTAAACTGTATCTTAAAAAAAAAAAGCCTTTATCTCCTTATCTCTTCAGCTTAATTTCTGCATTGGCATGAGATTAAATATCACAAATCTGAGCTCAAACATAACATCCTACAATGTTAATCTCCTTACAATATTATTTCCAGAAACAGCCATCTATTCCTTGCTTTCTCTTCCTTTTTTTTTTCTTTTTTTTTCTGTGAGCAGCAACAGAATTTGGCATTGTGCACGTTGCCATGATTACTGGAGGAATAAGGAGTCTAACTAAGACAGTTGCACAAGAGCACAGAAGAACAACTGTCTACCATAGTTCAGAACAAGAAGAGCAGAACTTGGTTTTGTGACCAGTAGGGAACTAAAAGTATGCTGGAGTTTGGCCAGGATTTGAGTGTTGTATTTCTACCCTTATGAATAAAGAGGTTAAGAAATTGGCTTTTAGCATCTTATCCATTCTCTTGAAGTAGATGTCTCTTGGGAATTATTCTGTCTTGTGTGAAAAGATTCAGAGCTTTTGCCATATATCCATGATAGGAAATGTTTGGGATCCCAGAGATAAACCAAGGATAAACTGGTTATCAGAGACATACTTTGACAAAAAGTTTTGGCATTGAGAGTTTTGCTTTTCTCTTACCAAAAAAAGTATTATAGAATGGTTCCAACCTGCTCTGCTTATAAAAGTAACTGGAAGTAATACATCATTGAAACAAAAGGGACTGGCTGCGATTTCCTACAGGTCACTAGTTGTCTGCAAACATCCCACCGACTGTGTACAACCATGGCAGGCAGGTTACTGCCACAGTAACATCAAAGGCTGCATGCTCAAAAGTAAAGATTAAAAAAAAGTGACTATTGATCAGTAGAGAGTTTGTAGAAAACATCTATTCAACTTTTCTAGGTAGTTAAAGGCAGAGAACTGCATTTTGGCTTGTTTAAAGAACTGACTCTTGGCATCATGCAGTTCTTCCATCAGCTACGAAGTTTTAAACCACAAATGCTTTCAACTTCATTTATTTCTCATTCTTTTCCTTAAAACATGCAGATACTGTGGTGTTGAATGCTGGTGGAAATGAATCGCTTCTCCCACTACCTCTGCAACGTATGACTGCACAATCTGTATTTTAGGGAGATGAGATTTACAGCATAGCTTTAAGCATTCAAATTATGTAGCTCAGTTATTAGCCAAACCTTTCTAGACAATCGACTGAGCTTCTAGAAGGCACATTCAGAGCTTGCTCTTCTTCCAATTCACAGCAAGTACTTATTTCTGTATAGACTCAGATGCACAAATGTAGATGGTGGAGTAACTCTTCTCCTCCCTCATCCTTCTTTTTCACATTAGTTTATTAAATCCTGTCTCCAAGGTAAAGATGAAGCCATTCCAAAACAGAATGCTACTACGAAGAAGAGCAGGAGGAACTTATCCTGACATTAGGGCCAATAAAATGTAACATCATTATTCTTTAGGGAATATCTGCATATTTACTGCCCCCTCACTAATGGGGAGCAATCAGGTAATGCAGCTTTTACAAGAGCAGTGTTAAGCAGAAGTGGCTGAAAAAGAGAGTCCTTTTAGTTAGACAAAAGAAAATACCTTGGATCCTGATAAATTTAGGGTGGGGAAGAACACTGTAGCAGCATTTGTTGTATCAAATAGGAAACTAATGCCAAGTTTTAATAGCTTTGACCAATAATTAGAAACTTAAAAAAAAACCCTACACTTTGTGTAATTATTTCTCTAATGTGGCTATTACTGGCTAAATCAGTAGCTAGTTGCTACTGGAATTATTCCCTACCTAAAGTTAAACTTTAACTTGCAAGGAACCTGTGCTTTGAAAGAAAAGTATGTACAGCTGCAGTGTATTCAGTTCCCAGGCTAAGAGTTAAAAGCTCCTCTTTGTGTGTAAAGTTGAGGCATTAACTCTGCTGTTGCTGTCGTTTACCACTGAAACATGGTTCCTTTGATCACAGATCTTTAAGTGCTTCACAGAGAAGGATGAAATCCTTGCACTCATCTTAGGGACCCTACAGGGTAAGCTACAAGAAGTTAAGTTACTTGCCCAAGATCAAATCCAAGCTTGTCCTAAAACCAGGATCTGATCTCTAGTTTGTACTGTCTGTAGCCATAGCTTTCCTCTTGAACTCATTGCAATGAAAACTGCAGGGAAGTAAAGCTATTTTAGAAGATGCTGTACAATGCTACGTTTTCAAGACAAAATATTAAACATTTCGAAGTAAAAATACAGCATTTATTTTAATCAAATGTAAGTAAAGGTTGGCAGAAGCTTACATCCAATTGCCCTTTTAAAAAAATTGCTAAAGTACTTTAATTTTATAACCCCAAATGTAGACTAAACTGTCTGCATGGGTCTAGTGCAATTACATAGGCAAAATTTTTAAATCTTCCTTGAAACTGCACTGTTAATTATTGTTGGAAGTGGCAAGGGATAGGTCACTGAACTGATAACTCTTACAGTGTTTAACTCTTTGGTATCAGACACCTCTGGGAACAAGCCTACCTAGACAAGCTATTACTAAGACTCCATCTAGCACATTCATTCCTTAAACTAGTGAGGAAGATTTTAAATAAGGATTGTATGGAGTAGTGACAAAGGGACACAGGACAACAAGACAACCTGTACATGGACCTAAAAATGAGACTTATTTATAAATATGGTCATAGTAAGGGGAGAGAAGAGAGAATGAAACTAGTCTAAGATGGTTGTATAATTCACATTAAGGATAAGGAAGAGTTGAAAGTCTTAACAGAATGAACAAGACTGAGTCAGTCAGCATAATTTAAGAAGTATCATGGCCAAAATACAAATCATAGAAGACAAAGCTTATTAGAAAATGGGTATAGATGAAAATGTTGCCTTACTTATCAAAGACATATGTGCTTACTCAGAAGTCCAAAATACAGGAAGAGCTATAAATGTAAAAAAAAAAAAATAAAATAAATAAAAAATCTGTGAATTTATTTCAAAAGGGGACATTCCTCAATCTCCCTTCCCTAAACTGACAAAACTCAACTTCAGTACCTGAAGGTCTTGAGTATAGATTAAAAAAACATAAGGGAAAAAACTGAGTTAGAAATTTCTGACAAAGGGCACGACTTCAAACCATTTACAGTGCGAGAGAAATGAAATTATAGAAGACCACTGACTTGGGTAAACTGCAAATTCTTTATTGATATCAAATAAAAAGCAAAAGCCTTTAGAAAAAGTTTAAAAAATGGCAATACATGGGACAAAATGAGGTGAAGTTGGAAAATCCCCAAACAAGTCATATTATAAATACAGTATTAACAAAAACAAATGACACTCCCTCAAAAAAACCAAACCAACCACCAACCAAAACAATCACAGAAGAAAAATGGCAACACAATTCCAAGACGACACATAAAGTCATCACGTCATTAGTTAATGCCAAGGAACAGTATTATATGATTCGCATCAATCTTTTGCAAAAGGGTCAGATAGTTGTGCTAACAACTGTTTAATAAGACCAACGAGTAAAGGTAAGACTTCAAGTGGTAAAAAACAGTCTAGAGAAAGTTTTGAGAATGGTGGTGGGGAAATAATTACTAACTAGTTGGGCTTGATGAACTTTGTTCTGAAGCCAATCTGGTTAGAGTAGCCATTTCTAAGAACCACAGGAAAGCAAAAGTGTGGGAAAAAATGGAAAGGGGGGGGGGGGTTTGTCTGGTTGGTTGTTGGGGTTTTTTTGTACGGAGGTGATACATTACAAACTAGCAAGCCCACCTTCAATTTTCCTTCAAATGTTTGAAAAGACAATCAGGACCCTTTGAAAGCATCTCAAAAGATGAGAAGTAACAGCTAATGTGTTTAACAAGACTTGAAAAATTAACCTAACTTCTTTTTAAGACAGGATTAAGAAGTCTACTGGCAACAGCAGCAGCAGCAGGTGTATTTTGACTACAACTGGTATTTTAACACTGTCATAGATGATAAAAGGTCTCAGCTGAAGAGTTTTGGACACTGCTTTGCCTCCTTCCCAAAGTGTGAATGCAATAGAGAGCCCGGAGAGTGATCTCAATTTCTAGGACGTTATTCAGGAAGAAAGATAGAAGGAATTGTATGGCTTACCATAGTAAAGAAAATAATGAGATGGAATACGATAAATCTAAAGACTGTTAGCAATAAAGAGAGAAACAATCTCTTCCTTTGTCACTGCAAGCAAGTACATTTCTCATGGATGAGCCATTGTCTTGGAGCATCAGCCAAGCCAGTGACGTAAAACACTGTTTACAGAGCGGAAAGACTTCCACTTAGCCATGTTTAGCAATGGGCAACTATAAAATTATTCTACGGTGTATTTTACAGGATCAGCTTTAATTCCTTAACAGACAACCATCAACACGTCAAGCAACATATCTATGAACTGACTGGGGAAAGGGAATGATACTGGTTACTCTAGAAGCCTACCAGCATATCTAATATTGGAAAACAGTGTTTCATTGTAGCAGCCACTGAACTGCTGTTATGAGAACTATTGAAGAGCAGCAGACCAACAAAGTGATTTGTTTTCTACCTGATGTTTACACATGTCTGTAAACATGAGAGACCTGCTGCACACTGGGGTGTTTTTACAGCAGGGAATCACTGTTAAAACAGGAAACAAGTAAACATCTTGGTCATGCTTCCTATCACAGAAACAGAGCTGTTTCTTATTGATCTATGTGATCAACCATCCTAGAAGTCCTGAACTAATTTCCTGTGCATAGTTCCAGAAACTGATAGAAACCAGCATCAGAGACACCAATACTGTTGAACTCCTCCATTAACAACCTAGATGTTGGTAGAGGGTGTATCTTCAGCAAGTTTTTGCAGATTATATAAAACTGTGTGGTTGATGCACTAGAGTGCTGTGCTGCCAGAGAGACCTGGATATGCTGGAAAATAGGGCTTAGAGGAAACTCATGAAGTGGAAATGCATTTGGGGTGGAACAACCCCATGCACAGTACATAGTGTACACATATCTGAGAAACAGCTTTGCAGATGACCTGAGGATACTAGTGTACAGAAAGCTGCACATAATCCAGCAAGCACTGTGTCCTTATACCAAAGAAGGCCAACGGTGTTCTGCATTATGAGTGCTGCCAGCAAGTTGAGGGAGGTTATCCTTCAGTGATACTCAGCACTGGTGATGCCATACCTGGAGTGTTGGGTTCAATCCTGGGCTCTCCAGTACAAGAAACATATGGATTTGCTAGAAAATAATCCAGTGCAGGGCCACAAAGACAAATAAAGGACTGGAGCACCTTTCAAATGTAGAAAGGCTGAAAGAGCTGAGACTTTTTAGCCTGGAGAGAAGTCTGCATAAGGATCTTGTAACTGTTCATAAATACCTGATAAAGTAGAATGAAGAAGGAGCTGGCCCCTTCTCAGCAGTGTCCAGTGACAAGACACAAGAGGCACAAACTAAAAAAACAAAACAAACCTAAAAAAACCCAAACCAAACCCAAAACAAGCAAAAAAACCCACAACCCAAAACAAACCAACCAAACCCAACCCAACAACAACAAAACTGTGAGCATGGTCAAACACTGGAGCAGATTGCCCAGAGAAGCTGTGGAGCCTCCATCCAGGGAGATACTCAAAACTTGCTTGGACATAGTCTTGCTTTAGCAGAGGAGGTTGGACTGTTTCACCTTCCAACTTAAATGATTCTGTGATTCTGTGAAACAGAATNAGAAGAAGAAGAGTAAATCCATCCTACTTGCATACCTTTGTGGATCTGTTCTCCAGCCTATTAGAATAAAAAACATTTCTTTTGGTTAAAAAAAGCTGTTTTTCCCAAACTACTTACATCATCGAGGATACTGGATTTCTAACAGTTTTGAGATGACCAACTCATTTCGGTTTGCCCATTTTCACTTACATTCAGGGAGAAATCCATTACACTTGCAAGGACTCTGCCCTTAATTTAGAATACCTAACAATGCAGTCTTAAGCACCCTGAACTTATATTCAAAAAAAGTAGTAGTAACAGTGTCTCATTAGCTCCTCATAATCTTGTCCACAGATCTTAATATTACCATTATTACACTGTGTATAAAAATAAACTGCCTGTGCAGCTTGGCTTGTAATCAGGGCTCAACAGTGACACTCATAAGCCATGTAAATATTTGCTGTATAGCCAGCCTCACTGAAAACTCAATGCAGACATGTCTTTATAAAAATTGGGCTTACAGCTTCAACTTTCACTGCACCACTACAGACTCTGCTGTATCTCGCTTGTTTCCACTGTGCAAATGGGTACTTCCAGGGACACTAACACACTCATGGCATGATGTGGGGAAAAAAAGAAGGAATTTCAGAAAAGGTGGTGTTGGAAAATATTACAAGGAAAATGGCTTCATTTGTTTAAAAAACCGCAGTCAAACCAAAAAAGTACCAAATCTCTCCCCAAACAAACAAACAAAACAAACAAAAAAAAATCAACAAACTCTCCCCTCTATCACAGATGGAAGTTATTCCTTACCTGTATTCTTGATGCTGAATCAGAGGCAGAATTTATTTATATCCACTGCTCTACCTCCTCTAAGGTACCCAGCCAACATTGTAAAAGCATCAAAAGACATATTATGGTCACATGAAAGAAAGAACAAGCTTATACCATATGTTTGTGTCCACATCAGTTGCCAGAAATTATGGGAACATTCATATTACTGTACTGGATAATTAATCTTAAAGTAACAATTACATTCTAACGTTCCAAGAACAGGCTGGCCATAGCCTCGTTGGTTATTCAGCAGAGAACTCCTTTGTGTTAAGAAAGCTTTAAAAGATATTTTGAAGAAAATTCAGGTCACTTTGCCATACAGTAGCTACAAAACATTTATTTTTTAAATAAAATCATTTAAATCATCAGGTTTTGTGAAACAGTATGTCAAGTGTTTATCTTCATCTTTGTAGTGTAAGCACCTTCAGCAATACGCTAAAACAATCAATATAAATTATTATTTGGTCAGGCTATTAACCTACATCGAAATAAATATATTTTTAATCAAGACAGATCAGGTAATGCATACCAGATTCTCATACTTTTATAGAAAGTTTCTCTGGTGACAAGTGCAATACAGACTATGACACTAGTAATTTTATATTTTTCTCTTTTTAATTTCAGTGAAGACTGGCTTGTAATTTTAAACTATAAAAGCAATTATAAAGCACTACAGGCTATCGCTTCAAAAATTTGCATCACATATGAAATATCTGCAGTGGCTAACCTAAACTGTCTCTGACTAAGACATGGAATACAAGCTCCTAAATTACTTAGAATGTACTGTGCTGGTCATATCATATGTCCCACTCTTGTGGGAAATTATCCACTGAACAGGAATAAAAATCTTTATTTAATTACAAGATAAGCCATGATAAGTGAAAATAATATAGTACACAAAGGGCTTTTTATGTTGATACTATTGATTATAAAATATAGGGTGCAAAATTCAACATTTAAAATTATATAAATCTTAAAACTACAGAACAGAAGTTTACAAGTAAAAATACTTCAGCACCTGAGATTTTCCTGTAGAAAGCCAGAAATACTTCCTTCAGAAACACATAATACAGTCAACACCTTTTCTCTCAGTATTACACAAGAGTAATTGATCAAGAAAGAGTTGAAATATACATAACGCTCCAAAATTCTAATTAACCCTTGAAGGTAAATCTGCTATCAAGCTATACTTAACATTTGATCCATGTGCACTACCTGACTTTATTTTATGAAAACATCTGGTATTAAAACTTGAATAGACTTCATCTTTTGAAGTGTTCTGATGAAACTGAAGTTTAAAGAAAAGACAAAGGACAGTATGCAACTTGAATTATGTTGACAAAGAACTAAGAATACTGAAATAGAAACAGATTTGAACAAAATCTAATAACTTACTCTGCTCTGCAGGCATTCAGTTTTACAGACAAGTAGTGGTTGTTTCTTAATTTTTGGTAAACTAATACTTTAAGGAAATCCTTTTCTATTTTTGGTTTGAGAGCTGGGAAGTTGCATTTTCTGTGTTCTGCTCTGTATGATTAAGACTTCATGATTTTTTTATGTGTAATTACTTGTCTTTCTCAAGGTAGCCGCTGTGCTGCATACAAATTTTAGAACAGAAGCACCTTTTTAATCCCTTGGTTTTGAAGCTTTAAGCAATTGTGTATTCTATTTAACAACTGAACTCCCAGATCCCAGAGCAAAGATGAAAACATTTAAAAAAAAGGTCTCAACAAAACAGGGTTCTGATGGGAACACATTATTTTTATTCTAACATTATCTAATTTATGAAGACTATTTAAATGACAAATGATAAGCAAAATTAAGAATTCAAATACTAGAATATGAGGGATGTTCCTTCTAGAAACACCATCATCAGGGAAAGTATACTGAACATTTGATTTTATTTAATAACTTAGTGATTCTGTAAAAAAATAAACTATCAGTGTTATTAAGGTTAAATGTTCCTCCCCTCACAATTAACTACCTGGAATTTTTTGAAACTTTTCTATCACTGAAAACCAGTCATGCATATCTGTTTCTGTCCTTCAGTTCTAAATTATGAATATTTGGGCACTCAGTAGTAACTTCAGGAAGAAAAGCTGTGGAGATTATACTGAAAGATTTAGTATTAAATTATCGCAGTTTTAAAATCTGAGTGCAGTAAAACACACTATTGGCTCACTTTAAACCAAAACCAATTATCCTTAAGACCCATCATCTTTTCTCAATACAAGGTGCAGCAGAGTTTAAAAAAAAGCCAAGAGAGACAAACCCTTCAACCGCAAAATGACCAAAACCAAGAACATTGTTTTCAGTGCAAACACTGTAGTCTTCAAAAGGTTGAGTACAAATGTTTACGTTCCAGTGTATCCTTACCTACAAGGAATGTTGCTTCACATTATAAAGTATGTCAAATACCTTTAAACCAATCTCAATACTAAAGTTTACCCTCTCAAATCGATATGGTGTTTGAAACCTAAGTGTTTATACAAGCACTGTAACTTCTGGAGAAACTAATGCACATAGTTGAAACTTCTCACAAAAACCAAGGGCAAAGTCTGCAAATTGAGCTGCTGGTCCTTAACAAATTTCGGTATCAAATGCCAAAAAGTAACCAGCTGCTTAATGAGGAGTGAATACAGCCTCCTGCACCAGCACCTTAAGTCCCCTGCTCTCCTCCCTAATTCTACAGGCCACAGAGGCAACCTGCAGATAACCACTTCTCAAGGCAAAACTCTTCTTTGACAGAACACAACCTTACTGTATATCATTTATTTATTTTTTTTTAATGCGCAGAAGTTAAATTTTTCGCAAAACTCCTCAAACCAAAAGAAAATGGTGACAGAGGGAGGTAAACATGTTATTTTAGTCATTCAAAATATGCTTTAGAAGTTCACCTAGAATACTATTCTGCAGTATTGTGCTTTTAGACTTACTAGCTGGGATTCCAAGGAACATCTGAAAAAGGCACTTACTACACTTTCTTAATTAGCTGCCCGTTTTAATAATTTTGGTACTATTTGTCACAGTACATCAGAAAACAGCAGCACAAAGCATTAGATGGACAAGAATTTTGTATGCGTTCCTCTTTAAAAAGCAAACGCTTTTAAAATTAAAGGCACTCATGACAGAAATTCTCTCTCCAGTTCATATATAGAGGGGCGACAAGTTTTGCTTTTCATTCTACATAAAGGCACAGTACAGTCTCTGTTTTGACCTTCTACATCAATATCAAGTAATGAGGGCATGTGGCAATTAGTTCTTTCCGCACTATCTGGCAAGAAGTTAACTTCTGGATCTACATTGCCCTCTAAATATTCAGAGTCTTTAGGGTTTGGTTTAATAATACACGGAATGATCTGCCATGCATCAATTCTACTTCTTAGAGAAGAAGGTCGAGGCCTTGAGATGATATTGACAGCGCTTTGCTTTTCAGTTGAAACATGACTGTGATTGCTTCTTTGTTGAACAGATGGAGAGTGTAAAGTTCTGCTATCTGATAGAACTGGTGATGTGGAGACATCATTGGTTGAAGCAAATCCATTAGCTAGGGGAAAGGCCAAACAACAAAAAAAAGACAATTTAAACCACGTGATTTCTTGATTTCTTTGCCATCTGTAAAACTGGGATGCCATGAACATTAGTGTTTTTTCTTCCACCAGAAACATTAGGATATTCCCAAAAAATGTACGAGCTTCTTAAGAGAAGACCAGCAGCACTAAAGTAATGTTTTTGCATCTAAACTCTCTGCTAGAGGCCATAACAATTTATTTTTTTATTACTACGAAAGAGATAAAAAGAATTAACCACCTACTAACTGGATGAACATTAGTATCAGAATAAAGCCCCACAAATTTGTTCCTTTACTATGAGTAATTACATATGCATGGAGAACCATTAAGAGTATTCATTTAAGTCTTCAGTGAACACTAGTATTGAAATTTAAAACTTCTTTTCAAAAACTCATTAATCATGAACTTATCCATTTACATGGAAATGAGATTTAAAGATTGTTTCTTCAGCTTAAAATTTTATTAACAGTGTAACTTAAGAATTTGAGGAACATGTGACATAACTTCTAGGTCAAGCAAATAAACCAAAAGTTACCAGACTTGTTTTTCTTGAGGTTAATAAAAGCATAGTACTAAAATGATGCTCAATCACTCACCTATGTGTACTGCGAAACTATATTAAAGAAGTGTACTCTCAGTTTCAGGAAGTCCACAACTACATAATGCATGTACCTGACAGTCTCAGTTTGTATCAGCCATAATGCCAATATTAACATTTCACATTTATTTATTATAACATTCCACAGTAATCCTAGAATCCTAGAATGGCCCAGGTTGGAATGGACCTTAGAGATCATCTAGTTCCAACCCCCCTGCCATGGGCAGGGACGCCACACCAGGTTGCCCAGGGCCACATCCAGCCCGGCCTTGAATATTGCCAGGGATGGGGCATCCACAAACCTCAATAAGCAGGTTCTCACCCACATGAAAAGAGTAGGGAAACCTATTTTTGCAATGCCTTAGAAAAATAGATACCACCTTTAAAATGAAACATCTCTTCCTGTTAACTCTCCCTATCCGCACTCCTAACAGGATAGTATTCCAAGCACAGGCAGTTTATTCAGGGTTAAGACATAGAGGGCTTACCCACACCCAGTTACAGTGGCTCAGCTAACATGTAACAGCATAACAAAAATCTTAGCAACTCATTAGTATATGGTTAACTTCACTACAGTTTCGGCTTCTATATTTAAAAATCCCCTACATTTTAAGCTCTTAATTACCCACCTGTGGTCTGAAAATTGTTCCCATCTGATAAGGTTCGTCTGTGACCCAACACACTCAACTTTGTCAAGGAATCATTTGGCACATTTTGAGATTCTTGTTTCAGATGAAGATTAAAAGGCTGATTTTTTACTTGTGTAGAAACTGTGTTAGGAGCCAACTCTATCTTCTGTTCTCTCCTACTTTCAGAAGTTTCAGATGAAAAGTCACCAGTGAATCTACATGGACCACAATCACCAAGCACAGTGCTTACAAATGCATCTTCACTATCAGATTGAAGTAGGCATTTTGTGGAAATGGAGGGCATAGAGAGAAGATTCACAGTATTTGCAGCTGGGTTTAGGGATTGAGTACTTGTTTCCTCTTTCCTGGACTGCAGTCGTGTAGGGCTGGCACTCCTGCGAAATTTTGAAGCACGCTGAAATATTCCATCACGCTTCTTCTTCTCATCTTTAGGCAAGAGTTCATCTGGGCCTTGCGATTTGTTCAGTTCTCTGATATCTAAGCCCAGGGCAACAGATGCAAGGAGAACAGCACACCCATACAGCACTGATTCAGTCTTCTTCTTCTGCAGCGTCCGGCTCAGACTGTTTGTAGGTGTCATTTGAGGCGTGCTATTTGTAGAACTAGCAGAAGTTCCTTCTTCAAAGCTCTCATGTTCTACTGTATTCTCTCCCTGATCATCTTTCCGAAGAGGTAGATTAATATAGGCCTGATTTGGTAATTTAATTGGCTTTGGTCTTTTACTGTCCAAACCTTCAGGGAAATGTTTCTTATCAGTACAGACACCTACAAAACATCATGGTATACTTTGAGATTGCAATTCAGCTATTTTGCTATTGCATGTCTGCAGATGTACACCATTATTTCTTTTCACTTGTGCCAAGTATTAATCTTGAGGAATACTGTATACCTATCACCTTTAGATGCAGTCAGAAGCTCAGAAATTCACATTTTAAGATTCACAAAAACATCCTAAACCTCTTCATGTCCTCCTTATAGTCTTTAAAATGGCAAAAGTACCATTTTGCTACAATTTAATCTTTTTAGCAACTCAAAAGCAAACTCTATTAGAAGCAACTTGCAGATCAATCTGTAAACAAATTGTTTTCCACATCTGAAAGACTTACCTTTATTTTAAGAGAGGCATAAGGTTATCTCCCAACATTTACACCCTTGACACAGTTGAAGAGCGGATACTGTCTTTACATTTTCTGTGATATTTGAGGATTTGCAACACTTCAAATAACATGGAAAATATTTCTGTGTATGGATTACAGTGAAGTAATTTATTATATACAAACTGCCAGATAAGATCTGGAACACATTCTTTACGACACTAGCAATTAAGCTGTGTTCCAAAATCCAGTGAGTTACTAGAAATTTTTCCAATTAATTCATTAGGCCACAGTGGTCTGGAGTAAAAAGTCAATTTGATATCTCACATACAATTGCAAATAAAATGGATGGTATAATATGACTTACATGTGTTACTCTACATTAAACTACTGAATGTTACAGAAAAAATACATAAACTTGTATAATCTTCTCTATATGCAGGGGTTTACTAGTAAGCTAACACATCTATAAAATTACTATTTGTGATGCTTTGTTTTATACCCCTAGTATATATGTATATATATACAGTATATATGAAGATGAAAATGAGATTCATTTTCTCAGATAAGAGAATCTGTAGTATCGAAAGCGTGCACAAATTCGAAAATGATTATGAGTACTGCATAGCCACAGCACATTATAGTAATGGACACAAAAAGCAACATGCAGCTTGTTGTATGTTCCTGATCCTAAGAGGATTATGCATGCTTTCCTTGTGCTTGCCCTGTAAATCCCAAAATGTTTCCTAAACAACTTAAAAGATTTGAAATCTATATATTTGTTCTTGAAAATTTAGAGAATATGTCCCATTTAAAAAACAAGGATTTAGGATTTAATATCTGAGAATACATCAAGGTTTACAGGTTTTTAAAAAACTACGCATTTTTTTTTAACAACTACGAAGAGCCCACTAAAAGTTATGATAATTTAAATGTCAACACAATTACTGATTTAGACATTTCTTTTTAAAAAAAGCTAAAAAGTTGTGACTGCAGGCCTTGCACATCAGCCTGCATCACAAAAAGAGTGGAAAGAAAATCTCCATGTGGTACTGTTCATACAGTATGCATATATTTCTTAGCTGCCAATGATATAGATTTTTTTTGCACAGGAAAATTATTTGTACCATGAATCCTCTTATAATAATCTGCACAATCCTTGAGGAATTTAACCAATACACTAGAAGTAGGCTGAATGCCATTATATGGCAACTTCCACTTTTTCAAAAACAGCTCTTACCTTGGTCCACAAATAGAGAAGCTAAGGGAACACCCTTCTGATTCTTCATTAGAACAGTTGACCAAGGGTTGCTGCCATCTGAAAGGGGTCTTACTCTGAAATAAGAATAGTTAGTATGATATTACAGAGGATATCAACCTTATATACATTTTGACTGAAAATTACTAAAATCTCTTCTTTTCAATTACAAACACATAACTTGAAAACAGTAAAACTTTCCCGAGGTAAAAACATTGTATATAATAGCACAAAGTCATATGATTGCAAACTGATGCATGCCTTGTATCAGGTATTACATCATACCTAAGACAAAAATTTGAGGCCTAAAAAGAAAGCCAAAGAAAAATTGGCCTTGACTACCTATTAAAAGAAAACATGTTGGTGAAAACACGGACAACTGTTACCCTATGTCAAAGAAATCATGTGAATATTGGAAATTTATTAAACACAGTGACTTTAAAACAAACAAAAATATCATAAAAGCTAGTTTCAACAGATGGTCTGGAACTGAGTGCTGTCACAGGTAAACAAATAGTTGTCTCTACTAAGTAAAAAAAAAAGTTGGTATAAATAACTATATATACTGAGAGACAAGGAAGATCTCTTGCATCAGAAGAACTGCTAATCTCCAGTTTTGAGCAATCAGAAATAATAATCTGAAAGTGAAGATATCCAATTGATTTTCAGAACTTTTTCACCCTGTGTTTGTCAGTGAAAATGATGTTGCTGATGCCAATTATGCATCACATATGCAGAGTCAGTCTTATTTAATTGTCCCAGAAGTGCCTACTGGGGGCCACGCTTGCAGTTCCTCAAGTCAACGTGAAGAAGGGTAAGAAAGTGAGGCAGGCCATGCATATCTGGCATGCATTAGCAGCTCAGCATCCCAGTATGTTCCAAAGTCTCAGAGATAAAGGGCAATAGAAAACAGCCACTAAAACTTTAATATAAGTAAGCCTTTTATCCTCAGGTCTATGTTGGGGAGCTACTCATTATTAATGTAATTCCTAAATTGAAAGGTAGGACTGAGTTTTAGCTGTAACTAGAGACCGCAGAACTTCATTACTTACAATAGTGATTCAGTTACCAGGAACACTTAGTACTATCAAGCAACAACAGAAAACCTTAGTAGACATACTTGTCCTTACAATCTGTACGATCCTTTGTTTGAACTGAACTTGGTCCCCATGTACAACCTCTCTTTTTAAAACTTCTCTTCACATCTTCAAACTCTTCTTGGTGATAAGTTGTGCTTCTTCCCCAAGTTCTGTTGCTTTCATCTGAAGTTACTGGAGATTGGATTTAAGAACACAAACAAAAAACCCCCACACATAAATACTATTTCTAAAACCAGAATATTTTTTACAAAACTGAGTACTTTATCACTGCAAAATCATTTTGACACAATACCACAAGTAGACAAAATTTGAGATTTATTTTATTTTTTTTTACCAAAACCACCACACAAATTGCACTGACGCAAAAAGATAAGCAAGCAAGAAAATTTATGAGTTGATGAGACCCAAATTAAAGATAAAGCAGCAAAACAATCATATTTTCCATGCTTCCTTTAAGTGAGAACCTTAGATTTAGGTAGTTCAGACAAGTGAGTTAGACTGAGCACTTAAATTCCAATGAAGAAAACACGCTGTGGAACAACTGGTATTACACGAAACAGAATATTCCAATTGTGACAAAGATTAATGTTTTCCTTCTCACTACACCAAAACAAATTATACCTTTAAAATACCTAATCTTCATTAAATGCTTAGTCTGTCACTGTCTCAACTGTTAAATTAAACAGAGCCAGCACCTTTGAAACATAATGAAATCTTGCCTTTTTTCATAACCCCAATGGGAAGTTCATATTCACTTGTGATATCTACATCTTGCTGGTACACATACACACTGTTTCTTCGGCCATTAGTTGTGTGTGTGTCTGTTTTGGGAATCACTAGGAAAAATTAAGAGAACGTAGTAGAGATCTTAGTCAAGAAGATTTCAGATACAGAACTGTTTCCCTTATATTTTTACCTTTGGGTCATAAAGCCCATATCTATAAAGGCACTAAGTATCTTCTGATAGCAGGCTTTTACTGTAGGGTTTAGGGGATTCTCTTTCTAGGACCAGACACAGGCAAGCAGATAGTCATATATGACTAACTGGAAAAGTAACTTGCTATGAATGTAGCATGCTTACAGTCATGACTGAGAGACCTAGGATAAAAACAACTTAGCCAGCTGTAGCAACTTGATAAATGAGGTGGCACATACATGCCCATGATTCTGGTCACTTCTGCACTGCACAGCACCCTGCTCCTCCCTCATCATACACCTTGCCAGCACAGCTTCCCCTGTAATACAGCACTCTAGTTGCCTTCTTTACACTACCATTTCCAACCACATTCCAGGACCTATGGAATATATATCTTACTAGTTTTCCCTCCTCCCTTTAAAACACCTTTCAAAATCAGCTGTATTTGTTTTAATAACAAGATTTACAATTAAGTAGATTTTTATTTTAATTAAACTCTTAAATTTGAAAGCTAGTCAAAGTAAAGCAATCAAGTAATCAATTGTTAGACACTCCTGTTCAAATCATCTCTATTTGAGCAAGCCTTCTTGAAACGAAGATACTTTGAAGTTAAACCAAGATTAAAACATTATTGTGGGAAAGAGAATCTATTTTGCACAGGTGCAGATGGGTGTGGAAGCTAAACTATTTCAGCTAGATACTCCTGAGAGATCTGATAAGCTTTCAGGTAAAGCCTAGGAAACCAAACTCAGAAACAGAAGTGTACTTCTTTTAAAGGAAAGCCTTTATATTGTCCTGTATGTTCTAATCCTACAAATACAAATGTCTGCTCAAATAGAAAACAAACAAACAACAAAAAAAAACCACTGCCACTTAGCAAGGAGTGGTACTGCTATAGCTCACATAACGATATGCAACCCCAAGTTTTCAGGATCATGCCAATACTTGACAGTTGCTTCATTTCCAAGTATTTCCATACAGGGCAAGGAGAATCAAAGATAATATGAGACAGTCTTGTTTATATGTAATTATGACATTTTACAAAGAAAAAAAACCTTTCCTACCTTCCTGCAGTAAAAATACCAACCAACCAAATATATCACATGGTTTAAGGCTGGGAAACCATTATCAACAGACACTGTGTCTGCTAACTTCTGAAAAAGACTTTTCCTTCCATCTCAAATTTTCAGAGTAATAACGGTCTTCACCCATCAAAAACTGTATCAGTTACAGTTCAAATAAATAAAGTTACTGCCAGAAAACTACTGTAGTAGAAAACTACTACTCCTTGAGACATTAATAATGAAAATGATTTCATAAGGCAGAGGTATTCCAAAGGAGATCAGAGATCTGGTTTCTATTCAAAATTTAAACAAAGTTTCAGGCTGGTTTAATAAATAAATAAATACTCTTTAAACTGGCTACAGACAGTATGCAGAAAAAAAAATCCCCATGCATTTTCATCTCCCCTCCTCCTTATTCACATCTGGGAAAGCCAGATTATGAAGTCATTTCCTTCAGAAGTGACTACTCTTGCAAGAGAAGACAGCCACTATCCATAAGCAATCAGCTGAAACAGGTTCCACTGATTTCACACAGAGGGAAGCTTAAGGCATTCCATGCTGAATACGGATAATTAGACAATCTGTTTCACACAATAGATCAAACAGTGTAAATGCAAGCAGTGAATCCTGTAGGAACTGTTTTATATCTCTACATATGTCATTCCCAAAAATAAATGGGGGCTTCACTGTAACGATATGATCAGTTTTCTTCCAAATACATGGTACTTCCACTTCTATCACCAGTATAGATGGAATAATGTAGACCTACAAGCATACTCACAATTTATTTTTATTTTATTCTCTTGTTTTCAAAAAAACTAAAGGAAGTAATCTTTATTTTCTTCTGGTTTTCTATTTGCTTAAATCTTGCTTCTTTTTTGATATAAGCAAACTGGGTTGCTGGCCAATTCTTTGTCCTTTCCATCTCTCGAGTCCCTTAGTCTGTGAAACTTTTTTTTTTGTTTAGTCCAAAAATGATTTATTTTTTCAACTCCAGCATCTAATAAAACCTCGTTTTCCATCTTACATGTATTCTAAACATGATCCTTTGCCTTTTGCAATTATACATTTTGATTCTTTATCGTTTTATCCCAGTCAGTTTACAAATGAGTTCCTGAAGGTATTAAGGAAAGATATGGTTTAAAGCATTTACAATAATTTTGAACTACTGAAAATTAGTTATCATTTAGGAGGGACTATTTCTCCCCTCAAAGAACAACTTGCAAATGTTAGAACAAGCTAAGGGACCTGGAAACCAGAGGGAAATCTGTCTGTAATCTCATACAACCAGTGTTTCAGTGAGTGTATAGAGCAAACAGTCTCTATTGACCAAATGAACATACAGAAATGGTGGAAACTTACATTGTATAGCTCGAAGACGAGGAATTATTGTAGGGCTACTTGATGGACTAGAGCTGTTACTGTTTAAACTCCTCCTCTTATCCAGATTAGGGGATGCCTGCACTGTTATTTTGTGCTGAAAATCTGTAAGAGAATAAAACAAATCAGTTTCAGTGTTCTAAATAAACTCTTCAGGAGATTATACTGCTAAAACAAACCTACACAATGAATTAGGCCTGACAGTGTAAGAGATATTCATATTAAAAATACTTACAAACTAACAATTAACAATTTAGATATTGGGTCAAACAGGCTGAATGTCACACCTTCACACACTTCAGGCTTCAATACTCTGATAGGTTTGCAGTAATATTGACAAAAATCAGGTAGGTCCAAGTGGACCCAAACTGAGACAAATCCACATTGCAAACTGTAATTCAATCTTGGTTTTTGTCACAGAGGGAAAGAAAAATCTCAGTATTTCATCCCATATCAATTAATATTCAAGTCAAACAGATTTGCCTTATTTTATAACATGCAATTCATATACCACCTAAAAGGAGCATTAAGAAGTCACATCTATCAATATATCATAAAAAGACACTAAACTACAGAATTACAAATATTTATAGCAATGTAGTAAGAAAAAGAACAATTAAAAATATTGGCAAGAAAGTAAAGTTTTATGAAATAAAATTTGATTATATGTCCCTCTCTTGATTCCCATAATTACTGAAATAAAATTGTATGATATTCTTACAATAGTATTGTCTGCAGCACAGGTTCATCTGGATGATTCTTGACAAAGAGCTAAGTGGTATTCCAAATAAAACTATTTTATCACTTTTTTAAGTTAAACATGAGCAGAACTGTAAACAGAGGACCAAATATTTCATTTAAATTTGTGATCCAGCATAAACCAATCTAACATGCTTGTCTGGGAGGCTGTAGTGTGATTTTTACTTTATTTACTGCTATTATTAAAGTAAGGAAAAATAATCTTATTTCACTAGTGCTGAAATAGTACTCTAAATATTGCTGTCCTCTGTCTCCTTCCAACTGTCAGACAGCTATCATTTGGTCAGAGCTGTGTTAGCGTGGCGGTAAATTCTGACTGCATTAGTAATGAACTGACAGACTTGACTTGGAAACCACCGAAATGAAGCTGACAAACACAAGGATGATGGTACCACTACTGAAGGCTTTGTAACCATTGAGTTTCTGTAGTGCCATCTCGTGGCAACATTAAAAAGGCACCATTAAACCTGTTCCTGACACAAAAAACCCCCCGACTCTCTACAAAGACCTCCTTTGCAAAACGAGCATTTTAATCTGTTCATGGGTGGAATTAAATGCTCTAACATTCAAATTACAGCATATTTGTATTCTGAAATAATATCTTCTGCTGCTATTAGTGTTTTCTTCCAAAAAGTAAGATACTGAAGATAGTAACTGCTAAGTTGCATTTGCAATTGCAGTAAGCATGCAGCTTGGACCTATGATGCCTACACCTCCAGCCTTTACAAAGTTTTGGGTTTTTTTGCTAGGTATTTGCAAGTTAAGCACAAACAGCACTAATGGTTGATCATGTTAGAAATTTCTGGGATATGATAAAAAGGTACTTTTCTATCTGCACAGAAATAATGATAGCAGAAACCTGAACTTTTAACTAGTCTTAAATCATGTGGCTCCCATGCTAGTAATCTTTCCCTCCAGATCCAATGGACTTCTAGCTGAAACACATCAGAGATTCTTCTAACCAAAATGAGGACTACACCACAAGAATATGATATGTGAAATTTTTTTCTTTAGGGGGGAAAAAAAAAAAAAAAAGAGGACTATACAATTCTTACCATACCTTTTTGCACTATCAGGATAAAGAGTAGCCACTACTGAAAACATTAACCATGGAACTGAAGCCTGCATATTCAATCGTAACATGTATTGTGAACTCCAAAAAAATTGCAAACCTGAAGGCAAACTAATTCTGTGTCCATCTTTAAGTTTTAACCGGCTTCTTTTAAATTTGCCCTTCCTCTTCTTCACATTGGGTTTTTCTTGATTTAATTGGAATATCATAATATTCAGCTCACGCTCCAGTACATCTATCTCACGTTCTGCTAACTGTTGCTCACGGCGCTTAAGTAATTCTTCTTGAGATTTTTGCTGAAGAGCTGCTCTTGTTAACTCCTCTTCTCGTGATCGAAGCTCCTAAAGATAAGATCCATACAAGCAAAACTAAGTAATAATGTAAAGATTGTATTAAATTATATATAAAGTGCACAGTAGGTAGTATTTCCTGATCTATCTGCCTGATGCACCATATAGACGCAAGATGCATACATGGCCTTCTGACAGTCCTCCCTTATGTATAAGCCAAGATTCTGTATCGTACACAATCAAGCATTATACAGATTTCCTTTTAACAATTTAACTAAGCCATTTTACTTAAGGCAGGTAAGCACTGGCAATGAGGACAACACAACCAAAGATTATCATCTTACAGAAAATTAAAAAAAATCTTACAGATTGTCTTACAGAAAATGGGCTCCAGGTACTTCACATCAGAGGACTGCTCTTAGCTGCTATGCATTAACACAAAGTCAACGACCTGACAAATTCCCAAATGAATGCCTTTGTTTTAAATTTTCCAGCCTTTCCTGTTTTTCAGCCATGTAATTAAGGAGCACTTTTCTATCTAGAACAGCAATCAGTATTACACCAAATAAGGATTAGTGCAATAGGATAAACCAAGTCATAAGACAGAAGACAGCTGTTTCTTAATTAAAATCTAGCAGTTATCTGTAAAACAGCAGTTACTAAACACCAAATTAACACAACATAGACTCTCCAACCATCAATCCACAGAACAGTTCTTTTTCTCCCTTTATTCTAGAGAGAAAAGCTATAGTAAGGAAGCTAGTTAATTTTTCAGGGTAAATGAATCCCCACAGCTAAACAGCTGTAAACCTACCATCTTAAAGTTATCTTAATCTTCAGCTTGCAAATTCCTTTGTATTGTGTGGCATATTACAAATAAAACAGACTAACCCAGAAGTGTTGTGGTCAGTAGTGCTAATAAAAGACACTACAGGAACAGGAGAAGCTATGCTGTGACTGACACTGCATGTATTTCTCACTACATTTTTTTTTTTTCATTTTTACATATTATTATGTAAATTCTACCTGGATAGAAATTGAAATTCAATCCAAAACAGAAAACTAGCATTTGAAATTAAGCTATGCTAAAAAAGTTCTGGATATACAAAAATCTTATTCCTATTTAAAATTCATTCATATTGTCACTGTGCAATCTTGTAACTATAGTGTTGTTTGTTAGGTTTGTTTTAGAGCAGACAGTCTACTCCTTCTCATAAGTATCCAGCAATGTTGTATACTAGCACAATTTCTTAGCTCACATAGTGAAAGCAAAAAGCCTAAATTTTCTGCTCTTTTTAGCTGCTATTGTGTCCTGAATAAATTAGTTCCTGACCATACTGTTATGGTGTTCTCTGTTCTTGTCAAAAAGACTACAGAAGTCAAAAGATAGGTTAGCACTCAAGCAAGCTGGTTAAGTGAGAAGCATCTGTTCCTCAGAAAGATAGCTGTTTTTCTATACAACTATAGCACACAAACACACTGCTTATCTCCGTTTTCAAATTTAAAGGAAATGATTGAAAATGACATATTGTTTGCTAATTTTGAGTCAGCTTGTTCCAACACCGTTTCACAAAAGCCAGTTCTGCCTCATGGGAATTCAAAGTAGCTTCATGTCAGCAAGAAAGGGGTTGGGGGTTGTTTTTGTTTGTTTTGGGGGTATGTTCGTTGTTTTTTTGAAAGGACACTTAATTTAGACATTACAGCAAGTTCTCACTTTCCTTCTTCTCCTATCCAGTCAAAACTGGACAATCTAAAACAAGGTTTGGAAGCAGAAGCTACATGAATTCAAATTTATAATAAAAGTACATTAGACTGTAAATACAACAAAGTTTGTTGTCCTCATATCCAGGTTCCATCAAGCTCAGTAACTAGGCAACAATTGAGGGTCTGTATGAAAAGGTAGATAGCCTAGAAAAAGTAAATCTGTCAGTTAGGAAACACTATTTACTCTTTTCCAAATAAACTAATTAAAACCAGACTTACTGTAATTAGTTATGCAATGCTTCTACATCACTCTACAATTAAAACACCCATTGTAAGGAAGCTAGGAAAGAATTCTATATTTAAGCTGCTCAAGAATGTTTGTCAAAAGAAGATTGTGATCTTCTCTTGAAGTGGGCGTTACTAGCACTCATTTACAGCAAGCCCTTGAGGAAATTCCTCCAGCTACAGAAGTTCCTTTTTTACAGGGCACGAGACTCCATTCAGGGTTTTTCTGTTTGTTTTACTACTATTATATAAATACTTCATCGACATTACTTTCTCCCTAATACCTGACAGTAAAATTGATAAAGTGCCAAGTTAAATAAACCCCCCCACCCCCAAAACCTTGTTCAAGTCAAAAGTTACATGCTTTCATTTTTAAACAAGTTTACCTAATTAGGGCAAGATTACTTTGGAGATACAATTACTTTGCCATATAAGAAGTAAATTTCATTTTATCTTTCCCTCTCCATAATTAAACTTAACTCTCTTTAACATCAAAACCATGACTCCACTCCTAATACTTTGCAACCACTTATTTAGTCCTAAGCTTCATTTAGTCACATTTTTCTTCAATAGCAAACCTCATACTGGACTAATGCCTTTGGAAAATAAAACAAAAAACAAAACAAAAAAATCCCCAAAACCTGAATGGGAATGCCTCTTAAAATTGCTCTGCATAAAAAACTGGAAACAGCTGTTTGAGCAGTTGCTGGAGGGACAGGAGAGTTATGCCCTACGGCAGGCTGTGGCAAGAAAATGCAGAGGCTGGTTACCCCATGGCAAGTAAAAAGGAGAGTCTCTACTCTCTGTAGAGGAACTAAAACCCATCTGGAAAGGAAAGGATCTGACAGCTCCAGAAGCACACCACCCAGCTTCAGCAACCTGTTATGACCACTGCAGGCAGGGCAGAGACTACACAGGTAACACTTCCTCAGTTCTTTGAACCAAAATGCAAGGGCAAAAAGCAAAGGGTGGAAGATGGTACGTAAGATTATTGTCGATGATACTGTAATCTTAGTGGTGATCAATAAATTCTGATACCACATATACTGATATTACAGTAGATCTTTAATGTCACACACATCACCAGCCAATAGTCCATAAACAGCCATTTGTGACACTTAATGAGAAGCGAGAAACAAAGGCTACTGACTTGCAAGATGAGAGTTTTGTTTTTGCTTTTGTCAAAGTTAAGCAACTACATGTTTTATAAAGATTTCCTCACAAGTCACTGCATCCCAAGTCTTTCTCATTTGTTACCACTTCATAAAAAATAACAAATATATAGCAGGCAATAATTACACTGCAAGAAAGACATGCAAAGAAGGAATCTGCTTCTACTAGAAGCATTTCTAACAAGGACTCAAGAGGATATTTGGCCTGTTCCAACCATTATCTTTATTAAGCTGGTAAAGGAAAATATAAATCTCAGGGTCATTAAAAACTACCTGAAGTAACTAGAAGAGAAGGGAAAGAGAAGTAACAGTGAGCGCTCATTTAGCACAAACATATTGTGATAAGAACATGGAACAATGATCAGTGACAAGAATATGGATAAAAACTAAGAGAAACTAGATTTGCTGATTCATGAATACAAGTTTGACCTAACTGACTTTATTAATATCTGGCAAGAAGATTTCCAACACTGCAATGCTGAAAGAGATCAATATTATCAGTCTGTTCAGGAAGAAGAGAGATACACACTATTCCAATTTTGGAAAAGAAGCCACGTGATACAGTCATATAGCTTTTCATTCCCATAGCTGAGGAGTTGAAATTCTTCAAAGCAAAAAATTTGCAGTGGTTATAATGATTCACTAAGGGGTATAAAAAATCCTGGTTTGTTTGTTAAGTGATGAATTCAAATATCCAATTAAAAAACCCCCATGTTTTAAAAGAGCCTACAAGCCACATCTACAGATCTACAACCTGTTTTCTTTGGGGAGACAGGTGCGGATATGTTTTTTTTTCAACTGCTTCTATTCCTTGAATGAGCCATTCATACAATAACCCTAACTTACTACAATAACATTATGCTTCCTGTCAAACTTAACATTTCACTTCCGCTGTAATACCTCTAGCTACAGTTTCAGTATACAGAACGTCTTATTGTTTTTGTTAAGAAAGGAGAAAAGCAAGACTGTCTGAAATTTGAGAAAACTTGTATTCAAATCTTTTTTGTAAAGTAAGTTGCTGCAAGACAGATACAGAGCTACCTTAAAATACTGTCCAGAAATGTATTAATGGAATTTAAGAATATGTCCATCAACAAATATTTGCAACTTAATGTTTTAACAAAAGAGTAAATCTTCTCAAGTAGTTTATCGTCTCAAGTGTATCTCCACTACTAAATCAGGTTTCTAGTATTACACTGCTAAGTCACAATTCAGAAGTTGAAAATTGCTGCATCACATAAATGCACATATACACATTCCCTTCCTTCACCACCATGCAACTAGAAAAGATCAACTTACTTTTTCCTTGGTCCTCAATTCATTAAATATCTGCTGAATTTCCAATTTCCAGTCATCTTGCATGGAATGGAAAGACTCTTGAGGCATTTCAGTCATAACTGCCCCTTCAATGGCAGTAAGCTGTTCAAGAATTAAGGCAAACGATGGTCGGATATGAGGGTCTTGCTCCCAGCATTCTAGAATTTATCAAAATCTCATCAGTTTTTTATAATACATAGAACTTTTTGAAGAATTACATCAATTTCAAGTTACTTGCTACTGTACCTTGGGTTTTAATGCCTTTTCTTTACCTGCAAGGCTTCCCTTGCTCCTTTTTCATTTACAGAAGTGACATCTACCTACCTCCAGGTAGGACTGGTTTTGTATTAAGAATTTTTTTTTTTATCTCTATCTTTATGATCTGAAATAGCAAAGCTAGCAGTATTGCGCAGAAGATACATACAGAGAAGGTAAAAAAATTCATGAACTACAAGGAAATAGCCATTAGCAAGCAATGTTTATTTCTCTTTAAAGTATTTCCAAAACATTTTTGACACTCAGGACGAAACAGTGAGGAAAAAATGGCATTAGTAGTTCTTCCTGTTGAGATTTTAATCTTGATCTTGTCTTAATCTGTAGCATACCTTGATGCTTTTTTGAAAATTAATGTAACAAGTGTAAAACTAGAGCAAAACATTTTACATCACTTCTGAAGAACTTATGGGGTACACAGTAACACTGTATGTCTTCCTCAGAAACACATTCAACTGTCTGTAGTATTAGATTGCCGTGCAAAGAAAAACAAAATTCTTTGTACACACCACAATATCAAATGTGGTGTTTATTTTGCAACTCCATGACTATTATAGGCAAGGATACATACCCCCAAAACAACTGTTTAAATACACAGAAAGAAACAACATAGATACCTTTCATTAGTTTTGCAAATGGCTCAGGACAGGTGGATGGAATGGGCAAAGTAAGCTTATTGACAGCAACTCCGTAAGCCACAGCCAGGCCATCAATGCCACGGTAAGGAACTTCTCCTGTAAGCAGTTCCCACAGCAAAACGCCGTAACTGAAAAGGTGGTATTTAACAGTTATTTTCTGAATACTGACACGTTATTTACTCAAAACCAAAGCAAGTATTTGTCCAAACGCATACTGAAATTCATAAGGATTTCTCATGTCAAAGGTCAGCTCTACTTCAGTCATCTTGCGCCTTTCCACCAATAGTGATTAACCAAATTGGATGGAAGTCTGGAAGTCTCAGACTGGCTCCCATTCCTATTCAAAATGCAGCCTGAAGTCACTTTTACAGAAATGCCAGTATCATGTAAATCTCACAGTCAGAAATCTGAATGATGGGAAACAAGCAACCTTCTCCTCGACAAAACCCAGATCAACAAAACAAAGAAAAAATCCTCAGCAAAGCATCCAGGCCATTCCCCTTTCCAATTTTCCTTTCTAATTTTTTTAAAAAAACAGTAATACAAAAAACACCAGAAAAGCCTTAGCTTTGTTTGGAAGTTTGCATTTCTAATCCTTTGTCTGTTTTATAAAGGCCTGTTAACTTTTCATTTCCCACGGAAGATGCAACAAGATTGATAAATGATTACACGTACACCTTATTCCTCCATACTAGAAAAAAACCACAATACACAAAAAAACCAATACTGTCTCCAGAGAAAGGTGGTGGTATGAAGAGATCTACTCAGCATCAGGTGCAGAAATGAAGACTCATACGAAGTCCTATTGAAGCAACATCAATTATAAGAATTCCTGCTATGCCTTCTACTCTAGAAGAAGAGATGAGTGTTGCTTTTACCTTCTTTGGGTCTGTATACCCAATGCTTGGCTTGCTCAGATGTTCCAGGCCCCTACAAAGGGCTGGGACAGCACACTCACTGTTGCTCTACAGCTCCTATTCCATCACCACTGAAATGGATAGCTTTCACAGCTGTTTTTGTGGAAGCAGGAATCACTCCTTTTAAAAGGTAAGGCTACAGAGGACCTTATTACTGGGTTTGGTGTCCCCTCTCTTCTCTTCCTGCCAGGGAATCACTATCTGTAGGAACAAGGATATGAAGGATAACCTGTTGCTGCTGTTGAATAGTAAAGTGAGCAGGCAAAGGGAAAAAAACAGACTACAAAGTAGTCTGGAGTAGTAGTAGTTTGCAGGACTGGACTGAACTCTTCTACATGAGGAAAAATGCATACAGCATGGGGAGGCAAGGGCTACATACTCCTTAGTACTAGACATACCACCTCAGCTAATGCAGACGTGACAGGGAACACAGATGATGTGTTCATAGATGTGCACTATACAGTAGTTAAGTTCTCCTCATTAAGGGGAGCATGACAGAAAGTCATTCAGCATTATACAAGACCTTACAACATCACTTAATAATAGAACAGCAAACTGCACAGTATCAGCACAAATATCAGCAGTATTTTGTTTACATTCTGTTTATCTAAGTAGTTTTGCCTATCATAAAATCTTAGAAAACTAATGAACTTACAGTGCTAATAGTTAATCAAAAGCTGAGGAATATGGACTAGTCACAATCTTCTTCTCCCCCTCCCCCCAAAGAATTATGAGGCTTCTTAATTTCTTCACCATTTTTTCCAGTCTAATCTCTGCACTTGGCTTGTATACTTAAGGAATAAAATTATTAATTCCAATTTTGTTTTAAACCAGTGGTACTTGTGACAATAATGAAAACACTTCCTGTACATACACATTTTACTCATGATGAAGAAAATCTACTGAACTACATCTCATCTGTGTGCTTAGAGAAAGTGCATGAATAACACCATGCTCTCTCAGTAAGTGTAAACTGTTCTTAATTCAAGGAATTCCCTTGTTCAGACTATTAAATACATGTTTTAGCATGAACTCTGAAGTTAAGCAGAACAATAAATTTAACTGGAAAGAAATCATCTTTTATAAAAAGTTGTGTCACACTATTAGCTTTAGTTCTACTGACTTTAATCGTAAGTAGTTCTCAACAGCGCCAAGAAGTTGGTTGTAAAATTTTTAACAGGCCAACACAGCAATAGCCTGAAAGCATCTCTTTAATGAAAGCAGTCTTAGTATCAAGTGCCAGCACCGTGGGGGCAAAACCGTGGGGAGGAACCCTAAAGACATTCTAGCCCTGCCATGCTAGAGCTTTTTGGGACATATTAATCTATCGTTTTGTAGGGTGACAACTACTTATTAACTCTCTCAACTACGGAAATATCTACCTTGCATATTTAAATTTCACCAGCCCACATACAGTTGTCCTATGTACACAGTCAAGCTTCTAAGAAATGACTTTTAAAAAAAAAAACAACAAACCATGTCCTTTTCCATCTTCAACAAAAGGCTCAAAAGTACAAGCATAATATGCTTGAATTATACATTTTTAAACCATGAAAACTAACACACTTTTAAAAAGACATCCTAGCATTTTCACTATTAAAAATTATCCTCCTGCCATCAAATATGATTTAAGTCTTACTATCATAGAATCATAGAATGGTTTGGGTTGGAAGGGACCTCTGGAGGTCATCTAGTCCAGCCCCCCTGCAGTGGGCAGGGACATCCCCAACTAGAGCAGCTTGCCCAAAGCCCTGTCAAGCCTCGCCTTGAATGCCTCCAGGGATGGGGCCTCAACCACCTCCCTAGGCAACCTGTTCCAGTGTTCCACCACCCTCACGGTGAGGAACTTCTTCCTAATGTCCAATTTAAATCTACTCCTCTCCAGTTTAAAACCATTGCCCCTTGTCCTTTCACTACAGGCCTTTGCAAACAGGCCCTCTCCAGCCTTCTTGTAAGTTCCCTTTAAGTACTGGAAGGTCACTATTAGGTCCCCCTGAAGTCTTCTCTTCTCCAGGCTGAACAATCCCAGCTCCTTCAGCCTGTCCTCATAGGAGAGGTGTTCCAGCCCCCTGATCATTTTTGTGGCCCTCCTCTGGACCTGCTCCATCAGATCCATGTCCTTTCTGTATTGAGGGCTCCAGAACTGGACACAGTATTCCAGATGAGGTCTCACCAGAGCAGAGTAAAGTGGCAAAATCACCTCTCTGGATCTGCTGGCCACGCTTCTTTTGATGCAGCCCAGGATGCGATTAGCCTTCTGGGCTGCCAGTGTGCACTGTTTGCTCATGTCCAGCTTCTTGTCCACCAGCACTCCCAAGTCCTTTTCTGCAGGGCTGCTCTCCATCATCTCATCCCCTAGCCTGTATTGATAGTGGGGATTGTTCCGACCCAGGTGTAGGACCCTGCACTTGGTCTTGTTGAAGCTCATGAGGTTCACCTGGGCCCACCTCTCCAGCTTGTCTAGGTCCTTCTGGATGACATCTTGCCCCTCCAACTTATCAACAGCACCCCATAGCTTGGTGTCATCTGCAAACTTGCTGATGGTGCACTCAATGCTGCTGTCGATATCATTTATAAAAATATTAAACAGTACAGGCCCCAGTACAGAGCCCTGAGGGACACCACTTGTCACTGATCTCCAGCTGGACTTTGAGCCATTAACCACTACCCTCTGGATGCGGTCAGCCAGCCAGTTCCTTATCCACTGAACAGTCCACCCATCAAATCCATAGCTCTCTAACTTGGCCAGTAGAATGTTGTGGGGGACCGTGTCAAAGGCCTTGCACAAGTCCAGATAGATCACATCCACAGGTTGTCCCTTGTCCACTGAGGTAGTCACAGTATCGTAGAAAGCCACTAGGTTTGTCAGACAGGATCTGCCCTTAGTGAAGCCATGCTGACTGTCTCTGATTACCTCCCTCTCCTCCATATGCCTTAGCAGAACTTCTAGGAGAATCTGCTCCATGATTTTCCCAGGCACAGAGGTAAGGCTAACAGGTATATATATACTATATATATATATACACACACACACTAAATTTCCTGCAGCAATTACTTGGTGTTTGGTTGGGTTTTCTTACATATTTTAAAAGCTCACAAAAATGAAAGTAACTGAATTTCTCAAAGTTTACTTTACTTTACAATCCATCTTCTAAAGCAGAGGCTACTAAGCATTACCACATGAATTGCTTCAAAATTGTATAAACGTGCCAGGTAAAAGCAGCTGCTCTCTCTGCTGTACAGTAAGCACTTCCTAGCTTTGCCAAGAGCTTGTACAACAGAGGCAGGCATTACTGTAAAGACCATTGCTGAAGCATACCATCAGCAACTTGGAAATCTGGGGGCATATTTGCACTTTCAGGCTTAATACACAGAACCAAGACCAACATACCACTTAGAAAAGTGTGATGATTGATGGAAGGATAAAGATGAAAGAGTGGAATTCTTGTTTGGGAATTTGGAAGCATATGCCAAAGGAAAATAAATGCAGTAGTTGTAACTCTGGTTTGAAAAGCAAAAGGATACACATGCAGGACCTGGGAAGGACCAGTTCTGCTATGAATTATGGCATTGATTCTTTATCAGTGATCTGGATGAGGGGATTGAGTGCTCCCCTCAGTAAGTTTGCAGATGACACAAAGACAGGAAGGAGAGTCTATTTGGTTGAGGGTAGGGAGGATCTGCAGAGAGACCTGGATAGGCTGAATCGGTGGGCTGAGGTGAATGGGATGGACTTCAACAAGGCCAAGTGCCAGGTCCTACACTTTGGTCACAATAACCCCACGCAACATTATAGGTTTGGGGAAGAGTGGTTGGATTGCTGTCTGGCAAAGAAGGACTCAGGGGTGCTGGCTGATAGTTGACTGAACATGAGACAGCAGTTTGGCCAAGAAAGCCAACAGCATCTTGGCCTGGATCAAAAATAGTGTGACCAGTAAGACCAGAGAAGTGATCATCCCCCTGTACTCAGCACTGATGAGGCTGCACCTAGAATACCATGTTCAGTTTTGGGCCCCTGAGTACAAGAAGGACACAGAGGTGTTACAGCATATCCAGAGAAGGGCAACGAGGCTAGTGAGGGGTCTGGAGCACAAGTCTTATGAGAAGCAGCTGAGGGAACTGGGGTTGTTTAGTCTGGAGAAGAAGAGACTCAGGGGAGACCTTATCGCTTTCTACAATTACCTGAAAGGAAGTAGTAGCAAGATGGGGGTAGGTCTCTTCTCCAGGGTAAACAGTGAGAGGACAAGAGGAAATGGCTTCAAGTTGCACAAGGGGATGTTTAAATTAGATATAAGGAGAAATTTCTTTACTGAAAGGGTTATTAAGTCTTGGAACAGGCTGCCAGAGAGGTGGTGGAGTCACCATCCCTGGAGGTGTTTAAGAAACATTTCGATGTGGTACTTAGGGACATGGTTTAGTGGTATGTTAGTGATAGGTATGGTTGGACTTGATGATCTTAATGATTCTGTGATTCTATCTAGGATGACACCTGAGAACATGAAGCCAGGAAGGCTCTGCCTGAAAATAGTCCCACAGCATTTCTGAGCACTGGCTGATTCTGAAGACTAGCTGCAAGTGTGTGTGAGTATACAGCCTCAAGCACTTTTTTTTTTCCTCTTCCCTAATAAGAGGTCTGCATATTTCTTTTGGAGACTCAGTATGTATGACTGAAGTTTAGAACCTTCCTGACATATACTGTGTTCTTGTCTTAGACTCTACTTAAATTTGTAACCTGAATGCTTTTTAAAACAAAAAATACTCCTTTAACCAGGGTATTCTTTATGCGCTTTTCTTTTAAAGAAAGATTAAAGATAAGCAACAGAATAGATCAAGGTGCATTAAGCAGAAATCTTCAGAAGCCAAGAAGAAATAAACTGTACTGTACAACACAGCCTTTCTACTTAAAAACCTCTCCTGTTAGATGTCCACCATTGAGCTAAATGCTTACATTTTTACAACAGGGGCGTGCATGAGAGAAGGCGGAGAAATACTGTAGGTTCAAAAAATGTAAACTAAGGTTGCAGCAGAATATAAATTAATTGCACCAAAGCATACCCCCTCAGATACCTAAAATCACAGCAACAAGACTGGACAGGACCTGTAATTAAGCATGGAATACAGCTGATTAGGGAAACGCCTACACCCAACCTCCACCCCACAGAAGAAAAAAAAAGTGAAGAAAAATTATCAAAGAAAAAAGAAAAGAAAGAATGGGAAAAAAGAATGAAGCCAAAGATGTTTCTCAACTGGGCATCAACTCAGGCTGATAAAAACAAAATGCTGAAAATTGGTTCCAGACACAACACAAATGGGTATCACAAAACAGTAATGCAGATATAGAACAATCCTGAGAACACCATAAGTATTACTACGTGCTGTAGAATATCAGGCATCTAAGCAAAATAGGACCCTAGTTAAGGATCAGACAACATGGAACATGCACAAGAAGGCACGAACAAACAAATAAAAAGTCCTCCCCTCCTTCCCCAAATAGCTATCTTGAATCCTTCAGAGAGAAGATCTTTCGAAAAGAAAGGATATGTAGACTTTTCAGGGTGAGGCACAGCAGCTTTTAGAGCATATTGTGCAATCACTGCTTTTCCCCGCTCACAAAACAGAACTAAATTAAAAATACAGTTTAAATTACCCTTCTGCAATATATGTACTCCACTACACACCACTCAAAACCAGCATCAGTATTGGAGTGTTATATTATTTATATGATCCACAATAATGTCTTTAATGAGAAATTAATAAATTTAACATAAGGAGTTCCCCACCTTTAAAATTACAGAGCAAGTTAAAACAACTTTGTCCTGTAAAACCTCACTCCAGCTACTGGAAGTAAAACCTCCAGAAATATGTAGAAGTTCAATTTTAAACACAATCCCATTCTAGATTGCTAAACACAACACTAACAACATTTGGTAAAGTTCTGGTTTGCAACTTTAGTTTTATTTATCAGACATATAAGGTAATAACTTCCTGGTCCCATTTCCTTATGCATAATGAGATTGTTCAGACATCTGATACAAACCTACCAATATAAGATCAATCACGGTAACAAATCAACAGTGTGTGGCTCTTCACGTTAAACTCCAGATCCAATACTTATGTGTATTAACCAATATATATTTTAAGGGCTTCTCTTAAACAAGATCTTGCTTTATTTAAAAATAAAATTAAAAAAAAGTTATTTTCCCTCTTCCTCCCCCAATTTAAAAGTCCTGAATAACTAAAGGTAGATCAAATGAATTAAATGCTGAGAAATGAGTATGTTTCTTAAACAGTTATACTTGCCATATGTTGAAACAACAAACTAGGAAAACACCAAAAAAAAATCAAAGAAGTCATTCAAAAACCTCAACATAGTTTTGCTGAGCATGATCTTCAGCAGACAAACCACTTACCTCCAAATATCACTTCCTTTAGAAAACATGGAGGACTTGATAACTTCTGGAGCCATCCACGCGTAAGTCCCTGCTGCACTCATTTTGGTTGTGTTGTGCCACTCTCTAGCCAGACCGAAGTCTGTAATCTTCAGAGTTTTATTACATATGTCATCATGTTCCATCTTCTCTAGTAACAAAACTGCAAAAGATTGAGTTTGTAAATTAATGCAATGGGAATCAAATCAAAATACCCAGTCTTGTTATTAATTTCACATACACCTTGTACTGCACATAATTGTATATAGTTCAAGTGATGTGAAAATATTATTGCAATTTCTACAAATTCAAAAAGGTTTTTGACAATTCTAAGTTATTAAAGCAAGAAACACCTATAGTGTCATGAGGTCTTTATGCAGCTATGTGAGTAGATTATTACAATAGCACAAGAAATCCACTGTAAAGAGATGTAAAGCAAAGCACAGTAACTTAAGAAAGCCTAGAATCCTAACATCCCACAGATGCCAGGCTATGGTATGAAAAAGACACGTGCTTTGGAAAGAAGTTCTATAATAGAATAGCAGTAGTAGTAAACCAAAACCAAATATTAAGAAGTCTTATAAAAAATTCAGATAACAAAGCAGGGCACATTATTTCACTGTATAAAATCTACCCTTAACATTGCACCCAATCCTGGCTCCTACTCATCTCAAAAAGTATAACAGAACTGAAAGAGGCATGGAGAAAGACACAACCAGGGTGCTCAAAACAGCATATCCACAGCTACAAGGAATGGCTAATAGACAAGAAGTCTTCCCCCAGGAAAAGAAACATCTGAGAACAGAATCTGTAACACAAACTATGGAATGGAGAAAACTCTAGGTAACAATTGCTCAGTGTTTCTCAACATCAGAAACGGATATCATTGAGCAAAATTAGCAGATAAGAATCAAACACATGGCAGTCATTCACACAACACACAGGTAGGTGAACTTTGGAATCCTTGGCATAATATGTGAATACTATTCTTTAACATAGGTTTAAGTGCCTATACAGATCCATCTTTATAAAGACAACTTCATAAACAGCATTTGTATCAAAAAAGCAGATTTAAGTTCAAGAAATCTACAGGCCACAAATCAGTACAAGTTGGGAGATTACATAGCAGGGGATTCAGTTTGCCTCAGGAGTCCCCAGCTGTCAACAGGACACTGGACTTGATCAAATCCACGTTAAGTTATATTCACTGCACCTTTATGGATGTTAGAGTGCAAATTATCTTTCTTTGCTGTTGCATCCTACATTGTGTATTCAAAGTCTGACTTAGTTGTAACACAATACTGTTGGCAGAGATGCAATACACCTTCACAAAATACAGTGTTAAAAAAATGGAACTAGGTTATTGCATTGGAGCTCACAAGGAGAAAGTCAATGGATGCAAAGGAATCATTAACACATTTTTAATTCCATATTCAATTCCTCTGTCATTGTCTGTGGCAGTAACTGCTAGCTTTAACTTTGTTAAAATGATCTCCTGGGACAAAGATCAAAGGTTAAATTACAAATAAGAAAAATCATAAACACATGTTTTCCAATCATATGTACAGCAAAACACCGTACAGGGAATCTATTAATAAAAAGGCAAATGAAGAACTACCATCCCTTACAGTGAAAGAACTGATGACTTTGCATTTGAAATCGCAAGAAATTTATACTAGTACAGATTAATTACACTCTTAGAAATAATTCAAAAACAACACCAAATTCAGATGAGAAAAGGAAATCCACAGTCCATTTTCAATATGCTTCTTAACAAAGAGTGGAAGAAATGAAGGCCACAATGGTATAGACAAACCAAAAGCTCACCAGTAAGAACCACCAGAAGAACTTAAATTCATGGAAGAATTTTTATACTTTTATACTTGAATCAATGACACATTGTTTACTATTCCATTTCAAACATGTTCAGCAGAATTCCTGGCATTCCTTGTCAGTCAATGTGACCGAAACCAAAAACAGTCAGTCTTGCAGGTAGTAACTGGCATGTGACCAAGTTTCATCCTACAAAAGGACAATGTTTCTTAGCAGTTCAAACTTCCCTTTCCGGCCAGCAGCCAGGAACATAGCAATACTATACACAGATTACTTAGCAGCTGGGTAGTAAAAATGCTCAGCATAGCTGAGTAGTGCTCCTAAGTGCTTCCCTCGTAGTAGCCTAGCAACCTTTAGTGTAGCATCCTTCTGCCACTTGCACAGCCTCCCAGCCCTTGCTGGCTGCTAACCTGTGAGAAGTCATTTTACAATCTTGTGCCTACCCTGTTCACTCAGTCTCCACTTATTTCTTTTTCAAATCCTTTTAATTGTCTTTTCAGGCTCCAACACAACTGAAATACTGAGTAAGAGTCAGTTTAGCACTTTTTAGTTTTGGAGGGTTTTTTAACATTTTTCAGACTTCGTTTTCCACAGTGAGTAAAGTTCATACTTATGTTAGTGCTTTACTTCTGGCAAACATAGTCCAAAATACTTAAAAGTATAAAGCCTATTCAAAAATAAATTTGTATCTTTGGTTTTGACATAAGCAAAACCAGAGACTACGACTGTTCCCAAATGATTCAAAATCTAAAAGGATGAGACTAAGCTGGATGTAAAAAGCCTGCTTTGCATCAAACTAACCTGAAACTTCACCTTAAACCTGTTATCCACACACTGCATGTACTACAGCCAGAAATAAACACTTGACTAAATATTTTCGGGCTGCATACAATTCCTACTGGTAACACCATTTGCAACTCAATCCTGAGTTTAGCACACCTCCCTTTGTTGACTCTACCTTTCTGTAATGAGATCAAAGGGAAAGTAAATGTACTGACATTATAGCAGCAGAGGTTAGTGTGCCAGGTATCATGCTCTGCTTGAGTGTAAGATACAGTGCATGGCCAAAATCATTCACAGCTGGGGTGCAAAAAGATGTAATTGCATGTTATTTTCAATAAGTCCATGAAATATAAATCAACAAGATGAAGATAAAAGTCAAAAAATCCTTAAGTCAGAGAGAAAAATGAAAACAGAAATGCTATGTGGAATAGTGGTACTGACATTGGTAGGTATGATATTGTGCATATCCTAAAAAAAAAAAATCAAGACACTTTCGACAGTGCAGCAAGCATATATAAGGATTCTAACAGCATCCATAACAAAGACTGTGCTATTTAACCATATGGATGAAAAAAACTTTACATTCTTCAGCTGTCCAATATAACTAAAGAGAATTTGGAAATGCAAGTATCACCCCAGCTCACTGAAAGCAGCAGCTCATAGTATTATGAAATAATTTAGGTTGTAATAGACCTTAAGATCTCGAACACCCCACTCAGAGCCAGTCTAATGTTGTAAAAAGTGTAAGTCTACTATCAGATATATTTATGAAACTGTAAAGTTATGGCACTCTATGACAGAAAAAGTAAGCAGTACATGTATTCAAAACAAGAGAATATGTTCACTCAACTGCAGACATCAAGTTAAATGTTAAAATGTACTTTGAAGAAAACCAAATAAGGACAGTAAATTAAGGACATCAAAGTATAGAAAAAAAACCAGTAAAATTATGACAGTTATATTATAAATAGCTCACATCACACTAATCTCATTTTGTCCTAATAGACAGTTTCTTAGAAAGTGAGACGGTGGCAGACCTGAGCAGATGCGAGTACCTTTTAGGAAGTTTAATCATATACAGACAGAATAAGAATTAATCAGAGAATTCTGTACAGAAGTTGCGTAAAGGAAAAACTTGGGAGACAAATCAGGATAAAGAGGAATAGTCACTGGTGTTTACTAATAAGCAGATGTGTTTCACATACCAATTCATTATCAGAGAAAAAAATACATGGTGCAATTCAAGAACTGATAGCATAATCAGATGATATTGCCCACACTGAGGAAGACCTGATCATCATACTAGAAACATGCGAAGTTGGAAGGGATAAATAATAAAATCTACAGCCAAAGCACAGGTTCAGGAAGAAGAAAAGGCTGGCTCTTCTGGCTAACAAAAAGAAAACCAAAACAGCTGCTACATATGGCTGTGCAAGCAGCAACTCATGCATCTCTAGAAAACATTAAAAAAGGCTTTTTTTTTTTTATTTTAGTACAAACTGAAGTATCAATAGAATTGTACAAAGATCTCATATAAAATACTGGATGACTAAAACTGCACATATTTATTCAACCACAGAAACTTAAACTGAAACAGACACAGAAAAGAGAAGTAGAAGAGTTAGGATCCTGCAATGTCTTTTACTTAGATAAAAGTCCAAAGAGCTTGTCCTTTTTGCTAGGCTAAACAAAGGTTGAGAGAAGTTACGAGAACAAAAGTTAGCCATCTGTAGCACTGGTGCTCTTACCAAGAAAATATTCTCCTAGGTGCCCTGGCTGAGCCATCTTACAGAAATGCTCATGATTAAATTAATGTCTAGATCTGGAGCTACCAGAGTGGGGGGGTCAAATAAGATTTCAATATATTGCCTCTTTTCTCCCACCTCCCTTCTGGTCCTCCTCTGCAGTGTAAAGCACAGTTTATTCCTCAAAAATTCACAAGATCTAACATATATACTCCTGTCAAACCTAATGGTTCCTGAAATAGTAATGTCATTACTATTTCCTGCTTTCTACATTATCATAGTTACAGCTGGAGTCTTTTAATACAAACCTTATGGTTAGCTTCAAGCACTCTGCAGTGTAACAATAAGCAAGTAAAATGTTCTACACACTTTCAAAAACTAAAGTCACACAGTTGCTCAAGACTGCAATGGGACTGGACCTGCTGAACGAGCTGGTACTTCCCAAGTTTGTGTTCCTCTAATTAAAGCAGAATCAGCAACATCTCTCTGCTGAACCACTACTGTTCTCATAAAAGCTGTTCTTAGTCAGGGAAGACACAGAATTTAGGCTTGTAAAAGAGGCAAAAGTCCCAGTAAATTCCCACCCAAATGTTCTGAAGTCTCCTCTCCTCTTCCTGTGCTATTTCCCTTACAACCACTCAATCTCCAAACGTTCCTTTCCTGCAGTAACACTCACTTTGAGCTACTGAGAGCAAAAGGTAAGAGATGATCTCTTGCAGCAGCTCAGGTTAGACGCATAAAATAGCAGCCCAGGTCTAGCTCCACTCTCTTTTCTTGTGAGCTTGGGTTAAAATTTTATTGGGGAAAAGAAAAAAAAATTAAGTGAGCCTGTATATGGACATACAGGCTGTAAACAGTCAAGAAGTAACAGAAAAAAATCATATTCAGACAAATCATATTCCTGTGGTGCATGCTTGCCGTACCAAAATTCAGACAGGTCCAGAACTACACCCCTAGTAATACCTTCAGGACTAGATGAAAGCGTAGAGAGGAATTCACTAAATCAACATGCAACAAAACTAGCCAGACAACCTTGTATCTTTACCTGGGAACAAACAGGCAGAAAACAGCCTTACTAAATGCTGCATACTCAGTTCACAGAACACTACACCTTGTCATATTAAAAGACCTTTCTCCATTACTTAGAGCTATTGTATGGTTCTGATGGCAATTAGAAATTAAAATTTCAACACTGCTTACAAAAGCCATGCCCAGTTTTTAAACTGCAAATTAACTATTATAATGAAAATTAAGCATTTAAACCACAAATTAACTAACACAGTGAAAACATTAACTGATCAGGAAAACTCCAACACATATGAAAGATGATATATCTGCCTATACACTACAGCTTCATAAATACCTTGCACCTCTTCTACGGGTTCTCAGCATAACAGTCATCTTTATCTCTGTAGCCACTATCTGTCAATTTGCAATTGTCTTTACAGAAAATTAAGAACCCACCATGAGCAAGGGAGCTTCATCCTTTAAAGACTGACTACATAGGCAGGAGGCCTTTCTCTACTTTTTATTATAGGGATAAAGTATTCCTTTGTTATCTACATCCCTTTACATCAGGCATGTAACCATTTCTTAATTTTCATCCTAAACTAAAAGCAACTCAACAACAGTTCGTTCTTACATGTATTTGTCTAAAAACACCTAGCTTAAAACAAACAAAAAAATCCTATCTTACAGGAGCCAACATATATTAAAAAAACCCAACGAAACACCACCCAAAAAAAACCCTGAACAAAGTGTTTCCAACTGGAAAGCCAAAACAAGACAAGGCTTGATAGAGAAAGTCCTTGACAGCATGAATTGACAAATACACACCAAACTCATAAGAAAAACACATCCATAGTGGGACATGTGGCACAAGAAAACTACCAAAGCATAAGAATGAGAGGGAGTGACCTGGCTGTCTGGAGGAAATGAAGGGAAAAGAAGAGCAAGAAAGAGGGATGAGAGATTTCAACAGCTTCAACACACCTTGCATCACTATTTTTTTTGCTTCCCCTTCACTTCTTTAATAACTATTATTAAAGCAACTTTGGGCAAATGGAAACTTGAGAGAAAGAAGCAGTTTTAACAAGTTATTGGCACAGGCTGCAGATACTGCGAGTTACTTTACTGTCTGACATTCTTACTTCATTTGCTGTTCAGATACTTCTGTAATGCAAAACAGAAATTTTGGTTGTTCCATAAGAGTAAGTACCAGAGGTAACCATGCACTTACAATTACATATTCAAATAATCATCATTTCAACAGTAAATTCTGAAAACGTGGAGTTTGGATATTGCATCAGCAAAAAAATTAAAAGCAAACTGTACACTAAATGTTCTCAAGTTCTCTGTTTGATAAAACATTAAACTCAGTTCACAGAATCACACACACAGAACCACAGTATGTCAGGGGTTGGAAGGGATCTAGAAAGATCATCTAGTCCAATCCCCCTGCCAGAGCAGGATCACCTAGACCAGGTCACACAGGAATGTGTCCAGGTGGCTCTTGAATGTCTCCAGAGGAGACTCNCCCTCTTCCAGAACAGGATCACCTATTACCTAGGAGGTTTAGTATTAACCTGAGGAAAAGCTTCTTTCCAGTGCAGGTTCCAGAGCACTGGAGCAGGCTGCCCAGGAGGGCTGTGGAGTCTCCTCTGGAGACATTCAAGAGCCACCTGGACACATTCCTGTGTGACCTGGTCTAGGTGATCCTGCTCTGGCAGGGGGATTGGACTAGATGATCTTTCTAGATCCCTTCCAACCCCTAACATTCTATTATTCTATGATTCCATAAAGATTATTACATAGAAAATGTAGTTTTATTTTTAACTCTTCAGATCTTTTCAAGAAAAAAGATTTCTTTTTTTTTCCTTCTGATATGCTTGTACCCTTCACATCTGCCATTATTTCCATTAATTTCTAGAAGGCAATTTTTTACTCTGTTGCTTCTACCAGAGTAACAACACAGCAAAAAGCCTTCAATCCAGGTTGTCAATGAACAGAACTTGGTTGTCCTTGTGCTTTTGAAAAAGGACTTAGAGTGCCTGCATTTATGATATAATCATACTGATTTGCAATAAAAATGTTTTGTACCTTTACTATCTTCTTTTCAAAGCACTTACTCCAGTAGGAAGCAAACCTCCTTTGTGGAAATAGCTGGGTCCAATGACTTGATTTGGAGAGTAAATCTGAAATCAATATTTGGTCTCCAGATTGCAAGCAAAGCAGTGGGGAATATAGAAACAGAGAAATGTTGTGATTCATGTGGAGAATGACCTGCCTAGAAGATAGTCAGACCACTTTCCAATCTTGGAAGACAGCTTTTGACTACAATAGCTGCCCCATTTTTGTGATTAACTCTTGTGTGTGTTTTTGTGTTTTTTTTTCAGAGCAAAACAACATAAAAAAATCAGAGAAAAAATAAGAAGAGGGAAAACGATTTAGTGTCTTGGATATTTAGGCAGATCTTGAGGCTGTTCACAACTATGCAATACATTTTTTCAGTATAAATGATGAAGTTTCTTATATGATCTTTTAGCAAACTGTCCTAGAGGGTGTTGGAAAGAATTAAAGAATACATGGTATACCAGTAACATGTGGAAGTGTGAGGAAAGTAAAAACACTAAGAAAAACTGATAGTGTAGAATTTTTTTTATCTTCTGCAAAAGGAATAAAATACTGTTAATTCCACAAAATACACTGGTAATGATAATGTCTTCTATCATGTAGAAAATGATAGGCAGAACAAATTTTTAAAATATATATACTTTGTTTTCTATAATAATAGTCCACATGTAACTAAATGTTCAACAGAAAATAGTTCTGCTCATGTTATTCTAATTTTCTTTTTCCTTTTTTTTTAAATAGAAAAGCAGCTCGAGCTATTCTTAAAGTTTAAAGTATTCAAGGGATACTACTAAATGGAACTGCTTAAAAAAAAAACAAACTGAAGAAAAATATTTTGAAGGACACCATAAATTCTGTAAACACATAATGAGAGTGAAATGTCCTAACCTGAATGCTGTTAACAGTCCATGGTAATACCCTTGTCCTATTTTTTATCAATCTTGCCTTTTTTTTTGGAACTATTTGGTAGAAGCACTTGCATTTAGTGTATCCTTCTGTAAGTATTCAGTTCAGGCCTGTCAATAGGACTATATAAGAAAATTTATCTCTCTACTGACAATTCACTCCTGTGTTTTTTTTCTGCATTTTTAAGATAAAGAGGAAAGCTTATATATCCAATAATTATATTAATAGATTCTTTTATGTAGTTGAAAAATATATCTATGCAATGGATGTAAATGCCTACATAAGTATAAAATATAAAATATTAAAATATAAGATGAAGTAATGTATAATGTATTTATTTATGTATATATGGAGGTATATATAATATATATAAAAATATGTTTCATATTAAAGGACTTATTGTGGATACCACTTTAATAAGAAACTTCACATTTCAGATTTTTCCTTTTTTTCAGATATTCTTTTGATCTCACCTACCTATACCTGGCAACCAGCCCTTCGCATGCAGTGGCAAGAACTCCCTCGCAGAGGTTGGTTGTGGTATCAGAAAGAGTATTAGGGATTTCTAGGCGTTCAGCAAAAGACATCATTTAACTTTATTAAAGACTGTCAGCAGCACAAAACATTTTTTGTTACTTTATATGATGTAACACCATTTGAAGAAATGGACTTGAAAGAACAGATGAAACTGCTTCAGATTGCAACTGGCACTTTGTAATCATAAAGAAGTCTGAAAAAAAAAATCGACAGAAGAAAAAGGTTCACTGTGAAGTTCTAGCTTTAGTTATCCTGTTATATTCACCAATTCTGAGCACTTGAGTGTTTTTTGCAAGACAACAATGACTGTGATGGTCCACAAACTATATGAATTGCTTTAGCAGTCTCAGTATATGTTTAAAATACTAATTAAATCACAGTTATATTAAGAGGAACTTGTAACCACATGAAATGAGCTAACAAAATAGCCAGAAGGTAAAGATTTTTGACAGAATTATTATTAGGGTAAAATGAGTAAATACATTTACCTTTGGAAATTTTTTTTGTGAGCTCTTCATATACAAAAATTCAGAAGCTGTTTTTTTATTTAGTCTGTGTTACCTACTTTTTGTTTTGTTTTAATTTTAAATTTTACTGTACTAATTAGAGAAAAGTTTGGTAATATTAGATATTTATAATCCCACAGCAACATATTCTAATCTCTTCCTTTCCCTAGATAATGACTATAGAGATCAGCAGACTTTATTCTTTTAATCACTTCCTATATAAAAACACTATAGTACATGACTAAATCCACATTTGGATGCATATATTCCCCAAGCACTTACTAGCTCTCTTACACATTATTCCCTTCTAATACTACCTTGTCAGTTCCTTCTTTCCCTCCAGTTTTGTACAGGACTCATCAGCCCAGTGGGCACTTCTCTATTGTCAAAACATTCTTTAACTTCTACCTTTTATCAAAGGAACACGCAAATCTGACCTATTTCCAAAATTTCCATATGTTGTAATATTTGCAATTATTCCTGTCTCATTTACACCTTTCTCATGACTTGCTTCATTTAGCTTTCAATTTTTAAAGGTCCACAAATTTTTACAATGTGCTTGTTTTTAACGTTCTTCTTGTGCAGATACTGTTTATAGTAGATGTTTTTTCTTCTCAACATATTCCACGAGCTATCTGCATTTACATTTTGCCTATTTTAATGTTGTAGGTACGATAAAACCAAGCAAAAATAATGAAAGAAATAAGTTGCAGAGCTACAACTCCTTTAAAAATCTCGCTTGACCTTGAAGACAACCTATGTTACAGAAAAACCTTCTCTAATTTTTTGTTCCTAGGGAAAAGAAAAGGTTTAAGGAAGTAGCCTTTTACTACTGCAGAAATCATTTTGCACACAACAATACACTTGACTGATTTTAATCGGGATTTCTCTGTGGACATCACAAGGAAATTGCTCTACACTGCCAACTTAATGACTTCCTCATTTCAGTGCCTCATGTTTTTTCCTCCTTGACCTTGGAGATGTCCTCCTCTATGGGAACCTTTCCATCTTCCTCCAGCTGCAGACCACCACGGCAGCTGTGTTTGTCAGATATTTGTTACAGGTGCAAGTAACCTCATTCCCTCTATCTTGTGTCACCTGCTCACTACCAGTGTCACTCCCACTTTATAAATAACTTTTATTCTATATCTCACTTGCTACTGGATATTAACATGCCCTGAGCTTTACCTACTATGTCCTCTTAGACACATCTTTAAATGTTGTAAGTGAATAAAAATGTTAGCATGCAGCATACATTGTTATACTAATAAATAATCAAGGAGGACCAGTTACACTAAATAATCTGTTCTGGTCTGCTTGGGTTTTTTATTTTTTTTAAGTCTAAGCATCACTACAAGCCATTCACTGTCTAAACACAGCACGTTAAAACCACAACCATAAAGCACTGGCTAGACCTGAAGGGTCTGAAGNATTTTTTTTTTTTTAAGTCTAAGCATCACTAACACAGCACGTTAAAATCACAACCTTAAAGCACTGGCTAGACCTGAAGGGTCTGAAGCTGAAGGGATTAAATCTCTGGAGAGCCTAGAATTAAGAAGTGAAGGGGGGGAACAAACAAACAACAACAAAAAACCCCTGCTCTCAAATCTTCATCTTTCAACAGAACTGCAAATAAAAATGTAAAACATCTACATTGTCATTTAATACCAGACAAATTGCAAAGGTCCTGAGCATGTAACGTGCAAATAAGTAAAATAATGATAAAGGTAATGACAATAATTCTGAAGATGATAGGAATGTGAGCTGCAGACACACAATAGCAGGTCAGTGAGGTCTGGAGTCGTTTTGGTGGCAGAATTACAAGAAAAGGAAGAGTGTGAATGTCAGTCTTAGCAGGGAGGGAGATGATGGCTGTAGCATTATAGCATTGGTAGGTGTGAAAACACCCATCTCTGTCCTGAGTGCCAAAGGCACTTTTATTATCGGAGGTTTGTAACTGCTCCCTGGCTGTGACCGATTTCCTGCACCAGCAAAATCCTCTCTGATTAACAATTATATGCCATCCTTGGACAGTAGCTTAGAGTACCTGGAGAAAAACTTAGCTCACAAGAACTAGAGAAGGAATAGGCTGGTGAAACCTGAGTGAATTATTTATAAGGATTATTTGAATGGATGACAACCCTGTCTTCAAACAGATGACAACAGCCTCCTCAGAGATATGTAGGTACCTAATTCTGATATAAGAGTCTGCAAAGCCAGAGGGATATGGCCACCTGAATACAAATCAGGTGTCAGCGGCCCCAGTGAGAGAAAGGCACTGTCTCTGCATGTGCTCCTCAAAGCATCCAGAAAGAGATGCAAGTAGTCCAATTTGTTATTGAGTTTCTCCTTCTCACTCAGTAATTATAAAACAATTCTTGCTTGAAAACTCACAGTTTGCTCTGTTTTCTTTGTTACAATAATAGGTAATGCTACTTTTGTTTTTATAATAAGGATATAAGAACACGCTCAGATAAAATGAAAAACAAACAGTAAATACTTTGATATAGCAGACAATCTATATAGTGCTGCCCATATTAACTTGTTAAAAAAATAAACTAGAATATGTGGCTTGTCTTCCCACAACATTTGAGGTGTGTTTGGTTACATGATTATTTAATATTGACTCTTTTCTGAGGCTTGATTATTTCAAAATGCAAGTAAATACAAAACACTGTGTAAATTGTAAATTTGAAATTTGTCTTAGCAGTTGTTTAAGTGTTTATATGTTTAAATAAATTCTTCTGTGAACATTTCTGTTTAGTAAAACATAACATGTTGAGAAACCTATGGAAAATTATGGTTAAATATGGCCTATGTGTAATTAAAATTCAATCAGAATTAGTTTTCAAGAAATAACTTTCCAGTCTTCAGAAATTATTTTAATTTTACTTATGTAGCTATTACTTGTTATAGATCATTTACCCTGCATGTAAGGTGGGTCAGCTTTGCATATCTTTAGAGAAATCAGGCAATTTGTGTGGCAAGATATTGTAATACTAAGCACTCTAAAATAGATCAGTGAGAACAACAAATATTTTTGACAATATATGTGAAAAATCAGATCTGATGTAAGCAGAGAACACTGGATTTGTGGTTTCTAGGAAATCAAATATAACTTTATGGCACTTCAGAAATCAACATCTTCCATAATTCTGCTATTAATTCCAAGGGTTTAAGGTAAACAACCATTTCAATATCAGATAGGATAAAGTCAAAATGTTTTGTACCATTGATTGTTTGGTTGTCACAACACCAGTTAATGAATTGAAGTATATGCCTTTTCCTTCTCACAATTAAATATTATATCAGCACATAACTTTTCATTTGACTTATTAATTCTGTGAACTAACATAATATTAGACATCATATTCCAAAAAGGGTTAAGGTAAGTATATGTTGCGAAATGCTCGTATTTCAGTTTATTTATATTCTCAGTGCTTGGAGGTTTTCAAGACCTAATTAGACAAATCCACATGATCTGATGCAGTATCAACAGTAGTCCCATCCATGTGAGAATCAGGTCTGGAACCTCCAGAGGTCCTCCATCAAGTAGTGGCTCTGTTGCTCTTCATGAAGTGGGACACAGTTTAGTCCTCACATTCTGTGATCTAAACCAGGAAAGTGCTCCTTACCCAAAATAATTTGATTTAAACCTACACTCACCTGCTTTACAAAATCGAATATACACATCAAACTTTAACAGTCATTTTATCACTTTAAGTATGACCATATCCCATGGACCATCTTAGCCTCACATCTCATCTTGTCTTATAATCACTGAATTTAGTGAGGGTAATCAGTTTGAATTAAACATCTACATGGGCTGTTCAGCTGAAGCAGGGGACTTGCAGTCTTCTTTTCCCAGATAGTGGAACTTGGATAATACAAATCTCCTACATCTTAAATATCCATTTTAATACCTTGAAATAAAAGATGTAGTCATGCAATAAAATGTATTCAAGACCTTCTCACCAAGCATACAAGTATTCTACAACATGAAACCGGAATCTGTAAAGTAAATTATTGTACATCCAGGATATTACACTAAGATCAGACTTTTGTATGATATAATACCTTTATTCCATTAACTGCACATGTGAAAAAAAAGAAAAACAACCAAAACCCAACAGATTATCAGGAGTAACTCGAATGTTACCTCATATATTAACTTTTACTGTTATTCTTTATAGATAATCATAATGTG
>VWZO01006581.1:1427-51794 GCA_013396975.1 Bucco capensis
GAACCTACTGGACTGCATATGCCTGGCTGTGCAAGTCTCCCAACAAATGTCTGGGTAGTTAAAGTCCCCCATGACAACCAGAGCCTGTGATCTCAAGGCTACTTCCAGCTGCTTATGGAAGGCCTCATCAATTTCCTTATCCTGATCAGGTGGCCTGTAGTAAACACCCACTACAATATCTCCCATAGTAGTCTCGCCCCTAATTTTTACCCACAAGGTTTCCACCTGCTTATCACTGCCCCCCAAGGAGAGCTCAAAACATTCCAAATGCTCTCTCACATAGAGGGCAGCTCCACCTCCTCACCCTGCCAGTCTATCTCTCCTAAAAAGGACATAGCCATCCATGCCAGTGTTCCAGTCATGTGAGCTGTCCCACCATGTGTCAGTGATTGCAATGAAATCATGGTCCTGAGATCGCACATAGATGTCAAGTTCATCCTGTTTGTTGCCCATACTGCGTGCATTAGTGTACAGGCATTTGAGCGAGTAACCACTGCTAGGGCACAGCCTGACCAACACATCCCCTGAGGTAACAGCAGAGCTGGCACAACACCCCACAAACTTCACAGTTACAGTGTAAACTAATGATGGTATGAAGAATAAGGCTTATGATTCCTTTGCATTACCTAGTTGCTAAATAGAGAAATTGTATATTTGTTTGATTATTTAAATAAAGGAGCTGTAAATCAAATTAACAAATAATATTGGAGATGGAGGACTGGCCTCCCTAAAGGATAGGAGTTTATCATTCACTCCTTTTAGAATATGAAGCCTGTGTGGGCTGCAGCAAGGATATCTGTGTTCAAGAGGCAGTTTTATTTCTATTCTTATTTCTATTCAAATATGTACATTGAAGAGAAAAGAGTACAGATATGCCAACAGCTTGAAGACACTTGGCATTTTAGAATTCTGAATGAAACTATTTATTGAACCAAACTATTTACTCTTGTTTATGTCAGTGTCACAGAGACCAGGGTACAGCCTTATACACAGCTGTGGTGTAGCAGTGTGTGGGACTTAGAAAACTGAATCCTACCTCAACGTATAATAATGTACAAGGATAGGAAGTTCCAGGTGATAAATAGACGACCCTCTATTCTGAAATGAGCATTAAAAACAGCTAAAATGGTGTTTCATATCAGATTTTTTTAAAAAGAAAATGCTGTTGATGTTTTATAAAACTGTGTGAATTAACATGGAAAAATTTGTGATTTGTGAGATGGTGACTTTTTAAATTAACTGAATTGCAAGCTGAGTAGGTATAGTCCTGTTCTCTTGTGTTTTACGAAGAGAAATGATAAAAAAAAAACCAGTGGTGCCATACAAGTTGTGTGTAGCATACAGTTTAAGATCAGAGCTGTATTTCTGTTGCTCTTTGTGTGTCTGTTTGCCCCTTGTTGAGTATCTTACTTTGATACAAATCACAGTTGCAAGGCATCTGATCCTCTTCCCTTTTAGTTTAACACTATTATACAGTGTTTTACTCCATTTCTGAGCTTTCATTCTTCTTTTATGGAGGAGGTACATCGTTAGTTTTTATAGTAAAATTTTGAAGATTTTTTTGGAAGCCATCTGGGTAATAGATTTTACTTGTTCTAATTTTGAATGGCAGTTATTTTTAATACTGGATTTTTATGTAAATATACTCCTTTCATGCTGTATTTTGATATTTTAAATAACTGCAGGAAAGGCAAGGCAAATAGGTTTAGGATAGATTGAAAAACAACAACAAAAAAATTAGTCATACCAGTGGGGATTTTAAAATAGTTCTTTGTATTCCTCCAGATATAATTTGTATAGTGAAATAGTGTGCTTCTGTTGTCAGAAAAAGTGTAGTTGACAAATGCAAATTATTGTCTGGGTTATCTTAGCTTTGGATGCTCCTGGTACTTCATTATGAAGTTTCAGACTCGGTGGACTCTAAACTTAATTTCTTAACCAAAATACATTAGGAGTTTACACATTAATGCCTCACACTCTTTTTTAATATAAATTCAAATTTAACTCTTGGCTCATGGAGATTGATTTAACAACCCTGTCCAAAAACAGCCTGTCCAAGCTGAAGTAATAGTATATTCAGTGCAAGTTCTTCAAATTTTATCATTCCTGAAAAACGATTTCCAGGTATTGGCCAAAAAAGCTGTCATGTATAGAGGCTTTGAAAACTGAGGATTTCTGAGGTCTGGCAGCAGTGGCTAAGTGTATGCCAAGTGCTAGATTAGCTGCAATTGCCTAGGTTTCTTTGACCAATTATTCTGAACAGGAAGAATAAATGAGCATAGAGTTCAGCTGGCAGTTGCAAAAGATGAGAGAAATCCATATGAGTAATAGTACTGCATTCTTTGCTCTAGCTATTTCTTATGAAAAAAATAAATGTTTAAATTTGCTACTACCACGTTTTTTTTCTCTGGGGAGAAAAAAAGTAAAAAACAGAGTGGTTTTTGGAGATGATTGAAGTAGTCTCAGTGTGTCCTTTCTGTAGTAGAACCCCTCTTCGACCCAGTTTTCTTTGGATTAGAACCTCTCATTTGGAAAAAAAAAATCATATTCATTTGTTAAAAGAGACTGTTAGGATCTTACTTTTGCCTAGTACAATGTGTATTATAATCTGGATGTGATTGACAAATACCCTTGAATGCAGAAGGTAGAATGGAGTAGAGCAGAACAAAGCTCTTAGCTTCAGATAGCGAAGGAAAAGTGCAAAGTGGCAGTGTGTTTGACAGAGCAGCTTTTTATTTTATGCCTATACTTCGGAAATAACGCTTGTTCACAGATGTTATTACAAGTCTTTTCAATGTTTCCACTTTGCGAAATAAATATTGAGTCACAAATTGCCTTAGTGTCACATATGTATTCAGTTTGCCAGAACTAAACCCAAACATTTTAACACAGCGAGATTTGTCTTTCCACATCTTTCTCCATGTGATCTAGTGTGAAATAGCTGTTACAATACTAACTGATCAGTTAGATGAGAGCAGTTTAACTTCAGGGTAACAGCTTTATCCAACTTTTGATATCCCGCTGCTCAGAGGTTTCTCCAACAGTTTGTTTTTCCAAGAGGAAGCTTGCTGTTAAGATTTATGTCCTCTTTTCATGTGGGTAAGTCAGTAGTGTCCCAGTCTCTAATTACTTGCTAGTTTGTGGGCAGAAGAGGATGTGTGGCAGTTGGAAACAACAGTGTCTGAACAGTTTTTCAAAGACTCCTTCAGGAAGAAGGTAGTGAGCAGGCTAGGAGTGTGTGCCTTAGTTTTCCTCGTTCAGGCAGAGGCTTGTGTAAACATTGCATATATTGCTTCAAGAAATGTGCTGTGTGCATGAGTTCAGTCGTATTTCATTACTTTATTGATCAAAATGACTCTTTACTGTTTGATTTTCCTGTTAACCATGCAAAGCCAAGATAAAAAAGTGTGGGCTGTGTTCTTTCTTGCTCAACGTTTGAATCACTTTCTGAATTAAACATATGCAAATTTATTTATGGAGGACTATGAAAACTCTCATTTGCCATATTCGGTTGCTAGTGAAGGAAATAATGCTGCTAATAATTTGGGTTCTTGAACTTCAGGTTGAGTTTGCTGGACTAGCTTTTTTACCTAAGAAGGAGAGAAGATACTTTGAAGGGCGTTGGTATAAGTCAGTACAAGCTGACTGTGAATGAATTTTTGCTATAATCCCATCTCAGAGTGAAAAGGAAAATAGGAGAGCCACAAGTATTACACCATCAACGGCAGCTTCCTGCACATTAGTGTTCATTCTGTGGAAGAAGCCATACAAGTAATTTCAACTCATGTAATTCAGAAGAAGAGTTTTTCATACAGGGAGTGGGTGTTTGTGGCAGCCTAAGCTTTGCAATGTGCCATTGGGTCCTTTTGGTGTTTTAGCTTTTCTCCTTTGGATGAGAATTTTAGTCAAAAATCTCTCTCAGATAAGCTGCTTGTGGTTCTAGTCAGTGTTTTCATTGTGCATAGTCTGTCCTTCATGCTGTGCCAATTATCAGGCTCTTAAAAAAATTAATAATGGACCAGAAAATGTAGACTTCAGTTTTGTTGTCACCATATTATCTTCTACCCGAAGCTCCAGGGAATGCTGAGCCAGCATAATCAGAGAGGACTGTAAATGAAAGTGTGAAACAACTAACATGATTGTATACATGTAAGACACATTTCCAATTTTATTTGAAAATAAAGCAGTAATAAGCATTTTGTCTAAGTATTGAAAGATCTTTGTTTTACAAATATGCAGAAAAGTTGAGGACACTGAGTCTAAATTACTTGTAGACTGTTAATTCTATGTGCTATGGAATTAGCCCTGTATTTCAGTGTCAGCTGTAAGGTGTAACTCTGCACTTGGTGAAATGAGGAGCTAAGGTGATTGGATGTAGCTGAAAGGTTTCCATGTTAATCTTTGTGATGCTGTTGGAAACAGGTCAACTTGGGGAAAAACCAGCAAGTTATTTGGATGCTGAAGTTTTAGTGGAAAATAGGGAAATTGCATTTGCTTAGTATGTTACACATACTGTTCAGTTTTTGGACTTGTGTCTAATACTGTATAAGGCAGAGACTGGCAGCTTTTGAGGAGCGAGGTGCCAGATTATATTTTTCTTTCACAAATTAGAGGTTAAGAAAGCTGGCTGAAGACCTTCAGACTTTCTGTCAGGTGGTGTGTGGAAGCAGCTGTCTGTCAGGCAGGCGAGATGCCACTCCAGATCCGGTATGGGGCTGATGTCAGGGGCAGGGCTCCCTGTCCCAGAATTGCTAGAGCCAGGAGTGTTTTCAGGACACCAAGGCTCTCAGTACTGCAGCCCATGCCAGCAATTACAGTATTGTGTGTCTCTGGAAATCTACCCACCTCTTTGTGTGCACACCAAGGGTTGAGAACTGCAGACCCAATAGGAAATGGTGTCCCACTCATCTAAAATTGTCTGTTGTAATTGCAACTAGTGTGAAGTTTGGCATAAATTTCTTGGCTTAATATGGCTCTGCAGAGATGTTTTTATAACAGACTTTGGATGGTCACTGTGAAACCAGAGTTTTGACCTGTAATATCTTCTTTTACATTGCATTTTTCCAAAATAGAGATGAGCACAAACAGATTCGTGATGGAAGTTTTGAAGAAATAATATTTTAAACACCTGAGTATATGCAAAAATATGCTCTTTATGAAGTGATGTGGAATATTATAACATCTGTATTGGTTTTGCAGGCTGTATTAATCAAGAAGTAATACAGGATATTGTAGGATAAAAACCCATAGGCTTGCTTCAGATTCTACCCTTTGACAAAGAGCTCTAGCTGTTTTATATACTTAATAGCTCTTGGGAGTACTAATTGCCAGGTAACCTGGAGCCATGTCTGAACAGTGAGCAGTATTATACTTTTCTTTGAACCTAGTACAAGTGTGGATGAATTGGCCTCTTATTTTCTAGTATTGTTCTTGCGAACGCACTGGTGTTGCACCTGGTGTAACATGTTTCAAGACTGTGGCTGTCAACACTTGTATCAGAAAGTGTAGAAGGCTCAAAAAGCAACAATCTGATTACAGGCAGCTGCCTCTTGGTTTTAAGACAAGGCTTATTGTTAAAGCAAAAGTTTTCAAATGTACTTATGTCATGTGCAGATATTCCCAGAGTACCACCACTGCAACCTACCAGCATGTGGACTGTGTTGTTTTCTATCCATAGTCATATGACAGCTAGATCAATTTTCTCATTTAGAATATGCAGATAGTTTCAACGTAGAAAAACTTGTTATGGAAATACCTAAAATATTTCTATCATTCCATATTGTATCTCAGTGCTTATAGTCATTGCATAACAAGAAAAGTAGCATCATTTTCTTCTTTAATTAGAGGAAAAAAACATACAAATGTGTGAACACTTTGAATTTAGTAGCATGTACTAAATAAAAATATTTAACAGTATAACTAATAATAAACATTTTCATGATATTTAATGTTTTCTTTTCCCAGGAGCTGTGATCATCTCAACTCCACAAGATGTGGCTTTATTGGATGCACGCAAAGGAGCTGAAATGTTTAGAAAAGTCCATGTACCTGTAAGCCTTTACATTAAAAATACCACTAGATTGTTTTTCCAAAATGCAAAAAAAACCCCAAGACCCCCAAACCCCCATATACTGCAATAGGTGAACAAACCATTCAGAAATCACTTGTTTTAAAAAAAAAAAAAGATTAGAATCCATCTTATGTCTGAATCAGGAGAAAGGAAAGAAGGGAGTGAAGACAGACATGAAAAAAGTTTCACAGGCTGAGATCATAAAACAACTTGATTTCTTTTAAATCAGTTTATTTAATCACCTGGAATGGATCAGACTGCTAAACAGAGTATCTTTTGAAGCAGTGTGTGCTTACTATATCCTCATTATGTGTTCTCATCAGCACTGTCTGTGTTGGAGATTAAAAGATGGAAAAATCATATATTGGTATATTTTAAGAAGAAAATTCAAGGTTTTGGGGAGATATGCGTGTACCTAATTGTCACTTCGGCATTTGAAAGGCTCAGTGACTGTCATGATGAGTAGAAGGCTGTCTGTATCACTTCATTTTTCATGAGGTTTATAGCTTGAATGTATAACTTGCTTGTTTGGGAAATGCATAATTTGAAAATATCCACGATGTTCATATGGATCGGAAGAAAATACTAAACAGAGTGACATCTTTGACTTGGTATTTTTTATGTCCTGCAAGTTGCTAAGTAAATGAATATTATACTTTAAAGTATGTTCACGAAGAGGTTTATTTTATTTGAAATGCGTAGTTGATGAGAAAATATAAACCGAAGGGCTTCTTTATCTTACACAGTAAAGAAGACATTTACTGTAATTCAAAAAAGATGTTTTCTTGCTTACCTGTGTAAAGGTTACTTCTACTCTTAATTATGAAAAGATATTTATTTCATAGCTAGCACTTTGTTATTTTATAAATGTAACAGAAACCTTGAAGTGACTAACTTCTCTTTTTGTTTTAATTTGCAGAGTAAGTTAACAAAAAAAAACCACATTGATACAAATTCCCTAGTGTTAACTATTCCTTAAACGTATTTCCACCAAAATGAAACTATAATCAGATTTATATTTGTTTCTAGAAGAAAACCAGATACATATAACAGAATGGTAACATACGGAATATTCTGTTTTGATTTTGTTTGGGTTTGTAGAATTATGCAACATTATTTTCTTCAAACAAAGTTGTGTTCAAGTTAGTACTTTGCTAAATTTGCCTTTTCATTTAATGAGACATTACCAAGATTTCTTTCTGTTTCATTCAATGTTCTTTGAAGAGAATGGCCTCTAAGTAAGTAATGCATTCTAGGATAGACTTGGCTGCTATTATTATGACTAGTGGTAGATAAGATATTAAATTGGATCTGTTTTGATATTGGGATTTTCAGATCTTTCTAAGTAAAACAAAAAGTTACAGTGAAGCTGTTGCACCAGATGCTGAGTGTGAATGCACTTGAACCAGTCATCAGGCCTTACCCTTTTCATGGTGCTGCTTCGTTTTATTCTGACCCTGTATGTACAGCAGTATTGGTGTGTCATTTACTTCAATGTTAAAGCTGCTCCTGCCTATGTATTACATTTCAAAGTGTCAACTAAATCTGGCAATCTAAAGAAACTTCAGTTACTTAATTTTTGATGGACAGCTTCAAACCTGAGTTTTAAGTCACAGGTGGGAATCTGTGGGGACTATGCTAGAACTGTGTGTCCTGATTATGTAATTGACTGATCTTTAAAATCTTTGATCTAATTTTTAGAAAAGTATTTGTGTTGTCTACTTGGACTTTGGTAAGGCCTTTGACACAGTCTCCCACAGCATTCTCCTGGAGAAACTGTCAAATCATGGTATAGACAATTGTACTCTTCACTGGGTTAAAAACTGGCTGGATGGCCATTCCCAGAGAATTGTGATTAATGGAGGGAAATTAAGTTGGCTGCCAGTCACCAGTGGTGTCCCTCAGGGCTCAGTTTTTGGGGCCAGTCTTGTTTGGCATCTTTATTGATGACCTGGACATGGGGATTGAGAGCACCCTCAGTAAGTTTGCAGATGACACCAAATTGTGTGGGAGTGTTGATCTGCTGGAGGGCAGGGAGGCTCTGCAGAGGGACTTGGACAGGTTGTATCGATGGGCCAAGGCCAATTGTGTGAGGTTCAATAAGGCCAAGTGCCATGTCCTGCACTTTGGGCACAACAACCCCAGGCAATGCTACAGGCTTGGGGATGAGTGGCTGGAAAGCTGCCCAGCAGAGAAGGACCTGGGGGTGTTGGTGGACAGCCGGCTCAATATGAGCCAGTAGTGTGCCCAGGTGGCCAAGAAGGCCAGCAGGATCCTGGCTTGTGTCAGGAATAGTGTGGTGAGCAGGAGAAGGGAGGTTATTGTGCCGTTNAAGAGTCTAATACTCACAGAAGCAGAGAGTCTACAGGTTGCTGGGCTCTTGATTATGCTTGCTTATATTTAATGCACTGAATTATCTCCCTTGTACATATGTGGTATTACTACAGTAAAGTCAGTTATTAACATTCTTACTTTGACCTTTACTGCATTGAAATTAGAGCAGAATGACTGAAGGAGCTGATGAAAAGCTGACAGTGAGAGTCAGAGTTAGAGCCAGGATTACGGTGCAAAGCTCTTATCAATCATGTCCCTGAAAGAAAGTTTCCTTGAATTGGAAGGAAGGTTATGTTCTGGATTTCACAAGTTTCAAAAAACTCCTTATGTAAACTCAGCTATGTATTTTCTTCTGAGATGTAATGAATTGTTTATTTGGCTATGTACTAACCAGTATTTTTGTAGTGTCTGGAGTGCCCAAACAAGCTTATGGCTTCATATTGGAAGCGTACATTAGAGCCAAAAATTGCTTGTTGTAAGTCAAAAGATGGGAAAATGGAAATATTATTGTGCACATTTACTGAAACATCAAGTGACTGATGATTGCGTAAGAAGTGAATGGCAGATTGCAAAACTGTAACCCTGAGCACTTCAGTCCCCATTAGTGCCATCCATCCTTAAGTACAGTGAATGAATGACTTGAGTGGGTTTCTCAGGAATTGTCTGCTTGTATAAAGACAGAGGCTTTCATTTTCTCACTGTGTTTTCTTTAACTTAGAAGGTAGTTTGTTTGGATTTGTGCATCATTTGTTGTGTAACCAAAAGGTTAATTGAGCTTAAGAAATGCGTAAACATTCAGAAACGGTGTGTGTGCAGATAATTCATAATGAAATGTTTCTTCATTTCTCATTTTTTGACCAGTGTATTTTCACCATTTAAAACAATGATTTGACTAAATTAAATTCAGTTCTTTGTGTTATAAGTATCCTCTCCTCTGCTATAGAGGAGAGGCTATATAGGCTATATATAGCTATATGTATATATAGGCTAGCTCCTGTATTGTGATGCATCTCATCATACTAGTTTTCATGTCATTATTGAGTCAAGTTTGCTGAGAAATGTAGAGGAAAAAGATCTCACTAAGGACTAGAATAGAATTCACTTGTTCTTATGGGATAGTTTGTATAGACAGTAACAGCTGCTTTGAAGCTGTTCCAGATCTATTCTTTGAGCAGGGAAATGAGAGTTATTACTGACTTCATTAGCAAGACTATAACTTTGTAGATTTAAAAGCTCTGAAGATCATAGGAAACTCCCTTCTGTAACTATATTTGTAGAAATATGCATGTTAAAAATACACTTCAGTATTGAAGCTGTTTATGTTTGCACAGGTTCTCTATTAAACGGGATGTTTATTATTGACAGCTTAATATTGCAAAAATTATCCTCATATTCTAGAAGAATAACTTATATATTAATAAATATACACTGCTCATTGGCTGATGGATAGGAACAACACTGAAAAAATAAAAATGATTTTGCAATGCTGATGTGACATTTGCTTTTAGTAAGGTTTGTTGAAATGAGAACAAAAAAAGACAGTGAATAAGACTTCCAAAACAGATGCAGCACTGGGGATACAGCTCTATCTCAGCATCTGTATTAACTGTGGCAGAAAGACTTATTAGTTATTAGATTATCAAAGAAGTAAGAAAACAGCTGTAATAGTCCTTAACTACTTACAAAATAATAGTAAACTATGTAACTTTTTTCTTTGCTTGTGAATTTGCTAAATTGTAGATGTATGACTACTTTGAGGATATAAGAAAATAAGAATGCCAAGATACCTGAAGATTAATTCATTTCACATATAAATGTTAAGTTCTCTTTTTACCTTATGCTGCAAAAAATGACTTCTCTGTATCCTAGTTAAAATACTGTTTTCCTTTTGTCAAATAGTACTCACTCTAGTTAGGCAGTTTGAAAATCACTTGGGGTTTCCTGTGGCCCCTGGTGCGATAACTGTGCCAACAGCAGAGGGAACATTAAACTCATTGCCCACAGTGAAGTGTGGGGAGTGATACCCATGTTCCTATAATCCTTGTATGGGTAGGATGAGCTCATTAGCCTTCTGGCAGTCATCCTAGGAGAAGGACAACTCTGATTCCGAACCTGGGCAGATGGAGCTCGTTTAGCCCTGTAAGGCCTTCCATCTAAGAGCTTAAACCTCCATCCTAAGGACTTCGCTGCCAGCGTCCAAGCTTGCTAGGCCCTGGCAGATGAACCTTAGGACTAAAGGGTGGGTTGAGCTCTGCGCATGCTGTGTCTCACCTAAAAAAAAATCCATTGCACAGGCTCGAGGGTGCTATCCGCTATCCTCTTTTTATCAGCGCGCTTGGAAAAGGCGCTGATGAGGAGTGTGGATGGAGCCCTCCCTGGATCTTCGTTCGCGAAGCCTAGCCACGATGACAACTCACTTCAGTGTTCTCCAGTTTACCACCACACTGAAAATTCCATTATGTTCGTTTAAGGAGAGCAGGATGAATGCCTGCTCAGAGATCATCAGTAGAAGACCGTGACTGTGACTTTTTACAATCCCAGCTCCTTGTGCCCTTGGACACATAGTATTTCGTGTCTGATTGGGAAAGTTACCTGTAATGTGCCAGTAAATAGAAACTTGTTTCTCTTGCTCCTCTGGCCATCCCTGGGAGAGAGTAGAAAATAGGGAAAGTTTGTGGTGTTAAATTGAAAGTAGTTAATCTCTTTTTTTCCTGTTGTTGTTACTGTTTCTTAAAACATGCGTTGGCCTCTGAAATTTTTACATAAGTAGAGGAATCTTTTTTAGAAAATAGTATGGAACACATGATGGTGGTATAGAAAAAAAAAGGTGATCATCTTTTGGTCAATTTTAGCTTATCTCTAAGGAAATTTTGGTTAAGATACTGTAAATAATGTACTTTTTTCAGTTTTGGTGTCAAAAGTTGTATATTCACTCTTAAGTAAATAATATTTGTTGATTGCATTGAACACTGGTATGTCCTTTTAGATATGCTTTGTTAGCATAGTGACTATGTTGCTTCTCTAATAACTAGGCCAGCTTGTTCAAGCACAAAACTGGAATGCTCAGAGTTTTCAAACTCTGGAGAGTTTAGAGTTTTCAAATCTCTAAAATGTCAAATCTCGAAACTCTAAAATCTCTTTCACATTTTTAAAAGTACAAAGTGCTACAATGTAAATAACAGCACTTTGTGCTTGAAAATATGTATTTATTTTAAAAACTTGACTATAGTGTGTGTGATGTATCTAGATGACATATAAATCTTAAAGTGAAATACTGTAACATGGAACCTCTTAAAGCAGGTCTTTTGTTGATCAGCAGATGTGTAAAAGACTCCACCCTGTAGTGTTTGAATGCTGTTTTCATAATTTGTGGGAAATTCTGCTATGCCTCAACAAGCAGTTTTGTTTACTACGTGAATAAAATTATCAATGCTATCGTTAGCATTATTCTGCATTTTGTGTGAATGATTTGGCAAATACTCATTTGCCATATTTTGCAAGGATGATGTTGAACACCTGATATCAACAGAAAGGTACCTTATATATGTGTTAGATTTTTATTCTGTGGGTTTTGCCCCTTAGTTTCACATTACTACTTTTTTTTGATCTTTAAAATCTGATTCTTTTTGAAAATGTTTCCCTACAGGATAACTAACAAAAATACCTTAAAAGCATGTCTGATTATGTCATTTCTTGTAATGGTATGTTTTTGTTTTGTGTTTCCTGAATCTGCAGATTACAGAGCTATGAAACACAACACAAAAGATACTTCCAGTATTCAGAGTTCAAAAATGTGAACTATCAGCAAGGAGAGTTCTTGGAAGGGTAGGCTTGTACAAGGGGCACTTTTCATTACAAATCAGTTTGTTAATCTTTGAGAGCTATAAAAGTGCAGAACTTGAAATAATGCACAAATGGTAGTGCAGCTGAAGTGACTTATAAGAGTTGATAATGATAATGAATCTGATATTACTGCTACTTCACATTGTAAATGAATACTCTTTGTTGATTCTTTGTTGATAATCTCTTCTTTATTTTCAGAGATGAGTGATGGAAATACCAATGCTTGAACCCCATACTTGAACATTCCTTTCTTTAACAGGTTTTAGGACTGGTTCAAAATATGAGTGTTTTCCAATGTCCCAAATGTAAGCATGAGACACACATTTTTGGAGCTGATGGTGTAAGAGATCTAGCAAAAGCCCTTGGATTAGATATTTTAGGTAAGAAAATAGAAATAGTTTTATTTTTGTAGAAAAATTCAATGGTGTGCATGAGGAAAGCATTAACTGAAGTATGGAACTGCGTAATTCTAGATTGCTCTATATTCAGACAGTGCTCAGGTATAATAGAACTAATAATTTAATTAATTGAGTTGAATGTCACAATTTTTATATGCTCTGTTACATATTAGGATCATTCTTGTAAATGGGATGTAACCTGGATATGAAAATTTTTGAATTGTGTCTTAAATCTCTTTTGATTTATAAACAATCCAGAACATGAATTGTTTTGATATCTGTGTGTTGTATTACCTGCAATTGATTATGTTATTGATCATACAACATTTTTTACAAATTATCAAGAGTTCTGTTTGGTTTTGTAAACCAGACCTAAACTCCATCCATTAGTGTCAATAGACATTTTCTTTATTTATTTCATTTAAATGAAATGAGTTGTTATATATTGAAATATAGTAATTTGAAATGCAGTCCCTTAAAGCAGTTGGTTTTGTGCCTATATGAAGATATCATGACGCTTGTATGGAAGCAAGCAGACTGTCATGATTGTATTTAAGTGTTGAGATTAAAAGAATATGCTGAATTGCAAAATGTTGTTTCAAAGGAAAATTTATCTTTGTTGAAAACAAAAATTAGACACGATTAAACAAGCTGACATGCCTATAAGCTAAAACATACATTGATCTTTAATATATACATAGCTATTTTCAAAAGGCATATTTCAACCTGTGTTGTCAGTAAAAAAAAAAAATTACAGAATATAACACAGCATAATTAAGTTGATAAATGGGATAATTGCATGCACTAATGATGTGTTTCCATGTATTACTATAATTATCTCAATGATTTTCCATAGCTGATTCATTAAAAAGAACCAGGAAGCTTGCCTAGAAAGATCAACACAGAAACATCAAGGCCTGACATAAACTTAAGATAGCAAAGCAACACATAATTAAAGATGCTTTTGGGTTATCTTTTAGTTTTCTGAATAAGATAATGAGTTGTGATCAGAGCCCAAGGGGACTTAGCAGCCCTGGGTTATGTGGATGGATGCAAATCCCTCTGCAAGCAGTTGAATCAAACATGCGTTTAGATACACAGGGACAAATGATGTGCTGTACTGTTGGTCCCATAGATGCTTTTTATTACTCCCTAAGAGGGCAGAACTCATTGTGATTGTATTTAATTAGGAGTGATGTGAGAGATTTACAGGCTTAGCAGGGGATTGTTGAGATGTATGAAAAAAATCTGTTTTTCCAAAAGCCCAGACTGTGGCTAAGAATAATGCCCCAAGGGTTAAATTCAGAATTACAGTACTTGATCTGATTACTATGCTCCTCCTTCCAGGAATGACCATTATATAAAAATATCGTACTGTAAGAATTACTCCTAACAGATTTTGCATTAATCTATCCCAAATGGAAGTTTTATCCCCATGGGTTTTTTTTTACTTCCTACAATAAATTCAAATTATTGTCAGCACTTACCCTTTCTTTGCAGTAAGCAATGATTGTTAGTATCAGAAAAATGCATGTTGGTGAGTTCCCATCACATTCTGTAGTGAAGAATAGTGTAGAAACTTCATCTGCCTCAAACCCTTATCACCCAAACAGCTGTGCTGTCTTTATGCTTTTGCTTAATTTAAAATTTATTTTTTTTTGGGGGGGGGGGGGGTTTGTTGTTGTTTTGTTTTCGCATTTAATATTGCATTTTGTTTGGTCTTTTGACTTGTGCTTTTGCTCATACAAGTCTTGTTATGCACCTGTTGTACCAGCACATCTTTCTAAGCATGACGAAGAGAGAGGCTGCCATTTTACAGTAAGGTAGTTCTTTTTGTAATACTCTGAGATGATTATTAAGCTGATAGTGAAGTAGTATTTTTCATTAACAAAACATCCTTGGGAGAAAAAGTGAATGTTAGTCTCCTCATAAAATAATGGTAGGAACTAACTTCCAGGAGATTTATGAGGTTGCTGTTAATCTATAAATACATCTAAGGTTAAAAAAACTTTCAGAGGACCTCCTAAATATTTTTTCATGAATAGATAGACTTTTATACCGAAAGAAATTTATTTGTGACTGAAACAAAAAAGAAACAATTGAATTTGAAGAAAGTGGACTGTAATTATTATAAACAACAAACTGAGGTTCTTCAAGATTCAGCTCACTAATCAGGAATACACAGCTGCTTTTGTGTTTGCTACTTGCCTGGGGTTTTGTTTGTTTACTTTCAGTTCTGCTTTTTTATCTCTTAAGCTGTGTAATTTTCATACAAGTTTGGTTTTGATGTTTCTTTTTCTGACTACACTGAACTTCAGTAATTTACACTGGCCTTGGTTTGGGTTAAATAAATATTGGTAATGTACATGAATTATACTGGTAGAGTTTCTGAGACCAGTCAAGATTGAATTAATGTAGGCTGTTGTATCTACATCCATGCAAAAGAAAGTTGGTCTTCAGTTCACTTCAAAATCATGTAGCAATAAACAAACATGGGATCTTCAAGTTTTTTTTAGTGCTGAGAAACTTTATTTCACAAATTGTTTCAGAATGGAATCGGGCTGCTAATTGATTATCCTTTAGAGCTTTCCATTCCTCTGTGACAGTTCCCTGCTTGTTATAAAAGCGGAATATGAAGATGATTTCTGTTAGAAAGAAGAATGAACTGAATAGTTGTCTACCTTTTAATTGGATCCAAGGCCTAATAAGGACAATAACAAATGCTACTATTTGGAAATTAAGTATTCAAAGAGGTCTTTGAATATTGAAATCTTAAAACAGCACTGAAAAGAATATACAATGAGGAGATAGGCTGAACAGTAAGTTGCAGGATGAGCATTTGCCTTAACACTAAAGCAAGTTTTTCTTAAATATGCAAAACAATTTTTATCTTAGCCTGTGTTTTTCTGTGTATTCAAGGCAAAAAAGCAAACTGTGTTCTCTAAAATGACTACAAAGCATACTCCTTCCTATTGAGAGAATGAAAGCTACAGAATATGTTTGGCATTAATCATTATGGATGTACAGAAACTGTACTGCAGCCTGTTTTCATTTTAAATGCTAATTTTTTGAGATTAAGTTATTCAAAGAATATACTGAACTGGAATTTGATTTCAAATTGCTTTAGGGCTCTTTTAATGAAACATTTAAGAAACATTAGGTCTTCACATTTGTGTATCTTGGTATTTTTGATACAGGAGACATTCCACTGCATGTTAATATACGGGAGACATGTGATTCAGGACAGCCTGTTGTGATCTCACAGCCTCAAAGTGATGCCGTAAGTTTGGTGTGCTGCACTCAAAATGACAAACAGTCCTACTGCAAAAGTGGATAAAAGTGAATAGAGAGTGCTTCTTGTAAATGCTGTTTGAAGACAAATATATATCTAAATGTAACTTAAGGAAATAAAGTATAAGAGGATAGTTCCCTCAACTAACTCAGCTCCTTTAGTTTGGAATGCTGGTCATGTGTACTGCTTCTGTGGGTTTGGCTTTGTTTAATTAGTCCAAATAATTCAGAATAGCGAAGATTTGATCCTAAATCACTCAGAATAGTGAAAATTTGATCCAGGTTCTGGCATGCTAAGAAGAGGAAGGTCAATGTCAAGCCTCATGAGACCTTGCATCTCATATAGGTCCCCTAAAACTGTCAGTTGAGTCTTTGGTATTTGAGCCTGGAAATTGTCAAAGGGTCCTATCCAAAGATGTTCTGAACAAAACCTGTGTGTTGTCAGTACCTGGGTTGTTTTCAGCAGGAAGTGGAGCAATTTACACACAAGAGGAAATGGATTTTTCAGTGCATTTACCATAACGTTTTATTGACAAAGGAAAATAGGAGTTGTTGAGGCAGTGGAAGTCAAATATGCAAGTCTGTAAAGAAAAGCAGTTGTACATGAAACTTCACTGACACCGATAGAGTAAGGTTTTCCTGGCTAGTATTTTCTCTCTCCTATGCTGGAGTTTGTCTGCTGGAATCTGCAGGGCAGGGTGTTGTCTGCCACATTGTGTTTGCACAATATATAGCATGATTCTGCCTCATTCTTGACTGCTACTTAGATGTTACTGTTAAAAAAAGTGATTAATGCTAATAATAGATGGTAGAATCAATTAGACAGACAGTAGGATCCAAGCCCTACTTAATAGGCCTCCATAATATCATTAACCTTTCTAATATCATGATTGCTAGGCACATGGTGCAATATCTTTTTCCTTCCTGTTCTTTAAAAAGAAAAAAAAAAAGGAGGGATTAATGGTGATAATCCAGTGTTATTAACATACTGACTGGGATTTGGGAGGAACAGCGACAGTCGTAACACTGTAACACATCATTTTGTTTTGAAAGAGAAGGAGCAGCATTATGGCGAGTTGATTTCCAACTGAATGCAGTATTTTTGCTAGGCTTGGCCCGTGCTGATCCTCTGTGGAATAACATAGTGATCTTGAGTCTGGATCCTTATGAAATGGAATTATTATAACCCATGTAGTAGTTCTTATCTGGCAAGTTTGATCAGCAGTGCAAAGGTTTGAATGGATGCATCACTTAGGTCAGAGATGAAGAAAAACAGCTGAGCAAACTAAGATGGAAGGCTCACAGCTCAGTATATGAAATCTGTAATAACCAAGAGTCTGTAGCCTGCAGGATTATCAGTCTAAAAATTCAGACATGTAGGATGCCATTCTGAAAATTAAAAAAAGACAATAAAGTCTGTTGTGTTGCCATCTGTTCCTCCTTGGACTACGTTCTTGGTAACGAAGGAGGGGTTATAAGCACTATTTGTGGCAATTAAGTTAAATATTGAGAGGAATAAGGATGGACAAATGTGTGTCTCTGGGGAAAACTTTTAATATTCTTCTCTGCCATTGTCTCTCTAAGATAATCATTCTTCTGAGAGGATGAGGTTTTTTTAGATGTCACTACTCTCTACAGAATGACAAAGAATTTCCTTTTATCCCTGGTTTGCTTCATGTTTTAAAGACAGATAGAATTCTTGTTTCTGTTATATTTTAAAGGAAAAATTAAATTCTGGGCACATAACTGATGGTGGGAGAGGTCACATGAGGTCAGATTGTAATTGTTAATGTAACACCCATGTCCATGTTTGTCAAATAAACTAAAATTGTGGCTATTCATGCATGAACAATCACAATTTTTCAGATAGAGAAAAATGTGCTCAGAGCTGCTGATACTATCTCTGCTCTTGTCCTTTCATTTACAGGTTTTTTTAATGTGAAATTCTGTGCAGTTTTTGTTAGAACACACAAATCGAATACAGAATCATAGAACTGAAATAATACCTGACAGATTAAAACAGTGGAGAATAAGAATGGTGATTGACTTCTCAGAGACCCAGCATACTGTCAGACCTTCAAAGCTCTGTAAGGCTAGAATAAAGGGTGTTTTTAAAATGTGTTAGCTAATACTTTGTTTGCTTACACACTTGCCATGGCATTCAACTTGCCTTGCTGATATAGAAAAGCATAGCTCTTACTCTACACTAGAATTTAAAGATGTGCAAGCAAGCTTGTCTCAATTCTTTATTTTAAAGCTTAAATGTAGTTGGTGGAGAAGGGAAGTTTCCTTTCACAACTGACAAGGAAATTACTAACTAAAACAACCCTTCCAGGAAAAAGAAAATTACTTACAGAATTGTGAATATATGAGTTTAAAAAGTTCTTCCTTAGGGAAGGCACAGAATACATAAGACTTGTCTACTGATGGAAAGGGCTGACTGCGTAGCTAAAGGATTTGAAGGTTTCATGGCTGGAGTTCTCTTCTGATGAAGCCTGAGACAATCTCCATGGAAAAATAAACAGTGCTGGTGAAATTATTTTGGTTTTGGTGTAGCATTGTCTACGTTAGTGTTTCTGTCTGTTTAGTTGTTTAAATTGTGGCTTTTTTAAACATTGTCCCTTGACAAAACTGTGTTATGTGCTGTAGAAATGGAATATTGCTGTACTTGTTAGCCTAAATGGCAGGGGCTAGTCTTAACAGAAAGAGAGTAGAGGTAGCACAGCAATTGGGAGAATTGCTGAGAAGCTAAAAGAAGCTAATAATTTCTTAGTTTAATCAACAGTGAGGACTTACCAGACCATGTTGGAGATAACTGAGAGTCTTGGGAGCATTTTTCTCCTCCATCAAGCTGTGGAGGTGGATTGGCTGACTAGGAATTCAATTTTTGCTCACTAAAACATAAGAGAGAGTCTCTACATAGCAGAAGCTCTTAAATGAAACTCAGGAATACTGCTAAAATGGTACAATAGTGAAAACAGTAGAGAAAAAGGTAGAATAGGGAAAACAAATGAGGAATAACTGAAAGCAGGTGGAATTGATCATTCTTACATATAGCACAACCTCCTAGGGATCATGAGAAGGAACCAGCAGCAAACCAGGTGTTTGAAAGAGGAATCCTGAAACTTGCAGATAAGAGGGCTAGAAACAGTGTATAATTGCAGTGGAGTCATTCTTCCACCAAATGAGTGGATTCCACCCAATGAGATCCCCATCAGCACTGGGGGAAAATATAAGTAGAGGTTTCTAAGAGCTTTTCCATCTATGAGCACAAAACCCAGAGAGGTATGGGACAGTTGGTGGTTATTTGGTGAGGACTTCCTGCTAGAAACTTACCACAACCTTGATGGCACAGTGGTTTTGTTAATACCTTGCTAGAACAGGCAGGCTAGCTGTGACCACTGAGCACCAAACTTCCAATCTGTCTTAAGATCAAAGCAGCAGCTCGAGCAATTACAAAATACATTCACTGTACCAGTGTGTCCATTCACCTCCTAAAAAGTAGAGAGTCTTGTTAAGATAGATATTTCAGGGAGGAGACAATGCTGGAGTCTGAGACAAGCAATAGATGTTGTCTTTCATCTTGTTGTCTTCGGGATGAGATGATAAAAAAAATGTGGAGGAGAGCTGATACACCTCTAAGGTTCATCAAGGATAATGTATTCAAGACAGCAGAGAAGTCATGAAAGAATAAAGTTCAGATTTCACCTTCTTCCCCTTCTCCATTATTAAAGAGACAGTGAGCCCTCAAGGCAAAAACTGTAAAGAAGATTACCGCTTTTGGACAAAACTCCACAAATTCTGTGGAACACATAATGGTCGGTTAGTTCCCTGGTGTTTTCTTGCCATATTTTATCTTGGAAAAACATTTGGAATCTATTAAGGAAAAATTCTTTGAGTTCACTGCCATGTTCCTTAAAAACAGGGTGGAGTATGTTGGGAAAGCAGTGAGAGTAGAAGGGAGCAAACCTGTTGGGTCATACATAGCTTAGAGTGTTGGATCCTCGGATTGCACAACCTTTTGCAGGTATGCACAATCTTGGATGCAGTGTGATAAGGAATTTATGACAGGGATAGGGGGAGAGTCAAACTTGCCCCAGGGCAAGGAAACCAGGACCTGTAGCTGGAAAACACGCTTGATGTCATTCTGTCCAGCTTGTGATAAAAACCTGCGTATGGTACAAACCCTACATGCTTCCTGGCTGTATTGGGTTCTGTTGCTGTCTGGTTCACACTTAACAATGTGAAGTGTATTCAGCCCTCTTGCAGTGTTCATGTATATTGGTGAAGGATTTTGAGGCCAGTAAATTGCACACAGATCTGTAACAGGAGAGAAAAAGCCCAGTCAGGTGGAAAGCAGGGGCACAAGGCATCAGCAATCTGACATAGCAGAGGAAAGTAAGACTGGTTAAAAATCTCTTTTCAATTAAGTTAGAAATGTTACAGTCCTTGCTGTGATATTATCCAAAGAGACAAGTGGAATTTGTATTCAGAAAGACTTGTTTTGTAGAGCTCTATGAGAGAATGATGTGTGAGTAGGGTAAAAATGTACAACGTTTTAAAGCTTGCAAGAAATAATTGGAGAAAAATTGAAGTAGCGCTAGCAAATAATGTTTGCTGTTGTTTAGCTGTCATCAATAATTCCATTTAAAGAGTGGTTTCTCCAGGGTATGATACCTTTGAAAGAAAAGCAAACCCTGAAGAAGGCTACATGATATGATTTATAATATACCATATCATCAAGGCTTCCTTTGAACGATCACAGTAACATGTGGTGTGTGTAGGTTTGAATCCTTCATTCAGGTGTAGATAGTACAATGCATCATCAGACCCTCACTTATGATTCACTCTGCTGAAGAAAATGCTGAGTGGTAGAATAGTGTGTTTGAAGGATGTCACTATATTGCATTTGAATGGCACTGTTCTACTTAACTGTGTTTTCTGGGCAAGATTTCTTTTTTGATGTGCATAATGGCACCTGAGTACATGCATAATGGCAGCTTGGGGCTAGCAGTGTCTCCCTGCTGAAGCTGCTACCTCAGAGGACAGCTTTGCTTTTACAGCTGCTTATATAGAGGATAAACAGGAAATTTCCCATTCCAAGGAATTTTTTTTGAGGTACTGGATTGAGGAAGCATCCAGTTTAACTACCTCCTTTATTTAATCTTGTCATTTATGGACTGACTATCTGGTTTCTGAGCTGAGACTTCATTGCAGCTTAGCTAGAATTGTCAGTATTTGTGAAGAATCTTCTGGTAGAAGTACCCGGAACAAGACAGAGTGGGAAAGGCTCTGGGCCTCTTGTAGCCATCAAGAATTTCTCTGGGTGACATGAAGCTTTTATCTGAAGTGGATTTACAGCTGTGTTTATCATAATGATTTTAGTGCCTTCTGAGCAGCCCACAGTAAAATACAGACATCGGAGGGCAGCCCCAGGCATGTACTGAAGGTTGGAGTTGTGTCAAAGTAACAAGCAATTTCCGTGAAAATTAAAGCTATTTAAAAATCTGATTGAACTGGAAAATGGACTGTAGTTGAACAAAGAGAATGCCAATAAGAACAAAAGCTGTCACCTATCATTATTTTCATGCAGATGGCAGCTAAAGCTAGTATTTCTCCTTGTGATAGTCACTATATGATTAGTTGCTCATGGTTGCTAGTTTCCTCCAGCAATCAATAAAGGATAAGCTTCTAACAGCTCAGTTAAGCAGTTTTAAATAGTTTATCCTTTACAGGCATAGTAGCATACACAGCATTTAATATTTGGGACTTGTATAGATTCTCCCTTGGATTACTGGGCTGAATAAAGCATCTTAATAGGTTTGGAGTCTTTTAATCACAAACAGAAGTTAGAAACCATGTCAGTACTGGGATTTACACTGTGTGGTGTACTTGGCCTGCAACCAAGTGATGGATCAGTAATGCTTTTTCTGAGTTGCCATTCTGAAGTTGTTTGTATGCAGTGATTTGAGTGAAGGCGAATGTGATACTGGCTTATACCTGTTTTGGCTTTGTTGATGGGTAAATTGTATCCTGTATTTGTGTGGCCATTGCATTAGACCTGCAGTGAGCTGTTTGCAGGCTAAAATCTGACTTCAGTGAAAGGCAAACTAGCAGGTCAAGCCAAACCAGTCCAAACGATGAGAATAGGACAGAGTCAGCTATGACCTGTATGCTCAGTTTGCAGTGCTGTGTACTTGGATTAGATTTTAGGGAGAATGAATTGCTGTAACTGAAAGGCTCGCATATTTTAGGATTACCATAGGGCTTGTTTAGATGAGCTGATAAAAAGACTTGCAGTTTAAATCAACCCTATGTCTATTACCCCGTGACAGAATAACCAATCAGAATATTCCGATTATTTAGGTTAAGCAGGAATTTTCAGTCCTTTTCCTGATGAACTTAAGTTCTCTGTTTCCTACTCCAAGATCTATGCTTTCATTAGTCATTTCATCATCTACTGTGCCCTCTCATTCCTAAGCAGGTTTGTGATTCAAAGAATGTTGCACTCTATTCTGGCAGTGTTTGTACCTGTGTTTGAGAGGTGAGCAGTCTCTCACATGGCCATTATCCATCTCTTTCAACTCTCTGAATGTCACCTTCCACCTCTAGCTCAGCTCTACCCAGTGCTGCTTTCAGACTCCACCCAGGCAGTGTTTATAATTAACAAGTCTGATCTGATTTCAGGGTATTTTGTTCTCCTGTGCGTTTCTCCTCTCCTCTTTTGTCCTCTTGAAGCAGGGAGACTGGTTTCCAGCTAATTGATATATTACTGAATATAAAATTGTCCATCTGCAAAAAATGCTTTCAGGAAGACAATCTGTAAACCATTCCCTTACAGCTTCTAAATCATAAAAGGACAAACTGATCTGTAAGTTTAACTTCTATGCTATTAAAATGAAAATGGTTGTGAGTGATGAATAAGAACTTACCCTTTACTTTTTCTTCTCTGGCTTTCCACACAAAAAGGAACTAAAATGCTCACTCCATTTTCAACCCATCTTCCTTTGTTTAGTAATGATAGAGTAAACAGCAAACTGAACTATGCACTGTCTACAGATTCCACAGTGAAAAGATCATGAGTAGGAGAAACCATTCAATAACACAGGGATGTTTTTTTATTATGTAATGAAAGTCATGTTGACAGTCACTGAGATTCCACTTAGACCTTTCATATATGTTGATTGATAGACTGATCCTCACTCATAACTGAATGATTTGTTCAAAGATGGGAAACTAAGGCTCAAAACAGTAAGTTTTGTCAGAGACAGGTTACTGGTAGAGTTCTTTAAGAACATGTATGAGATACTGGTCTGTTCAAGATATAAAGTAGTGGTCTAGTAAAATCAAAAAAAGGGATGCTTAGCAGACAGGACCTGTTCCTGATAACACTATGGCTGGGTGGTACTAGCACACTGGCTACAAAGACTTGCACCAGGGACCTCCTGTTACAGAGTGACATAGCAGCTAACTGGCAAATGAGAGTCAGTGTGCATTGTGAAATTGTTGCCCACACGCTCATTGATGATGTTAGTCTATCAGAATCTTGACACAGGGTAACACACAAGCAGTCAAGTCTCCCAAGCAGAATATCTGTTTGTTGTCTGGATGGTTATGTCTGTGTTCCAAGGTACCTTGTCTTTGGCTGGATCAAATGAGACTCCTAAACTGCTGTTTAGCTCAGTTTTAACAATGCAGCTGGCCTGTGGTCTTGTATGACTACTGCAGTGCACATATGATCCTTTGCTGCTGATTATCTTCATTTACATACAGAACATCTGTCTTAATTGTGTACAAAACCACTGCCTCTTGTTACTATTTCTTTACCTGCAGGAACAATTTCTACGGCATATTTCTAATTCTGTGTGCAATTTGGTGAACTCTGGAGCAGTAACAGCCTGGGCAATCTCTAGAACGGGCCAGATTTTCCATGAAGGATGTTAAGTGACTCATTAAAACACATGAATTGATCTATGGGACTCTTGAAGATGTCCCAGATTCCCACCTGGAGTGCTTCTACACCAGCTAGTCAAATACTTAACTGCAAAGGCAGCTTGACTTCAGTTAATGACTTTACTTGTTGGCCCATTATCTCCTCTAGGCAGGTAGCTAGCTGGGGAGTAGCTAGATCCCTCAGGGAATTAATTGCCAAGTGAGAGGAGTGTTCACGTGCGCACAGCTGTGCTACCCAACTGCACTGCAACTATACCCATAGGAGAAGTTTGAATGTCATGCTTGTGACTTAAATTCTGTAGATTTTGCATATGGGACAAAAAGAATCCTAGCTTGGTGTCTCTATTCCTTACAAACTCAGAAAATTACATGACTTTGGCTTTAAGGTGATGTGAGCATTGAGACTATGAGATGCTGAGAGTGGGAGTGCCAGAAAAGAAAATTCTGCAAGCCAGGAGCAAACCCTAGAAAGAAAGGAGACATTAGAGGTGCCTGACCCTGCAAAAGGCTGCCTCCTTGTTCAGATCAGTGACAGCTGGGGCTAGCGGCCCAAGTGAGAGAGAGACCTTCTCTTCCTGTCCCTCAAGATCTGGCCTCAGGCATTTCTCTGTTTGCTATTTTAAAGGCTTATCAGGGATACAAGGTCCTGTTAGATGGTTAGAGGAATCTGAGAGCTGCAGGAGGAAGGAGAGGTCGGTGCAGTAGGGAATATTGTGGTGATTTCTTCAAGTAGAAAAGAGACAGTTGTTAGTGTGGTCTTCATATGCAAACTTACTTGAGAACATGAAAAAATAGCGTGGTTACCATCTAACAAAAGCAGAACCACGGTCAGTATCAGGGGAGTTTTCTGGTGTACTAGACACAGAACATGATGAAGCAGCTGGAAATTGAAGCATGACAAATTCAAATTACAGGTTAGATTTACATTTTTAACAATGGAAGTAATCAACCTCTGGAATATTGTTTAAGATATATTTAAGATATATATACACACACAGACAGAGATACAAAGTTGAAAATCTTTATATCAGGATTGAGAGGTTTCTAAGAGACATATTCCATTCTGACTACAAGTTGTTAAGCTTGGTACAGGAATTATTTGGTTTGCCACTTTACTCTGCTTTGGTGAGTCCTCATCTGGAATACTGTGTCCAAGGAATTACTTGGTTTCATTTTGTGGTTTGATCTGTGTTGTACTTTAGACAGTGTTTTTATATATGCCTCTGGGGTGGCATTACAGCCTAGTTTGCTGAGTGAAAGAAATGTAGGTTGATTTAGTGTGTTAATGTGAGTCTTGACATCAAACTTGTGAGTACTTGATGTTAAACTGATCGTGGTCCTAGCTGTGTCATGTTTTTCGAGATTGTTAAAAGAAGTATGCTTGTTTGGGTCACTCCCAATAGTCTTATAGTTCTGTGCTCCTTTGTCCTCCAGGTGATGGTATCTGACCAGATGCCACAGGTTCATGTGAGAAGGAGATTTTTCTGTGTGGATTCTAGCATTGTAGAATTAGTTCTTTCCAATACCCTTTTCAGTCTTTTGGAAAGATGTAGTTTTCTCAAAATTCTTTTATTTTTAATGCCTATATAGGAAATTCTGTAGTGTTGTCTAGTTTGTAATAAATTATCTAAGAAAATATGTATTTTTTCATGTCATTGTTTTCTCTGATTCTCTATCTCAATCCCGTGCATGGTGGATCTCTGTCTTCAGGGTGAGGGAAGTTTGTAACTAATAGTACCTTTGGGACTAAAGAGTCTCCTTCATTCTCAAGACTTCTCCAGAGGAATATTGATTCTGTTTGCTGTTTCAGACAAATCGTTTGGTCAAGTTGTATTCTCAGAATAATACTAAAGCTAAATTATACAATTCTCCCTCCAGTGTTTTAAATTATGCTTATACTTACTTTATGTATTAATGCATCATTTTTTCTGAATACAAATCTGGCTAAATTGAATGCATATATTGTAACATTTTTGTTTTTCTTTGAAGTTATGTGGATGAACAGATACCTAGTGAGATGTAAAATATTCTTTTTTATAGAAAGTGAAAGGTGCTAAATATATGTTTCTGTTTTTACAGGCTAAAGCATATCTAAAGATAGCCATGGAAATAGTAAGACGAATGCCAGTACCTCCTGCCTGAAATGTTATCACTGAAACTTACCAAAAAAGCCATCTTTTGGTGTGACCAGTGCAGAAGAGTCGTGCTATGTAATTATGTGGATACAATATTTCAGTTGTAAGAACTTTTAAAAGAATTAAATTACTATTAACAAATTATGACTGTGATATTTCCTCTTTCTCAAGTCATTGTTTGGCCATGTCCAAATAGACTGAAGTATATAAAAGATGATAGACAGTATTTAACTGCTGAATTGTAACATCATCAGGCAAGATGGGAAGAAGTACATTTTTCACATGTCCTGTTTTAAGCACAAGAATGAAAAACATCTGCTTCAGCCAAGCAGAATGATGAGAGGGATGCTGAAGCACAGGTCATGCTTAAAAAAATGACATTTGCAATACTCTTATTTCTGTCGTTTTTGGTTCAGCTTTTTACATGTTTAACTACCATGATGTTCTCAAGTTCTGCAAAATTTTAAGGACCAAATTCAGTTATGTAACTGCAATACTTCTGTGTGATCATCTTAAAAGAAAGCTGAAAAAAAATTCCATGTATACTCTGAAGAGTTGATGGATCATGAGCAAATCCCTTCACTATTGGATAGTATTTGATCATGAGGCAATTCAGTTTAGTGAAGAATGGATTAGATGACCCTGAGGCTTATTTCTTGACTGCTTTGCATTCTCACGGACACAGAAAATTAAGGTCTTCATTGAAAACTAGATGTTGTGCTTAAGCTCAGTTTGTCAGGAGATGCAAATGATTAAGATAAATTTAAGAACAGGAATACCTATTAAATGTAATAGGAATTGCCTATTCTTATTACAGTGCAGCAATGTGGAATTTTAATATAACAATGTATTTTTAAAGTAAAGAAAAATTTGGTTATCAAACTGTGTAGCCTTTTGTTTTGTTTTTTTTTATTGCCTAATATTTCTGTGATCTTTATTTTTGTGTTGGTATGTGGAAGTGGAAACGTATGCCTTCAGGGAATGAAGTTATAGTGTTTCCTTTTATAGTTAGATATTTGAGTTGACATTTAGGCTTTTTCATTTACACAATCATGTATGGGTATCTTAAACATACATCTTAACCTTATTGTACTGGGAATTTAACAATATTAGGGAGTTCTGGTGTTGACCTCTGTGCAACCAAGATTTTCTCTGTTGTCCAAATAATTATTCATAACGTTAAATGTAGTTATTTTTTATTAGTGAAGTGGTACAACATAAGAAGTTGGTATACGTTTACATTAAGAATATTTAAGTAATATATACCCAGAATTTACATGGGAAAGGAAGACACAAATTATGGGTTAAATTTCCAGCTTAGGTAATTATGTGAACTTTTTATTATATAGTCCAAAACTGTTTATTTTTTTGCACGAAGCCAATCTCTGAACCTCCTTGCCTGCACGCTCCGCATGAGATCTGATACCAGTGTTCACCTTTTTCAGTAGCATATTCTGCCAGGCCTGTGGAACTGACACAAATATTCACTTCCTTTCAGTTGTCTAATATGTTTTACAAAAGTTCAAGCTGGATTATTGTTTTGCCCTTTTGTATTTTATTGATAATTTATGGAGTTTTTTAATTGAGTTTTATCTCTACACATACTGGTTTTTTCATTTCTGCTTTACATATTGTAATTGTTGATATATAGTCTATAAGTAATCCTTTGGCTGTTTTGGCATAGTATAATTGTAAATTATAAACTGAGATTTCTGACTTTTTTAGCAAAAGACTGTGATACTTTCTGAACTTTGTTATTTATTGTTTCTGATCTGTTAAAAAAGAATGTCTGACACCCAGTTCATGTTGAGACTGGGTGAGCAATTGGTAAGTAGATTTATGGTTCGTTGTTTTCCATTTCTTTTCTTTCTTATTATTCCTCAGATTAGTTGAGGCATGAAATTTGTTTTTATTTTTCCTCATTTTCACTTTTTTTTTTCCTTTTAATTAAGTGCTGTGGTTTTGCTCTGTCAAATCTTTCACCTGCAGAACTACTTTGAATGCCTTTATGAAGAAACTGGTTATAATGGTTAAATACAATTTCTAAGCCAATCTGAAAATTCATCTTTAACATTTTTATAGAAGGATTGTACAATGTAGTAGGAGAAATCTGATTTATTGATTAAGAATCGTCAGTCATTTGAAAAAATATACTTGAATGTAGGAGGCAGGACATTTCTGCTTTTAAGGATAGCAACGGTCAAACCAAATTTAAAATGAGAACATATTTGCTTTATTTTCCTCATTCTCCTGAGTGAAAAAGTATCTGTTTCCAGCCCTTCTTCTGCAAAAGGAAACGAAGGGCACTGACAGAGTGTTACTGGTATTTAATGCTATAGAAACACATGCTTATACTTTTTTATTATATGGTACACTGTCAAATACATATTAATGAATTTGAAATCATAGTTCATAAAATCCCTGATAGGCTTGGGGGAGGTGGTGGTTGGATCAGTCAGAGGTTGAGCAGGAGACAGTCGCATTTAACCCTAGTTTATAAATACAGATTATAACCTTGACACATAATGTTTTTTGCTCTTTTCAATATTTTACTTTTATCTCTGTGATATTTCCTACTGCATTAGTACATTTTTTTTGAAAAATGCAAATCCTGATGACAGGACCTGACTTTCCTGAGGGGTGTGGGTAGGTGCTCTTTACTCTGAACCAATGGAGACTTTCTGCAAAATTAATCTAGTCATGGGTTACCAGCACAGAATTATTACAGTCTGTAGCACTGTAAACTGTGGTTGCACGCTGCAAAGTCCCACAGAGGAAGACAAAGAAAGAGGAAGGCTGGGGAGGTACAGGGCAAGCAGGCAGGAGTGGGGACAGAGGTGAAAGTCAGTCTCAGGTTACCTCCTGTATAGGTTAAGAGCAAGATCCCCTTCCATTCATCCAAGTTCTTTTTACTTCCATGACACAGCCCTTTGTATGGTGACCACAGTTCTTGTGTTTGAAGATAATTCCTGTTGTTGCTTGGGTGACAAGCGTATGGACTGTTTCTCAACTAGTGCATTTTCTGGCTTTAAGAAGTTTCCGTTTTGATGGAACTGAAGCTGGAAGAGAGTATAGAACTGTTTGTGTCAGCGAAGTATTTTGGTATGAGATTTTTACTGCTATCTTCAGTTCATTATGAACTCTTTAGCCTTCAAGACTATGGTTTATACAGTCTTTCAGATGTAAATTCCTCACAGCAACAACAACATTTTTAATTGTTATTTGAAATTATGAGAGGAAGTAGTTTGCAAATCAGTTTTTCTCTGCTCATTCAGTTTGAGTTAAACTACAACCCATTTTTGTTGCTCTAGTTGATCATCATGATGATGGAATAATATTAATGGAGAGAAAAAAATGGCAGGAGGAGGTCATCTTCAGTACATTAACAAAAACCCCAGGTAATTCGGAGCTTGCTTCAAATTAGTTAGACATAATTGGATCCTATGCAGCAGGTGAATCCCCCACATAGTATCTTTCCCTTAGTAAGAATGGTTTTTATCTAGGCTTACTTACTCAAACTCCTTGTTGGGTTTTTCCCCACTTGTGGTGCTGTTAGTGCTGTTTTAGAGCTGGCTTTTGATCAGAGGCTGGTGCTGGTTTGTTGGTAAACTTTGTTCAGGCTATTATTGGCCCCTCTAATGTGAACCAAAGGCTATAATCAAGGGGGTAAAACAAGTAAAGGGCAGAATCTTATGCCAGTGGGAATATCTCCAGTTTCCCAGAGACTCTGCTGTAATAGTATTTGGCTTGTAAGTGCGAGAATATACGTGGGAGAGTAACAGCAGGAGAGCAAGAAGAAAGGAAAACCCTTCTGTTGCTTAGGTGAAAGATTAAAGAGCTGTGAGAGACTCTGCAGGCTGCAGAACTGATTTGCAAAGGCTAAGGCACTGAAGATGCTGTACTACAATGTAAAGGGCATTTCAGTACTTACTCCAGCTGTGCAAAGCTTCTGTCAGAGCATCCCCAGCCCCGAGGCTGCCACAGGAGCTCCATACCTGGGTACCCAAATTGCAGGCAGTACTCCTGTCCTTCCACATATCATTGGTTGGTGATAGGATCTCCATGCTTACTTTTCCACAAGGTTTGCAGTACTTGCCCAAGGTGCAAGAAACTTATTCTATGCCCAGCTTTGGCTGAGAAGATTCAAATGCATAGCTGCTAAACTTAGGAGAGGTGCTCAGCTACCAGGCTTAGCCTTTGCTAAGGGCCATCAAGGAGCATTCATCACTTCTGATAAAGCTGTGTTGCTTGTGGAAAAAATATGGAACATAGTTGTAATCACAGCTAATTATTTTTAGCCTAATGATTTGGGCTGGACTTTGATCCTTGCTCCCAGCCTTATTGATCACTTTTATCTAACGACTCTGTGATTAAAATGAATAAAATGTTCAATTCTTAGGATAACATCTGGAATTGCAGTTGCTAGAGAAAAGGCTCTGGGTTTCTGCTTCTGGATTTTGATACCCACATGTCATTTTAGTTTTTCATGGCCACATCTGGGCCTATATTATTGTCATGATTCTTACTTAACAGGAATGTTCCAGAGCAGATATGGTTAGGGGGAAAAGCTTCTGCTTAAGGACACTTGACAATAAGATGAATCTGAATTGCTGATTTAATTTCAGAATTGACTTACAATGGCAGGAGTTAGAATGATGATTGTGTTTTATTTTGGCAGCGTATCAGCCAAGACACCGGTATGTCAGCCACATATCACAAAAGCACAGCAAAAGAAAAGAATCCTTCCAAAAATAGTTTCCAGCCTAAATTTAAGACTTATCTTTTTTTTATGGGCTGTGTTTTACATTCTAAATCTATTAAGTCTGAAGAAAAGGTATATTCAAATGTCTGTATTTTTCCATTATATTCACATATTCAGGGAGTCTTTAGTGTTTTTTGTTGGTTTTTTTGTTGTTTCGTTTGGTTTGGTGGGTTTTTTTCAGCAAGAAGAGGAGAGGCACAGATTGTTATTCCTTATGCACCTATTCCTTTCAGTTTCTCTGTTTATATTGGTCTGGAGCTGAATACCCGCTTTAATCAAGGCAAATAAATGACTTCTCCTATGGACTATGTGAGTCTTTGAACAAGCTAGTTGGGGAAAGAACATCTGTTGTCCTTTAGCGTTGTTTTGAGTGCTCACAGATTTATTTGAAGTGTTTTCACTCATACCACTGGGATTTTCTAAAACTTGGGTTATTTCCTGTGGTCCAGAGGTCTTTTCTTTTCTATGAGAGAAAGGCAGGAGACTCTCCACACTTGCCTCCCCCATGTGTGCTTCCTCTTTTTAAAGAAGGTCTATTTCTTAAGAATACAAACTTCCGGCAATTTTTTTCTGAAAAGTGTTACCTTATTTCTTTAATGACTTCCTAATGGTGCTTATAAGTACTTTGTCCTTACTTTCAAGGATTTATTTTTCCCCCCCAAATCAATATTGAAGAAATACTATAATGTGAAGTCTGGTTTGTCTGCATATTTGGGAGAAATAAACAGAATGAGAAACAATCTTATTAAACCAAATCCATTTTCTGTAGATGTAATTTGGAGAGTTCAGCCAGTGTGTAAATGTTGCAAATATTTTTACTTCTCATTTAAGAGAAACTGTTAAAATGAATGAAAGATCAGGAGCCTGAACACTTCCCTGCTCTTCAGTAAGCATTTTGAGGGTGGCATGAGAGCCGTCTGTAGGCTGATCAGACAGGTCAGGATCAGTTTATGTGTTGTTTCATCTGCTGAATCAGGAAGTTTCTACATCTCTCTTTTTAGAGGAGGAATTTCCATGTAAACAGGTTTTTGGCTGTGATACCTTGAGGCCTCAAATTAATTACCTTTCAGATGGCATCAGAAGGGTTTGGGTTCACACTCCCTGCTTCCTCCTGCAGGGTAATGGGGACCCAATGGCTATTTGGGAGAGTTACTTTTTGAAACAAGTGTTGAAAGGCTGGGAAAATGTGCCTTGTAAGCATTTAGGCTTTGAAAACTTAGTCTAATAAACCCACATTTATTTGTGAGTGCCAGCACTACTGGCATCTCTTTTGTAATGCCTTAATATCCTAAGCTTTTAGAGAGCCTGTGAATTTGTGGCTTGTTTGCGCTTTTTTATGAATGTGTGTTCTACAAATACATTTCTTATACAAGACACTGCTACTTCACTTTTTGCCTTAATTTCTCTACAGTGTAAATAACACTCTTTTTGTAAAGCAGTTTTCCTTTACTATTGGTAACAAATCTAGAAAGTTTTTCCTCAAGAGAAAGAAACGACAAGGCTATTGGATGCTTAATGCCTTTTTCCCTGTTGGATTAACATAGAAAATTGTAATCACTGTCTTTGTGAATGTTGTTGGTTTTGTTACCCTGAAGGGAAATATATCTTCACTAGTACAAAATGAAACTGCTTGGTAAAATGCCTTTTAATTATTAAGAGCTTGTAGCTCATGAGCATTGAAAACAGTACACGCTAGAGTAATTTATTTAAAATACATCCTTTTTTACACTTTTACAGTGTGCTTTTAAAGAAACTAGTAGTTAATAAAGACAATTGGAAAAATCTGGTTTTGCTGTTGAAATTGACTGCTTTCCACTGGCTGAAAAGGTCTGCCATTTTTACATAGAATATGACTCAGGCAACATTATTCACCATCATTGCCTGTGTACAGAATCCTATATATGAAACTGCAGTAGCAGGTGACAGGAGGGAAGAGAGATGACATACTAATATTTGCCTGGAATGACCTCATGCCAGGAAGCAATAGGAATTTGTTTGGCACAGCAAAAATGCAAGCAGAATTACATTTTTAGTGAAGGCAGATGGGTCAGGGCAAAGCAGGGAATGTCTTGTTAGTTTGTAAATGCAACTGGCATATGAAAGGAAATAAAACATTTATACTGTCAGAAATAAAATTGGAAATGTATCTGTCCTACTTCTGCCAGAGATGTTGGGGAACATGTGACATGGGATGCCTGGCATCCTGGGGACATGTTGATCCTGGCGCTTCAGAAAGGTGGCAGGACAGAGTCATCAGGAGTCCTCATTTATGACACAATTTCTGCATGTTAGAGAAGCTATTGAAAAATATATTTACAAATGAATAGTTGCTACAGAAATATTTGCTACAGAATATTTGCTACAGAAACTTACTTGACTAACAAGACATTTCAGTTCTTGGTCAGTCTGTTTTGCATCAGGTAACATGTCATCCCAGGCTGGTGGTTTATTAGTTAGCATTTTAGCTGTCTTTACTGCAGGAGCTGTAGTAGAATACAATAGCAAGATATATAATCACTGCTAGGTACTTTTCCTGACACTTGGGTGATACCAACAACCAAGGAGTCATTTTTAATACATTACTGATTTACTGCACCAGAGCTTAACACACAGTAACCTGCAGTTTCATTGTGTTCCATCCTATTCATTTATTTTCTATACAAAATGTTTCACATTTCCTTTTCTAGCACTTTACTACTGTCAGTTGGTCAGATAAAGATAAAAGATTTATGTACAGGGGCTCACAGAGGGAATTTCATGCTTTGAAGTGAGATTATATCATTTTCTTCAAATCAAAATGATGAATGATGGGGTGGCTCTATATTTTCCACTTATTTTTCAAAACTACAGTCCAAGATACCAACTGGACATAATTTTGGTTAGTCATATTGGAACTCTTCTAACCCGATGCTAATCATATCTTGAGAATACAAGCACATAAGCAACATAAGCCTCTTTTTTTTAATCAATTGTCTATATTTAACCTTAATTGGCATAGGAACAGTAACAAACTGTGGCAGATAAAATGTAAAGGACATTTAAGAAACATGTGGGTTAGTTGTCACAGTTTAGGATCATGAAAACATATCTATCAAACCCAGATTTCTGATGCAACGTGACACTGGAGGGGCCAGCAGCATTCAGACAGTGCCACAGAAGTTTTTGCCTCCTAGGAGAACTCCAAACTCATTCTGTGATTTGCTATTGAGAAAAGTCACACCCTAAACTGTGTCAGCATTGAACCTTTACTCTCTATGTTCGCGTGTCCCTAACACAGGAAGTGACTCACCAAAATGTTTATTCTTCACATTGCAATCTGCTCTCCCCAGGAAAACAGGAATCTATTTACTCCGTAATGTATCAGTGCTTCTTATCAGACCGTACAATACTCGTGCTGGGGCTAGCACTGGTCAGTAATTTTTCGTAGCTGGTATTTTGTTTGTAGAAGGACAGTTGCTCAGTGTAATACTTGGGAACCATGTTTTTTCAGTTGCACCTGGTCCTTTTTATGGGCTATGATCATTGCTTTGAGTCACTTTCCATTTGAGTAATGCTGTGTTATTTCTAGGCAATGTGTAGCTCTCTAATTCTGAAGTGTTCCACTCACAAGAGAAAATCCTACACTGAGAGTGACCCTGAAGCAATGACACCTTACCCTAGTAACTCCACTGCTCTGGGATGAGCTCTGCATAGTCACTTGGAGAGTGAGGCAGGACCATACTCTCCTCTTTGCCATGAAGGAATTATTTGGGCTTGTTGGGACACAGATAATTGAGGTTCAATACAGTGTTATAAGGAAATAGCCTTCCATGTTATGTTTGAACATGAAATGAGTAAGGAAGGAAACTTTGAGGAAGCTGGAACCTCTCTACTGTTTTTCTGGCCTTTTCATAAGAAAGACCCCTCTTTTGCAGCTTTATAAACTAGCAGTTTTAAATCACATGGCTTTGATAAACTGAATTTTATTATTTGTATTGCAATGTTAAAAGGGAAGTGTACTACTCTCTGTCCACATTTCATTAGTACTTGTGTTGCATATTATTCTTTAACTAGGTTGAATACGTCCTGATACTTTTTGTGTTCTCATACTTGGTTTCCTATTAACACAGCAATCACTGATGATTTTAGTCATATTACTTACTGCATCACTTTATAAAATAAAAATTATTCCCCCACTATTTAGTGAAGGTGCCCAATTGTGCTTTCATGCTTTGCATGCAGTACCTCTCCTGATTTCCACTGGGGCTGGACTGCAAAAATAGAAGAAGGAATATACATGTGATTGACCTCTGTTTAATTGTATGCTTTGAAAAAAACTTCATCTATTCTAATGTGTGCTTGTCAAGCAATATTCAGACCAAAAGTGAAGACATTTCTAACTAAAACTTTAATTGTTCTCTAAGTGCTTTTGAAAGTGTGTTACTTATAATCTTTAAAAAGAACTTTTTTTTTAAGAAGGGGCTATATTTAATATGTTCAACTAAGAAATAAAACTCAGAGAACTGTTTATGGTACAACTTTATAGTTTCTGATGGAACATAGGAAATGCATATTTTCTATATCTCTGCTTAGTTGCATCCATGGAGAAGACATGGTCAATATAAAATGCAAAGAGGATTTGTTGTTTGTATTGTAGATTAGCAAAGGTGAGAAGCTGTCTGCATCTCAAAGTCAAGCTCTATGAGTAGTAATCTTGTAGCAAATTAGAAATATTATGACTTCTGTTTCTGAGTTGTAAAAAAGAATTTGTTTCCCTCCTGTGATGTGTTGTGGAGAACCAGATCACTGTCTCTCTGTAGGAGGCCAGTTAACAGCTTGTCAAGACTGGCAGCAGTGAAGTTTCCTAGCAATAGATGCCTTACTCTTCAAGAGGATTATTGCATTTTTATTAAGATCAATTTATTGGCATTACTGTACACAGACAATTTGATTCAGCCATAGAAAGTACTGAATGTTGACCTACAGGACATCAGAGACTAATATGGCAGGTGGTCCAAAAATCATTGACTGGTCTCCAGTCTGAGGTGTGCAGCTCTGCTCATGCAGGGGGGAGGCATGCATTGCAGAAGTTGCACCGGTTCATCCCAGAGAAGACTAAGCTGCTAACGAGGGAGCAGGTTAGAAGGTGTAAACATTAAGCTACTGAAGCTGCTGCACAGAAATCCTAAATCTACAGTACTACTCTTAAAGCCACAATAACTTCTAAAATCTACAAAGCTAAAAAATCAAAGTCAAAACCTCTGCCTGGCTCACTTCAAGCTTTGCTCCCCCTAAGGGAGTTTTGAGCATTCCTGCTCTGTTAATGAGCTACATTGGAAGATTCTTCTATGAAGCAGTGATTCCACAAGAGCAGAAATGCTGTCAAAGCTAATTCAACCTACAGTTTGTATTAACTGCTGATTGTCAATGTTTGTCATTATATTTTCTTCAGCCGCTGGTTACTCACTCCCCCATCTGCCCTGGTGAGATGGGGAGGAGAACTGAAAACAAGTAAAACTTGTGGATTTTGATAAGAACAGTTTAATAATTGAAATAAAAATAAAATATAGTAGTAATAATAATAGTAATGAAAAGGAAGATAAGAAATAAAACCCAAGGAAGACAAAGGGATGCCCAATGCAATTGCTTACGACCCACTGACTGACGTTCAGCCAGTCCCTGAGCAGTGATCCACCCCTCCCAGCCAAGTTCTCCTAGTTTATATACTAGGCATGGCATCATATGGTATGGAATATTCCTTTGGCCAGTTTGGGTCAGCTTTCCTGGCTGCGTCCCCTGCCAAATTTTTGTACCCCTCCAGCATTATCAGTGGCAGGACATGAGAAGCTGAAATATCCTTGACTTAGTATAAACACTACTTCGCAACAATTAAAACCATCATTCTGTTACCTACATTAATTTCATCCTACATTTGGCTACTGGAAAGAAGAATAACCCAGCCAAAACCAGACCATGGTTTCAGCAATGTCTAGTGGTCTGGCAACAGCTTTCAGAAGGTTAGATGCAGTTTAAGAGTATTTCTAGCAGTTAGCAATCATCTGCAGGCTAGCTTCTCTTTGTGGGGGACACCCATTCTGCAAACCAATCCAGATTTTGGCCTAACAGTGCTATTTGCTGTGGTACTAAGGCTTTTTGTTTGCATGGTACTGATGACTTGCCTAGCTTCATGCAAAGCAAGTGGTGACATAGTGCTGCTCTGCTTTGGTAGATTCTGGTAGTCCTGCTGAAGGGAGACTTATGTGGACTGCAAAACATTGTGTAAGGGCTGGTGTTTGCAATATACACCCTGGACCAGCCCCTGTCCTTGAGTTACAGGGGCTCAAAACACTAATGCTCTCCAGAAAGGGGAAAACCAGCCCTCCTTAATTCACTGTTTGATGCTTTTCCTATTATTTCTTGGTTTGGGAAATTTTCTCAATCAAGTGACCCCTTGGGAGTCAGAGTAGGTTGTAAGGAACAAGCTAGCAGCCCTGAGGCTCAGTGACAGGCTGAGCAAGGCTCATCTTCTAGAACTTAAAAGGAGGGCACAACACATCCCTGCTGCTTCCTCGTGGATATCACTGAAAATCTCTGTAGGATGTAAATAAAATCCAGGCCTTAGAGATCCATTTTATCCCCTGCCCAGCACTGCCTGCCTGTTCCTTGGGATTGATGAGAGATGTGTGTGTCAGGTGCCATCTGCTCAGGTGCCATACCAATGGAAGGGAAAGATGGTGACAGCATTCAGCAAGGGACAGTCTGTGTGCCAAGGCAAGTGCTGGGTTCTGCAGGGAAATATGGGCAGTGGAGATGCTCACCAGTCTGTGTGTTCGCAAACTAACTCCCATAGAAGCGTGCTTTTCACTAGGAGGCAAAGAAGAGGGTAGGTGTAAAGAGTTCTGGTTGCATAGGGAAGCTGTTACATGTGTAACCAAGGCAATAATCCTCCAATGTAGGAATTTAACTAAGGTCCTGTCTTCCACAGAAAAACATCACATTTTTTCTCATGACTGTGAGACTGCATGACTGCTGTAACTTCCCAAAACAGGGAGACGTTTCTTCTCATAACTTTTAATCTATTTTAATTTAATCTTTAATTCTGTTTGAAATAACAGCCTTTACTAATCTAAAAGTAAGTGGCTTGCGGGAGGGTTTTTTACCCCTAAGGTTCATTCTGCATTGCAAAGAGCTTACAGATCACAAATATGTTTAATTGTTCTGCCGTGTAGAGTCACCTTTTTAATGTCAGAGTAAGGTCGTGGTGCTGAACTCTTCAGCAGCTCTGCACAAACCATTCTGCAGTAGGATGACTACCATTGCCTAGTCCTTGTGCTCCAATCAGTGAGGTTGTTTCTTTAAGTGGCTGTAAAAGAATGAAACAACACATCCACACATAGCTCTGTATATTGTGATTAGCTAATTGTCTTTGATAGAAATAGCATTAAGTAAAACAGATTACATATGTTAGAGATCTGTTTCGTTGCAGCTAACCACATGAAACATGGAAACTGCATCCACAGAAAGGCACATACAAGAATAATGAACTTTTTAATAAAAAAATTTTCCCTCTGAAAGTCAGTGACTTTCTTTTAATTGACCTTTCTTTTGTCTTTCATGACCTAAAAAACAAAACCAAAACAGCCTGGTTCTTACCTTCTTTTTTGCTTTCTTTAAATGACTGAGTTATTCAACAGAGAGCATTGAGCTAAGTCTTAGCTATAATTTCTAAATAACAGAAAGTTTTATAGCCTGTAGCAACATTTGGTTGAAGACTTTTAGAGTGCACCAATCCAAGCACTATAGTAATTTGATGTAGATTACATTAATTTAGTTCTTTACCAGAAAATACCCTTTTTCCTTCACTTTATCTTCATGAAAGATACAAAGAAACTTATGTACCTTGATAATTTCATATTTAATGCCTATTCATACGATGTGTTAAAATAAGCTTTTTTCAATGTGTTTGTTTTTCTAAAATAAACATACATTTTTCTTTACTGTTTTAAAAGAGATTTGGTGATATTAAGGCTTTGATTTTCAAATTGTAATAAATTGCAGCTTATTTTGTAAGGATTTTTATTCCAAATTTTAGTATGTTGTGTACTGGCTTATTGTTAAAGTTATTTCTGCAGTTCCTATTGTGTGCATGAATTTGAAAGACTGAAAAATACATGTGCAATTGCTTCAGATCTTTTGCTAAATATATAATACTAGGATATATATCACATAGAATTGATTCTATATCCAGCTCAGTAATTGTGACTAGATTTCTGTAATGTTCTCTTCTAAAGGCATACCATTTCTATTTCAGGATATGCTGCGATTTACATTTATAACAACTTTATTTTGACCCAGCTTATGCTAATATTGAGATTTCAGAAAAGAAGAGAGAGTAATTCTCCACCCTCATTTTAAGGCACAGTTGCTGTGGCTAGGTAAAGTACAACAGTGTGTACTGAAGAAGAGATTTGCCTTGCAACCTCTGGGTTTCTTTGTCTAGTTTTGAGATGGTTTGATCACATGCTCCTGGAGTGTTCCCCTGAGATCTACAAAACAAATAGATTTGTCACAAATGTTAACAGCAGAGTCAAGGAAACTTGGTAGATGTGTCATCTGAGAAACCCACTCTGTTATATTGCTAAAATAAAATACAAGGATATGGCATAGATCACAGCTTGGATTAGGTAGCTGTCACCAGGAGGAGGAAAATTGGGCTTTAGCCCAATTCTGTAATGTTAAAAAAGATACACTGAAGGAATGGATTTATCTCAGTCTCTGATACAAGTATCTTCAGTACAGTTTGCACAAAGATAATAATTTTCATTTGCATTCTGTATACTAGATGCCTGCATACCTAGAAGGTGTAATATTTGTACAGAGAGTACCCATGTACTCATATTTGGCATAGAAAAGAACCCCTGCTCCAGGGAACAAACAGGTCTGAACTAACTGAATGCCTGTGAAGAGAGGCAACCCTCTCTAGGAAGGAATGGAAACTGTGCTACCAAAAACTATTTGGAAGCTTTTTCAGTCCAGATAACCATGCCTATACTTTCAGTATACATATGACATTGTGTAGCTACTTTTATATAAGGACACAGTACTTGGTACATTTATTTATGTATTGTGAGTAATAATACTCCTCCTAAACCCCATATGCTTTCATATTTACTTGGTGCATAGACCTGATTGTGAACATCATGCTAAATGCCTGCACTTAGGCACTGCTGGTGTCACTGTGTTACTGTATGTGCCTGTGTGCAGTGGAAGTTCCTGCTGTCCCTTTGGTAACCCTGAGTTTCTTTTGGGGAACACAATGTAATTCCAAAAGAGCTGTAATATAAGAGATACCTTCTTCAGCTCTTGTGCTAGAATAACCAAATGAATCATAGACTGTCCTGAATTGTAAGGGACCCACAAGGATCATTGAGTCCAACTCCTGTCTTGAAGGCAGGAGGAGAAATGAAGGCCCTACCTCTATTTTTGAGGAACTCAGTTTTCCTATTCCTTTAGCTGGGGGCACTTTTCTTTCTCACCACCACCATAACACTTTGTATTATGCCAGAGATACTGAAAGAAGAAAAAGTTTGTGATTTAATACTGTTTTCACAGAACAATTAAAATACTTTTTCTATTAAAATGGTATTATTTCTATTGACTCAGCCATCTAGATATAACTCATATAAGGATAGAAATGCATTTTTATAGAATAAGGGTTTCCCAAGCAATTGATTTGAAAAATGGGGAATGGAAATCACTTCTAAAGAGGAAGGGCCATCTTCACTGTGAACAAATACTGCCAGATAGTCTTTAAGAACAATAGGGGACTATCTATCTCTTCTATTTCAAAATTCCTTGCAACAGCCTTATTCTAGTATTTTCCCTATGCAAACAAACATCTAAAAATGCTTCTGCTTATGTTTATTAGCATAAACACCTTGAACAACACATTGAAAGTGACTTCTGCAGCTGGTTGCCTAGTAATTTATTAATAAGCACATACTGTTTAATAAATGATTAATTTTTAAAAGCATTAAGAATTTATGTGGGTTTTTTTTTCTCTTTAGGGAAGTGAGAAAATAGGTTTTTTTGTTTTTCTGGGTTTTTTTTGTCTTTGTATCTGCTGCAGATATCTACATTATCTGTGAAGATCCCAGTTAGCACACAGAAGGGGAAACTGCAAAGGTCAAGGAAAACATCTTTTCAATACAATGAGACAATGAAATGGTGAACAGAGAACTGAACCCTGGAAGGTGACTGTTGAATGTGAATAATTTAAAGAAGCAAAACCAGTACTTAGTTTTGCTCTATGATTTTGCATTAGAATGATGGCCTTAGCTTGCAATAGTCCAGTTACCCAGATTTTATCTGATGTCTGTTGCTGTTGGTTTTGTTTTCCTTTCTCCATACTGAGATGTGGTGAGTTAGAGCTTACATTTTTCCCACTCACATTTGTACACAAGGTAACTTCCTTGTGACTTGGAGCTTTGATGAGCTAGTTATAAGCTCTCTGTTTGCAACATGGTACACCTCCTTCTATGTACGGCATACTTACTAAAAAAATTAAAATTATCAAGCTGGCATAGTCTGTATGTGGCTGTCAGGACATCTGGACATTTGCTGAGTATTGATTTTTCTGCACAAGTGAATTAATGGAAACTTTCAAATCCTGAAATCTCTTCTCTGACCTACTGCATTAAACAGCATTGCAGAGGGAGCATTATCAAAACAGGGATCCGAGTGATTGACAAAGGACCCAAGCATTTGAGTGCTTGGTGTATTTGCACAAGTTGAGACAATTAAAGCTAAGCACGAAATGAAAATGGCAGGGAAGTGCAAAACACTGTTTTATCCAACTTGAAATCAGATCACTTCAGACACTGAAAGATTCCTCTCCTGTGGCAGCTTTCAAACAGCTTTCACAGACTTCAGCTGGCACCAGCTGATGCTGTGAAAGAAAGAATTCAGTCATCACTGGCCTTTTCTGGCTTTATTTCAAGGGGACAAAGAGGTTAGAGTGGCTAAAATGAAGTCAGTATAAGGTCTGAAAAAAGTTAATATTTTAAAACATGTGTTTTGTGTTTCTTGATGTGGCCACCAGCTCTAGGCAAGCAAAAATAAAGGTGAGAACAGAAAGTCAAGAGCTATTATTGAATCAGAGTGATCCCAAATTCAGTATTGACAAAACTGAACTTATAACCATCAGGCTGAATAAAACTTATGATCTTCTTAAGGAGAACTAAAAAACCAGCCAACCAACCAAAAAAACCCTCTTTTTATTTGCCTACAGGTTTTGAGACTCTATTTGAGACTGTGTTCACAGGTTTCCGCAGCTGTGGAGAGTAGAACTTTATTATATTGTGTTAATGGAAGTCAACATAATAAACTCCCAGAGCTGCAGAGTAAGGGGGGGGAAAGGAGTATTTTAATGAATTTGTGAAAGTTGGCAAAATTACAGGTTATGGAGATTCAGGGCAAAACCCCATTGCTGTAAAGTTATTGCTTAGATGCTGACAGAAAGGATTAGCTTTCTTTAGACCTATTTTAGTGCAGCTGCTCTGACGATTGGATGAATAAGGCTGTAAATAGGGCTGATCTGTGAAAGAGGAAATCTTGTGGCAGCAAACAGACAGTGGCTGTAATGTGACAAACTATACATATTAAGTGAATGAAGATCTCAGACAGAACAACTCTGAAGGAGCTAACCTACCTCCTGAATTAGATGGACTAGCATGAAAAAATGAGGAACTTTCATAGAATCATAGAATTGTCAGCATTGGAAGGGACCTTAAAGATCATCTAGTTCCAACCCCCCTGCCATGGGCAGGGACACCTCCCACTTGATCAGGTTGCTCAGAGCCCCATCTACCCTGGCCTGCAAAACTGCCAGGGATGGGGCTTCCACCACCTCTCTGGGCAACCTGTTCCAGTGTCTCACTATTCTCCTGGTGAAGAACTTCCTCCTAATATCCAACCTAAATCTACCTTCCGCAAGCTTATATCCATTCCTCCTAGTCCTATTGCTGCCTGACATCCTAAAAAGTCCTTCACCAGCCCTCTTGTAGGCCCCCTGCAGATACTGGAAGGCCACAATAAGGTCTCCTCAGAGCCTTCTCTTCTCCAGACTGAATAATCCCAACTCTCTCAGCCTGTCCTCATAGGAGAGATGCTCCAGCCCTCTGATCATCCTCGTGGCACTTCTCTGGACATGCTCCAGCATGTCCATATCTTTTTTGTACTGGGGGCTCCAGAACTGGACGCAGTGCTCCAGAACTGGATGCAGTACTCCAGGTGGGGTCTCATGAGAGTGGAGTAGAGGGGGAGAATCACCTCNCTTTACTGAATGCAAACATCTTCATCCCCTCTGACATCAGACAAACAGAAAATTGCCCTCTTGGAATACCAGCCTTTACTACAAGCTGTGTATTTCCTTTTGCAGGAGTCCCTGGTGGGTGTGGATGCTGCAGGAGTACCAGTCAGAGGCATCATGCTAGGTGAGCGGTTGTTCTCAGTGCTGCATCTAACTTCCTACTGACACTTGAATTAAATGGTTAGTGAGGATTCTATGCAGTAACCTAATTGCTCTGATTTCTGCTCTTTTGTACCAAGTGGATCATTACATGTAACTGTGAGGGTGAAATAAGCTGCATCTCTGATGCGAAAGACACCAGGTCAGCTGATTGGGAACCTTCTGGAAAAATAGTGTTTCATGAATAAGTGGTGGCTAAAAAAAACAAAGCTCCACATAGTAATTCCCATTTCTCTTCTTTCCCTCTGTCTAGCTCATGTCTTCCCCTCCTTTCTACCTTCTTATCCCTTTGGTTGCTCCAGTAACCAGTGCTGCAATTTTCCAGTACCTATAGCACCTCTTAGCCCAAGTCCTGCTTCTTGCTAGACTGGTATCAGGTGTTAAGAGTTTCAAGAAGTAAATCTACCCTGAGACCTAGGAGTTACTTTACATGGATTACACACAACCTCTATGTCTACCTTTTTTTTTCTTTTTTACCCTCTCTTAGAATCTTTTATTTTGACAGTGTTCTTAATGTCCTCACATTCAGGCATTGTCTCAAATGTGCACAGGCAACCTGAGAGGTGAAGGGGTAACTGATCCATATAAATTTACTTTTTTGACTTTTTGTTCATGGTTTTTCTTGATATGTAATGTTTTCCTATTTGTAATTCCTCTCACTTTCTTCTTCTTTGGTCTTATGAAAGAGTGCTAGCACAAAGAGCTCCTCAGTAACAACAGCCTTTGTGTGTGGTGAAGGGCAAAGAGGTGAGATATTTCCACCCAGGACACAAGGAGAGATGAAAAGAAGGACACACAAGGAAGCATATTCACAGCATGAGCATTAGTAACTGCTGTCTACTAAACTCATAAAGGTTGGTGTTTCTGGCCCAGTGAAATGTCTTGAACACAGTTGCTAAGTGAGTCAGTGTCTTTTCTTTATAAATTTGGAGGTATGGCACAAAATTGCTGCTTGTGGTAAGTGACAGTTCTTAAAGTCCACCACCAGATTGCTGTATGTCAGATGTCCCTTCCACCCTGAGAGCCCAGGTGACTGAAGGTTCACACACACTAGAAAAGTACCAGTTTTTTCAAGCTTCCAGCCAGTTTCCATTTCCATTAGGCTTTGGTGCACCTAGTTTTGACTATGCCTATTACGCATCCCTAGTCCCTGAGTACTCCTCAGTCACAGTATCCCCAAGGTTTGTGGAGATTTTGTAACTAATAAATTGTGAGATAATGGATATTTGAAATACCAAACAGATCAGCGAGTAGAAGTTGTTTTGGGAGCTCTGTGCTTGTGAGGAGCAGTGCTGCTGCTCTCCTCAACTCTCTCACAGGTTGCACCTGGAGTAACAGGCCTGTTGTGGTTTCAAACAGGTCCACAGCTGCCCAAAGCAGTGACCCAGAGCTGAAGAGTAAAGAGAAAGGCAGCACTGCTGTGATGACTTTGGGGCTGAAGTGTGTATTGTGAGACCGGTTCATGATGTTCCAAATGGTGGTGGAAAGAGCAGCAGTGATGGAGACAATCATCTCTTCACTCCAGGGTCCATTAATAAACTATAATCCTCTTTCGAAGCTTATTTATGTATGCTAATAAAATGGAATTGCATTTCTGGAAGTGTCAATATCAGCAGAGTATGGAGACTTTTATAGTGAGAAAAAGAGTTCATAGCCTCTTTTACTTTAGTAGTTGCTGCTGTTAATTAATAAGTCTTTGTTATCTCTAAACTGAAGTAATACTGTGAGCTACTCATGCTTGCTGCTTAGCTTTACTTAATTGTCCAGACATTTGACTCAGCACTGGCTAGCCTAGATGCCAAGTCCATATGCTAATAGGTTCCCCTGCTCTTAGGAGACTGTTAGCAAGCTGCCCATTTAATGCTGAACACGTGGGAACTGCTGTGTAGTGTGAATGTGCTGGCCCAGCAGACTTGTTTCAGTGCCAAAACACTTCCCAATCGGACACAATTTTTCAGTGTCACATTCCCTCTCAGGGAACTCTCCTGACATGCACAGGCTTTTGTTTTCTTCTCTCTGAATCACCATTAGGGGCTCAGAGATCACAGACTCACAGAATGGTAGGGGCTGGAAGAGACCTGTGGAGATCATCTAGTTCAAGCCCCCTGCTAAAGAAGCTTCACCTAGAGCAGATTGCACAGGATCGTGACCAGGCGAGTTTTGAAAGTCACCAGGAAATAAGGCTCTGGGCAGCCTGTTCCAGTGCTCCATCACTCTCAAAGGAAAGAAAAACTTTCTGTGTTTCGGTTTGTGCCCATTGTCCTGTTGCTGGGCACCACTGAAAAGACTCTGGGCCCATCCTCTTAGCACTTGCCTGTAGATACTTATAAGCATTGACAAGATCCAATCTCAGTCTTCTCTTCTCCAGGCTAAACCTTCTCCATAAAGTAAAACCTGCCCTGAGACTTGGTAGTGCTTTACAAGGCTTGCAGCAGCCTCTCTTCCCTTCCAGTGCTGAGCTAGAAAGGCCATGAAAGCATTGAGTTGCGTCCTTTCCCCACCTTTCCTTTAGCACCACAATGGCTTGTGAACCTGTGCTTCATAGGATTATACTAGGAGGTATAGGACTGAAATACAGGTAAAGTAAGATGAAACAGACCTGAAGAAAATCCCTCATTCTTTAGTTAGAGCAGATGGCAATGTTTGGCATGTTAACAGTGTGATACTGTGAGTATGATACCCTAACACAAAATACAGCACTCTACCCCTATGACCAAGGGGTGTGACCAGGGAGTTTCATTCAGCCTGATTAGGTACCAGCCTGCACACAGAGCTCTCTCAAGTTGTAAGTAACAGCAGTGCACTGCGAGGCTGCCTCTGCTTAAGGGTGTACTTTGGTGCAGTTGTGACAGACTAATGATAAAAGCATTGGGAAGTTTGCAGGTGCAGAGAGTATCTTCTAGAAGATCAGGTGGGAGAGGTGGAAAAGACTGATCAAGTCCCCAACCCCAAAAGTGTGCCTTTGTGTTGGAAGCAGAAACTTCAATACAAACTCAACATAGTGATGTGGCAGTACTGCTGTAAAACTGAGGAAACACCAAAACTTGTCCAGCCTTTTTAGCTCAACACATGGGTGTAACAAAAAAGTTGTTACTCTAGCCTTAAACTTTACAGACATTGTGTTATCCCTTCTAGGAGCTACACAATGAAAAATTGTGGGCCAACTGTACTGAAAGAAATGGTACTTCCTAGCATCACTTGTTCACTGTCACAATGGACTGGATGTAGTCTGTCACGTTCCTTTGAAGTAGCTGAAGTGGGAGGAAAGAAACACAGCTGTATCTCCCACCAAGGTGTCAGAGAAGCTTAGCATACTAGAAAGACAAAATTGCTTTATTTTCTATGCATTTATCTGGGCTCTCTTCCCTCTCAGCACATCTCGCTTTTCAGGCTGTGGTGGGCAGACCAAGGGTAACAGCAGACTCCCCAGTGTCCTTGGTTACTAGTGGGTAAATCCAGCTCTCAAACTTTGCAAAACACGAAGAGTGAACAAATATGAAATAATAAAGTTAAAGTGAGAACAAGGTATTGGTTCTGTTGAATCATACCACTGATCATCACTTTTGCTCTCTTTTGTCTATTCTATTTTTATAGGCAGTATTATTAGCTTTATATATATATATATAGAGAGAGAGAGAGATGTTCCTATAACATTGCACAGATCCGTAGCTTCACTTACCTTTTGTGGGGCTGTACCACAGTGAAGATTGTAGGAAGTTTCCTTCTCTTCAGTAGCTGTACCCATCTTTATTTTGTTCCTTAGTTGCTGAGGATGAGGCAGTACCCACTGCTGGTGCTGTGCTCTGGTCAGGCAGAATGAGGTCTGTCAAAAAAAGAAAGGGAGGGGGAACATTTCCTTCCTGGGAGTCCTAGCAACATTTGAGGCTTGGGCTTCAGTGAATGGTACTTGGTAATTTAAAACTAAGCAGAGTGCATAGTCCTTTCACAGTCCACAGTATCATGGATGATTGCACATTGTGCTCGTAGCAGTTTATTAGTCTGATGTTTCACTTGCTTTCACGTTTTTGAATGGAGATTTCTGTATCCCCAACAGGCTAAGGAAGCCCCAGAAGCAGGCTTCATATTATATATGATTGGAAGCTTTTGGACAGACCTTTTTCTTTTGAAAAATGCTTATTCATTCAAACAGTTGTGCAAGAGACATTGCTTTTTAATTTCTTTCTTTTCATTTGCTTTTTTGCTGGAGATTATACTATTATGTAACTCTGATTTTAGTTAAAAAAAAAATGAAACCAAGCACAAAATGTTTTGATTTACTGGATTTTTAACACTATTTTATGGGAAATTCCAATTTTTCAGTCCACTTTGAAATGAAACAGTTTTTTTACAACAGCAGCAGTTCATGCAAGAGACATTTTGAAATTTGACCAGCATTGTGTGCTCAGCTGCATTGCTCATCCTTCTCTTTCCAGTTGGCTGTGCTGCACAACTTCTGCTGTGATCAGTGGTGTGACTGTTAAGAATCTTTAGAAAGGTTGTCAAGTATCAACCTGGAGAAAAAAGTGTGGCAGCAGCAAGGAGCTTCTGCTGAGTGAAGGAAGAATTGATGCCTGGCTAATGGAAGGAAAATGGAGAAGCCTCACTGGCTGCAGTCCTGGGTTTGGAAAGTCTGAAAGGAGAGTTTCAGTGACTTTATTATTTTCATGGCAGTGTCATCTGCAGAAAGGAGAGGAAAGAGTTCCTAGGAAAAGAAAGCAGAAGAGGTGAAATGAAAAATAAAGAAGGAGAAGAGTTGATGAATTTTTCACAACCAAGTGTAGCAAAATTCCTGAAAACTTTGTAGGAGGAAGAAAAGGGGGGAAAAATTCTGAGTAAAATGAAGATGAGGAGCAACAGGTGGCTCAGTGCTGCCATAAACATGCTGACAGAAAAAACAAGATGGCTGTCATTGGAAGGCTATAGAAACTGAAATTACAGACAAAAGTCGGGGGGAAAAGGAGAAAGGAAAATTAAATTAGGACAAACCCCCAAAACATGGTAAGATTCCTTTCCTAGTATTTTTGTGGAAATTAAGAGTGGTTCTGGGTATGAGGTGCTATTTTCTGTATACTGAGAGGGCAGTAAGTGCCCTCCCTGACTCCTGGTGCATTTTCCTGTCTACCTCAGTGTCTTGAGAGGCATGGTATTGCCCTGAAGTCTGATAACAAGAACAGGCTATGTTGCAAAATTCCATCAGTTTTAATTTATCTGGCCACCATGGATGTCACAGGGCAGGAGTATCATGCAATTACTCTTTAATTATATGATTAGTTAATAGGGTTTCCTATTAAAACACTGTGTAACTACATGGAGATTACTATGTAATTACCTTTAGTAGATCCAAAACTAATTAGCATATAACCTGTATTCTTGCCATGTGGTTCAGAAGGTTATAATCTTGTAATGATACAGTGCTCACTGTGTTGTTAGCCTGCCACTGCAGGCTAATTTCCATGTAGTTAAATGCACAGTAGTTTTCATGCAAGTAGTATTTGTGCCCTGCTGCAAAGTCCTGTAAACTTGTGCCCCTCTTTGCTTTGACAGTGACTTAAATGACTTAGTGACTAATTACATATTCAAACTGCCTCTGTGAATTGCTTTTGTTACACTCATTGCTTACTGCTACCCTGTATAACTCAGCTGGATGTAAACTGTGAAAAAGATCATGAGATAGGTGGCTTGATTAGCTTCATTCATTTGCTTCATGGCACCAGGTCTAGTGCAGAATGAATGCACCCATGCTGCTGATGTTTACTGTTCATTTGTGGGAAGCAATGAGTTCTGGGTACTGAATGCTGCAGGTAATGCATCTGTTCAAGATTCATAATGAAATTATGTGTACTTTAAAAATAAACATCCCTGTCCAAGTTTTAGTGGAAGTAAATTCTTTCTGTGTGTTGTTTCTCTTTTAAAATTCAGCTGAAATATTGGTGAGCAAAGCTAGCTTGCTTGATAAACAGAGGCTATGTTTTATCTTTTATTAGAGGAATAAAATACTTTTAAAATATTGGCTTTGGTTTTGCATATGTAAAAGCAAATTAACTGTGTTTATTCTGCAGTATATTCTTTACTATTCAATTTCTAATGAAGGGCTCCATCATACCTCTCAGCTAGGATAGGACAGGAAAAAGAACTACTATAATTATAGTTGGGTTGACTCTTTTGTTTCTCTTTTTCCTACATTTTATTCACTCCCATTGCCTTTGCCATGGTTTTTCCTGGCAAAACAGACCTACAAATCACTTCTCTTTGGCCAAGAATTAAGCAAATGTATATAGCAGTCTGCGTAAGGCACAAAATTTTGCATCCTGTGGGCTATAAATCTATGTCACTTTGTACAGGAATGGTGCAAGCTACAACTGTTCATCCTTTAGCTTTGAGACTTACCTAGTCGTCGTTGTCATGGCTAGGCTTCGTGAACGAAGATCCAGGGNACCTAGTAATTTGCCATTAAAATGAATAGTGTTCTTCAGGGATTGCCTCTTAGCCATCATGATAACTTCTGCACTGATAATTTTTACTGTGCTACCTAGTATGTGATTTCAGAAGCTAATGCCAGTTATTAGGATGTCAGTATGCACCTTGTCAGTGGCTTTTTGCAATAGCTCTCCACTCCATCAGTCTTCCTGACTGGTGCCTATAAAGATTATTTGGTCAATCAGCCAACAGCAATATTTTCACTGGAACACTTAAAATATTAAAAAGAAAGGAAAATATTTGAATTAGTAATGTATGGGGTTGTCCTTTCTATTTTTGCCATATGCATTATTTGCAAGCAGGGGTGTGGATGCTTACCCTGTGAGTAAGGCTCCCCAGCCTGGGCAAAGCAGGGGCAGAGCTGAGTTCTTGGTGAGACTTTAAACTGCTCAAGTGAAGTCAGCTGGGTTGTTCTCCCATATTAACTAGGCTTAGGGAGTGTGAAAGAGCAGGAACAGAGTAAACAGCAAGTTTGCAGATGATACAAGCTTGGTGGAGTGGCTGGCACCCCAGAAGGCTGTGCTGCCATCCAGTGTGACCTGGACAGGCTAGAAAGATGGGCAGGGAGAAACTTATTGCAATTTATCAAGGGTAAG
>VWZO01006581.1:51915-147584 GCA_013396975.1 Bucco capensis
GGGGGGTTGGACTAGATGATCTCTCTAGGTCCCTTCCAACCCCTAACATTCTATGGTTCTATGAATCTATGAATTCAGTGCTTTGACCTCTGCTGACAGCTTTCTTCCTCTGTGATCATCAAACCACCTCTTTTTTTTTTTTTTTACACTAATAACCTATTTATAGAAATACAGTCTTGTTGCTATGGCTGTTTCTTCCTAATTGTTTCTCGTTCAATTGTTTTCCGATTTTGCCCCTGCCTTGCATTCTTCTGTGACTTTTGGAGTATGTTTCCTTCTTGCGCTGGGGTCAATGAAAGGTTCTGATACAGAGAAATGAAAAGATGAGTACCCCCTTGTACTTAAGTATTCTAAACGTTTAATCAATACATGAGATGCATAAATATAAAGCCACATAGGAACTCAGGGTTGGCAGAACTAGAGAAAATCTTCCTGAGTTATGTGTGATCTTTACAGTGAACTGGTTGGTTTCTACAGCAGTTCATGTCCAGCTTTGCTGTATGTTGCTGCTTGAGATTGATGATGTGATACATTATTTCAAAGTAGCTCTAGGAACTGAAATGAGGCAGCAACATTGGAGAACAGAAAATTCTCTTTCTTGCAGGAAAGCTGCAGGATAAACTTGGAGGCATCTTTTATCTTTCAGCTTGTTTGTATAAACTTAATTTTTCTCTGTCATTTTTCTCTATCTTACTTTTCCACTTTTCTGTCCTCATCTATCTTGAGGTGTCAGAAAACTGGAAATCCACGTGGAAGCTGGGAAAGCCCAGCATGTCACGGGCAAAGGTAGCAAATGACAGGGAATTAGCGGGTGCTCTTGGCTGTGGTGCATTTTAGTGGGCTGAGAAGGAGCCAGTACCTGAGAGTTTATTGTGGCGGAACTGGAACTCTTATTATCAGCTGCATGAGGACTTCTGCTAATGGCTGCTGTGAGATTCCCCTAGACATTTTGTGTTAAATCAGGAGCACAGCAGTACTGTATGTAATTCCTGAATCTGGGATGCCTATACTAATCTTAGGGAAGCAAACGGGGAGAGGACCTTTGGCAATCCAATCCTGACCTTATTGCTTCTGTTTATTTGGAATCTCCAAAGGTGACAAACCTATGGACTCTTTACCATCATTGCAAAGAGGATCAGTGTTCCTTTATCTGTGAACATACTTACCCTCTGATATTTACTTTGCAATAAATGATCTGTAATGAACCTGGTTTCACTTGGGATGCCTGACTGAAATCTGGTGTCTGATGAGAAGGTAAATAGTGTTGTCCATCTTTATCTCCTCTCTGATCTGTAATGTACATGTAATGTACATAAATTACATGGCAAATTAAAAAAAAATTACAAAAAAATTTACAAGTGGCACATGTTGTGCACACATGTTGTGCCATTTGTGCTGGCATTGAACCAGAAGTTGTTTTGTGTGCTCACTAATGAGATAAATGCTGCTGGGGGCAGACTTGATGCTAACTGTCCCGTTTAGTTCATGATATTTTGTGTTATCTGCTTTTGTCCTGTGTTCTAGTAATAGGTTCCTGCAGTACACAAAATCTGGCTGCCTGGAACTACAAGTATTTGAGGCTATGAGCATAGACATGGCTGTCTGGACTTGTAAATGCAGTTCAAATCTGGGAACAAGTACAGCCTCTTCCTGGGGTAGTGTCCTTGTTTTGCTGGGACAGAATCCTAGGCCAACTATGGGCTTGCAGGCCCTTAGCAGTTTGGAATCAGAACAGCTGACCTGAGTTGTCTACAGGTGTATCCCATATCATAAATGTTATACTCAGTAAGAAGGGAGTGGGTTGCTGAGGGTAGGAGTACTTTCTGCTTGGGCTCTTCACCATCCTGCTCCTCTCTGTCCCTGTAGGGGCTTGGCAACCATTCTGCTCTCAAGGACTGTGCTCTGGTTTGCTGTGACTGCTGTACATTCACTGGGCTGAGTATAACTTTGTATACTTTATATTGGTGTTGGTATTATTTTTGCTGTGTTGTTACATCTGTATTCATTTTAACCCATGGGTCTTCTCTCCTTATTCCAATTCCCCTTCTCTGTTAGGGAGGGTTCACCAGGAGGGTAACCCCTCCTGGATAGGGTGCTGTGTGGATAACATAGAAGTGGTGGTTTTTGAATATTGTTTTTTAATAGTCCCAAAGAAAAAAGGGAAGTTATTTAACATGTTTTGATTTAGTTTGGCATTGGTTATTCATCTATACCAACCTCTTTCTCTTCTTTAAAATGGGTTTTTAAGAGTAAATTTTTTCTCCAGCTATCTCCCTGAAGAACTTTGCTGAGGAGACAGTCTGTAGTTCTCCAAACATTTTTTTTTCTTTTCTATATTTTGCAGTGATTCAGTAGACACAAAATCACCCTGAGTACTATAGTCTGTTTGAACTCTATGGTTATTTTGCCCTGTTTGAAATAAGCATAAATTGTTTAGAAACTTCTGTTACCAATGTTGTAAAATAACTTTCTCTAATAACGCACTTGAAATATTCATCTTGTCTGCCTTAAAAATGAAAAAAGGCTGCATAACTTCCAAATATAGAAGATGGTACTTGTAATTTTTCAAACCAAAATTGACACAAGATTGTTACAAAATGTACCCTGACCAATGCATAGATATTCATGGAGGAGTTGGACTCAATGATCCTTGTGGGTCCTACCGACTTGAACTATTCTGTGATTATATGGACAATGTAAGACTTCTGCAACAGAAAATGCACTATTTGTGTACTATTTCTGGTTTATAGTCATACAACATCAGAATTTGCTTCAATCTGCTATCATACAAAGCTATTGCTGAAACAGTCACTAGAACCATTATTAAATTTTTGTAGATATAATAAAATGTTTGAAGATGTACAGGCATAATATAGTGCATTTTTTCTAATCTGTAATGGGATAAACATATTTCTTACCAGCCTCACAGACATTTCACAGCCTGGGTTATCCCAAAATCATTACAGTGTCTCAAACAGATTGAGACAATTATTTCATTTGAGCAAAATAAGTTTAACTTTTCATTCAACTTGCTAGTTATGTGAAACCAGTTAATCATTTCTGTCTCTAGGTTTCAGATTATAAATCTTCCAAGGGTTGTATCCTTAGGCCAATCTCACAGTCACAAAGACCAACTTATTTCCTCAATAAATTTGAATTAACTTCTGAGTCTTCGATGTTTCTGTAATATGCATTTGATAGAAGCTAAGATAGTGCCCTACTGACCGTATTAGAGCTTCAATTTGAAGAGGAGGCTTGGACTGTTTCCACTTGTGACTCTACTGCATTGTATAGCAAGCCACGACAAATGTGCCTTGTATTGATGATATCTTTTACATGACAAAACTAAGAAAACCAGCCAGAGCTACATTCATGCTGTCCCAAGTATTATTAAATGGAAATCACATTTATGTGACAGCACAGACAAATGGGGAAAAAACCTAAATATTTTTTCATGAAGGTGCAGTGTGATTTTTTTTTTTTTTTGGGGGGGGGCAAAAATAAAAAATAATTTTCAATTGCATTTAACAAGAAATGGGTTAAACATACGTATGGATTTCAAGCAGAAAACATTGCTTTAATAAAATGATGGTCAAGAGAGCATTATATATAAAAGCAAATATTTATACTTCTGTATTTGGACCAGAGTTTTAACAGCTTAGATGAAAATCAAGTCTTTTTTCTTTCTCTCTCAAAAAGCTGAGTGTTTAAGCTAATCTTCTAGACATTTTGTGTAGTGTCAAGGGAGGAGGAAAGACAAGGAGCTATTTTCTTGGCATTTTAAACCTGTGGTTGGGCAGTGAGTTCTATGTTTATTTGCACCAGACAAGTACTTCATCAAGTCCAGACAGCAGGAGCTCCAGTGCTCACACAGAGCTTGGGTAACTAATGCCATCGGTGAGTGAGGATGGCTGCATTCAGTACTGTGGGCCAGGGCAGGTACAGAATCAAACCACACAAAGCTCTTTCAGGACTGGGACATGAACATGATCTATGGTGATTACTTTTCTAATATCATCTGTGTCTAGACAGATGAGTATGTTCTTGTTAGCTGATGAGTTGTGTTAATGGCATTGGTTGGAATGTGTCTTCAGACAACCATTTACTTCCTCTGAGAAGTGCATTTATGACGTTCCACAAAGGCTGTACACAATTCAATAGCTGCTGAAAAGCCTTTGAATGTTTTTCACAGTCTCGATGGTCTATTTTAAATAGCATGTCATTTGCAAGACTCCCAAAGACAGATAGCTTTCCCTGCTAGCTTGCAGTCACTCTGCAATTATATGGAATAGACGTTAAAATGATGATGGTGGTGTCTCGCTGCTACATTCTGCTGCTGCTATGATCTAATGTATTTCAGCAACAAGCAATTCGCTCTGCATTTCGTATTCATCAGATGTCAACATTAACACACTGTCACTTTTATCAGCTATACTCTGTTTCAAACTTGAAAAATGGTTTTTAATCTAGAAGAAGTGCCACTATATTGCTGTAACTGTGAAGCTGGAAGTTACCCAACACAAAGGTAGAATGATGCCTTATCATTTAAAACCTTACCCTGAGTGTTAAGATATGTATGTCTGCATTTATGGAGCTAAGTGTGCTGGGCCAAATATTTTGCATCCTGTGTGCTTAGCCTGTGTTGTTCTCAGTAAGCACCTGCTTTTGACGAAAGCATCCAGCTGATGCACACGGTGACATTTGTAGCTATACTTTTACTTTAGTTTATTGATGATTGTTTAAACACACCTGTTGAGGTTCTGTCCATCCTTGAGCAGAATTAAAAAAGGAATGAAAAAAACAACCAAACCGTTAAATTTTGCTCAGAGATAGCATGCTAATGCTATTGAAAAACTCTCTGGGAAGTTCTAGCCTTTCCTAAACATGCTGCACGTCCTTGGGGGACATGTGCTTGTTTATTTCACAGCATTATCACTTATACTTAGAGAAGTTCACAGTTCACATCACGTTCTGTATCTCCTTTTTCTGTGTGATACAGAAGTCTGTCAGGTTGATTTTTATAATGGAACAAAGCATGGAGCTCTAGGGAAAAAAAAGAAATAAAAAGAAAAAAAGATGTTTGTTTAGTTTTCATCCCCATGGCTGTAAATCAAGAGATCGAAGAAATATTGATAATGCATCATACCAAAATGGTGAGTAGACAGAATTTTCTAGGAGTGATTTGAGTATTAATGCATGTGGAAGAACCTGAAAAGAATCAACATTTTGCTCTGCCTATTCATTTCTATATGTATATCATTTACAAATATTGATGGCCTCATATTGCAAAGAAAGTTTTTGTCACAATTCCTGCTGGTTGAAGAGTTCATTTCTTGTACAACTCTAAAAATACATAGAAACATTAAAAAAAAAAAAAGCCCTGAATGCAGCAATTCACCACCATGTGGGGACTTCCTCTGCGTATGTTCAGTGTTTTAAAACTGCATCAGCAATGGAAAACTGCACAGGCAGCATTTATTACTGACCTGTGCTAACTCTTCAGGCACCAGGCAAAACTCACCACTGGAATTTTTTCCCTATAGTACTTTGTACCAAGGCTGCATCTTTGTGCGCTGTACACAGCTGAAGAATCTTCAAGATCAAAGCTTCATGGCTGAGCACGGTCTTGTTCCTGGCATGTCATGCCAGGCCCTTTTCTCTGTGAGTGCTTTGATGCAGCAGCAGTCAGGAAAATAACAAAGCAAGAGAGGAAGGAGGCAATGCAATGTGTTCTCATGTCTCTAGGCTTCTGCATTAAAGCTAATACGTGCAAATCCCCTGGTTTGGGTAAATTTCTCTTCATTACCATTGTTTTCCTTAGTAACTGTTTCCATTGATCGTGCCTGGAGACATCATTCTCACATTCTTGTAAATACACCAGTGAAAACATAAAGGATTCAGGCTGAGAGCAAGAGAATATTCCCAACCATTTCCAGTTAGGAAGTATGGCACACCCACTGATTCATCCGAACTTGTGCCTGGCCATCAGCAAATGTTCTGTGTGATATTGTGCAATATCACCAACCAGGGAGGTTTGGAAGAACTATGAAAGCACTATGCTTCCCTTCTATGGTCCTCTTCTTTGCTCAGGAATGGCTGTTCTCAGTAATTGATTCTTAGCTTTCTTCATCTTACTCTGTTCTGCTAGAAGAAGCCATGGTACAGGATTGAGTGGGCATCACAGGGGGACTCAGCAGACCCTCTAGGACTTGTGAAAAGATAGGTGTGTTTTCCAAAGAGAAAACTACTGTGCACACAGAGGAAGAAACCCCTTTATGTGAATAACACAAAAATTCTGTAATGCCAGGAAATGTGGGGTGAAAACAGGGCCATCTTTGAAGTCAGTGAGACCCAATAAAGGTAAGTGATGCAGATCATTTCTGTTTCAGGCACAGCTTCTGGAGAGAGCCAGAAAAAAAGATTTATATTTTTTTCCCCTCTTGGTGGAATAGGACTGCTAACACCCTGGCCAGTGGTTACTGAAATACTGTGGTCCCATTGCCACTATCTTTTCACCTGAAGAAGGTGGCAGTTCTGTGGAGGAAGTCTCCTTGTTTTCCTCTCTGTAAAGAGGACAGAGAAGAATGATTGCAAATAGAGAAAGGCTTTTCACTACAGTCAGAGGATGGTCCTTCAGGTCACTTGTGGAATCCTTTGTGCAGGTGCATCAAAGTACCTGAGAAGGCACCGCAACACAGCAGAAGACACAATTGCTCAGTTTAACAATGGTACTGCAACTTCTGCTTCTGGGACCAGCTGCAGCCTGGGGTGTTGTGAGGTGTCTATTGGCAGGATTTCAGCTGCAGACACCTGAACCCCAGGTAACAGTAGAGGAGTTTCATGTTGGCCAGTAAAGCACGTTTTACTATTCAGCTTCTGAAGGTGAATTGGCATTCATATAAAACCAGAAGAATAATGGCTTGATATTAAGAAATTTATACTCTCTTCGTGCTTTCAGTTTTACCTAGGGCAAAGTTCTCTTAAATTCAGTAAAAATTCGCATAAATTGAGATTTTAGGAACGTATAAATCATAGCTAGGCTTTGCGAACAAAGGTCTGGGGAGGGCTCTATCCACGTTTCTTGCAAGCGCGCTGATTCGCTGCAAAGGCCAATACGAGATAGACAAGAGCGGTTGCAAAAGGCACAGCAGAAGGACTCCTTAGGAGGTATAATCTGCAAGACACGATTCTTTCTATGCTGTCTTTTCTCCTCAAGAGTGATCCTGCTTGCCTTCTCAAAAACATCAGCTGCATTAAAAATAGTATGTAAGGAATGAATAAGAATATGGATTAAAATTGCTTTTCTGTGTTCATGACAGCACTCTTTATATACTAGATAAATTACAAACATTTAGAGGTGTTACTGAGTTCACTCTGTGAAGACAAACATGGATTGCATTTAGAGGGACATACAATAAGCTAAACAATTACTCCAAAGTTGTCTTCTGTACTTGCTTCTACTTGCCTGTCCATATGGATCTGTCAACTGGTAACCAGTAAGCTGAGAGCCAGTAGGGAATACTGAGGTTTTCTTCCACACTTGACTTGTTGTTTTCTTTTCCTTATCATGAAGTACTGTCAGTAGATGATTTTATCAAGTTTGGTAGCTGTCCTACTCTAAATGCCTGTTCTTATTGTTCTTTCTTTAGGTTATTTGCTGTGATTAATTAAACTATCTGCCCTTAATTAGCTGTGTATGAGCAGATGTCATAAGGTGCCTATGAGCTGATTTAACTTTTTCTTGTTTTTTGCATAATCCGGAAACTGGTATATGACTGGAAATGTTTCTCTAGCAGTTGCTTACTTTCATTTTGCTACCCTCTTCAATTTTATAAGAATCCTTTTGTTTACTCCTTTGCCAGCTTAGCAGAAAAATCCCCTTTTGAGCCACAGATCACGTTAGTGGATGTGGGCAATGCCAAGCCTTCTACTTTTGCTTTCATTATATTAATAGGACTTTCCCATTGTCTTGTCAACGGTAATAAGTGTTGACAGCATATAGAGAATGGATTAAATTCCGTAAGTCACTCTAATGTTTGGACTTTTGCAGATGTTGGCTGTAGTAATTGCACTTAAATTCCCTATCTGCTTTCCTGCTTCAATTATTAGCTGATGTCACCTGTGTTGTAAGGTTGGAATTCACTAAAATAATATGAAATGGATCCAAGCACTCTGTAACTATTATTCTTTCAACTGAAAATTTTCTGCACTTGGACATGGCAGTTCTTCAAACTGACTGACTAGCAGCTCATAGTACCTGCATCACCATTTAGAAAACAAACACAAAACATGAAGCAACAAAACCTCATAATGTGTAGCTGTTAGAAGATCTAAACCAAAAATCTGCTACACACACTATATTCTCTATGAGCTGTCTACATCATGTGATTTTTAAAGTATTGTATTTGCAGTGTTACCCATTAGTAGATAATTGGAAAAAGGTTGGCTTCTTTCAGGAGATAACATTAACCTAGATGGGTAAGTGCTTCTGACTGGAAACCCTGCTAATGAATTGATTCAAGCCAATCGAAGCAGTTAATGTCAAACTTTAGGAGACTGTTCTGAACAAAGATCTGTGTAACACCCACTCTAATATGGGTAGTCCTTAAAAGACTTCACCCTGTGCCATTAAAATTCAGGGAAGTTTTCTCTGCTGTCTTTCATGCAAACAGGCTCAAACATGTTATCCTGCCCACAGTGAAGTCAGCATCAGAACTGGCAGACTCTGTTCATTCCAAGAACATAATTGTCAACAACTTAACATCTGAGAAAGCTGAACAGAGAAACACTATGTTCTCCATTGTTATAAATAATAAAAAGCAATAAAAAAAAAACAACTTTCTTAGATTATAAAAAAAAGTTAAACTTTTAATTCAGGAGAAACTCTCACAAATATACTTGGACTAAAGATTAGAAATATGTAGTATAAACACTTTCTTAAAGATCTATAAATTTGTCCAATATATATTCTCAGTATTGTTTTACCAACTTGAATCAGGTATCTTGTTGTATAAATATGAAATGATGTACGAAATGAAAACCAAACTGTTTTCCTACAGACAATAATTGTAGATAGCAGTGAATAGCTAAGAGATGCAGGCCTTTTCTTTTTAAACCTCATCCTGTTTATATAAATATTTACAGTCTGGTTTAAACTCTTCATAGTTTAAAACAACAGTGAACATGTATTAAAGGAAATCTAGTATGTAAGAATGTAGTCGTCACAGAACCAACAGAGACTTTTCTTAATCTTTAAGAAATACCTAGATAAAAGTTTGTCTTTCAGTTAAGGGCAAAAATAAGGAGGTAAAACCAAATTTCTAATCAAGATTGCTTCTCAGAATAATGCTCTACACACCCTTTCTTACATCCCCTTTCTGTTTATAGCAGGCAAGGGAAAGAACAGTGTGAAATATTACAGTTTTTGACTAGTAAATATGTGCTTGTGGTCTGTGTCCTGTCATCTTTCAGTTATAACAGGGACACAACAGTCTTTGTGCAAAAGCATTGAATGTAAACATCAGAGTAAGGTTATGTTAACTTGATTGCATTGAACAGATGAGCTGCATTAATAGTCCAGGCTTCTCCACCTCATTTGCATTAGATGTAATGGAGAGAGCAAAATGTGATAATAAACATTCTTCCCTATAAGGGAATGAGCATATCACTCTACAGCTCAGTAGGGTCACTGGGAACTCTGCCTTTCTGGGGAATTTTGGGCATCTACTACAGGAGTAATCAGAGTTATATAAATAACAAAAGTGATGAGCAGCAAAGGCTACATGCAAATGATGTCCTTTTCCTTAATGAATAGTTTCAGTCCCACTATCAGTCCTGGAATGTGTTAACTGCACAAGCTGTAACAGAAACAAGAGAAACTTTTTTTTAGTGGTGTGCACAGCTGCCAAACTTATTATCACATCACAGACATTCCCCAGGAGTTGTGTATATCCTGCATGCCTGTGCTTTCTTATCACTGAACATTACAGTCTATATTGCATATGTGTTGCTCAGCTGCTTCGCTTCCATGGAGGCTTATTTATCATGTGTTTTGGCTTGTGCAAGGATGAGATTAATGGTAGTCTTAGTTGCTGCCTGATTTACTCCCACTTTTCATGACTTCTCAGTATAGTCAGCTGCATTTGGTCTTAATTAGTGTATTAATTATACTTAATCACCTTATTTAGCAGGGAGAAACACAGGATCCCCTGACCATACATTTTTGCTCTAGGTTAACCTGCTCTGGCAAGTGGGTTGGACTAGATGATCTCCAGAGGTCCCTTCCAACCCCTAACATTCTGTGATTCTCTTCTCCATGAAAGCCACACACTATCAGAAAAGGGTCCTCACTTCTCTTCTTCAATGATACTATCCCACTTCTTCTGTCCTGTCCCTTCCCAAAGCTGTATATTCTTGACTTTTCTTGAATGTATTTTCTGTATGCATTTGGGCTTTGGTCATTCTGCTTCCTTGTGCATTGTCCTCTCTCTCTCTCAGCTTCACCTTCTGTCTTTCCCTTGTTTTCCTGATACATCCTAAGTAATTCAACTTACAGTTTATCAGACCCACAACTGCAAGCTGTGACAATACTGAAATATGAACATATCAGATATATTCACACTGTGCACACTTTAGATCCACGTGGGCAGATGTAGAACACTGCTTGTTCCTCTTATGTGTTGGCAAGGAACAGTGATGTGGGCTAACAGGGGTAAAACCCTGGCAACGTTGCTGAGACTTTGTCTTTGTTCTGAGCTTTTCCTTTTCCCAAAGGATTTAAATACTGTACCACAGTTACGTTGACACCAAGCATAATAACTTTTCATCAAAGCTGAAGGAGAAGAATTACAAGTCAGAATCCAAGTTTCTCTTTCCTATATGTGTTGTCTACTGCTATTCCTCAGAGGGCAGCCAGGGGATAAAACGAAGAGCATCTTCCTTCAGTGGTGCAAAAAGCCTGAATTTCAGCAATAGAAGTCCATCTCTTGGCATGCATTGCCTAGAGCTTTACTCTTCTGGTGCACTTTGTTTTGCTCTCTGTTCTTACAATCTATCAGGCTCTTTCCTGGAACTAGTGCCTCAAGACCTTTCCCATCTGGACACTGCTTCTACCCTCCTCCACATTAACTGCATGTCAAACTCTGCCAGCTCCTGTTTTAAGAATGTAGTGTTCTTGAGAGCTGACAAAACCGTAGTCTGTAGTGGCATTTCATTGATGTACCCAGCTTCCCAAGGGTCAGGGTAACAACATGCCACAATGTGGCCTGAAAAAAATAAGCTAATAAGTTGCTTTTCAAAATCTGTAATGCAGGAATAGCCAGTCATGCTCCTCTGCCTTGCTTCTGCTCCTTCTCTAAAACTTTGAATTCCTATCTGTCAGCATTTTCTTTGGGACATCTTGTGTCTCGGTATTATCTTCCCTGCCATTTTCTTTGGCAACATTCACTAGAAGTTTTTTTGACCATTAAGGAAACTTGAGGTGGACAAGATGTCTTCTATATTTTATTCACGTTCCATGTTTTTTTAAGAAATCTCTGGATGCCCATTTTCATAAGGGAAAATGTATGCAGCAAACAGCAGGTAGCCTTAAGCCTATTTCAGTCATGTACATGTTTTGCCTGTAGGTCAAATAATTAGCTAAATAAAGCTTGAGATATTAAGTTCAATATGATTTGAATGCCTAAACCCATGAAGTTTCTTTTAAAAACCTAACCTTCATTTGCAATACGTTTAAACCTTTGGGGCTAATTAATCACATGGATTAGGAAAACCTAAAGATATTATTGTATCTCTAAGTCTGGGATTAAACCCATGATGTAGTGAACCTTTTAAGCTGCCCATCCATCCTCATCATCCTTTGAAACACACTGCCTGAGCAACACATGGTTAAAAGAACAATCCAAGCTCAGAGCTGTGCTTCTGTTTCAAAATCAGGGCATGCTGTAATGACTGCAGCTACATCAGAGTTCTGCCCTTGAACTCTGAGCTACTGGCTCCCAGCCTTTTGCTGAGGAGCAGTTTGGGTTGACTGGGTTAGTCCTCCCGGCACCTTTCAGTGCCAACTCAGAATAGGTTAAGCCATATTGGTAATGGTTTAACTTTGTAGTGAAATATATTAAAGAGTTTTCATGCATTCATCTTCTGCTTCTCATCACATTGAAATGGCAGGAATTTTCTGTCTGGAGTAGTTGTGACATATTTGCTTCTTAAACAGCTACAGCTGTTTCCCAAGCAAACTGAGGAGCTTGGCACAGACGCCCCTGTACTTTTCCATTCATACAGCCCTTGAAGAGGAATGTCAGAGTCTCTTAAGAAGCCTCTAGCCCTCTGAGGGCTGAAAGACTTCCTTACCCATTGGAGAAAAGGCATCCTGGCCTAGGCAAATAGGCTTGCTGTGTGGTTGAACAACAGGTGTAGTGTGAGGGCCTGATTTCAGCCCCAGCTCTTAAATACCAGTGTGCAGTCCAGAGCTGCTTCTGACTTCAGTCACTTGACATTAACTCTTCTTGCCTTACCACTATGATGGAGATCAAACAGCTGCTTTGGTAAAACCAGCTCTGGGAAATGGGCACAGGCAGTGTGAGTACCAGGAAACTGTTGGAGCTGGTCCCCAGAACAACTGCAGCCATTGCTGTACCTGATTAATTGCTGTCATAAACTTGCAGAGGTCTGCTCATAAACCATTGTAGTGGTCATCACTAGGATCTGAGTTTTACACCTAGCACCTGTACTCTACGTAGTTTGCACAGGATATTTTGCTGCACTGGGATGCCAGTAACTCCATGAGAACGCCACAGGAAATCACAGGGGGTGAGTGGAAAATGGGGCAGTGCAATGACAGGACATTGTCATATTGGCACAATTATTCCTCTAAGATGTGCTAGAGAGGACTAGTCTAAGGCTGCTACAGCCTTTTCATGTCAATGATTAATTCTCTCTGTCAACTCTTCTATCCCAAGAGAGGTAAAACAATGCAGGGGAGACTGGATTACTGAGCATTTGTTGAAAATGAGAGGGAAGCTAATAATTACTTCAAGATCAGCTTAGGAGTAAACTAGCAGTAAACAAATGAGCTATGGACAGGATTGAGCCCTATGCCAATGAGGGGACAATATGAAAAGAATAACAGGGGCTTTATTCCATCATCATAATCAAGTTGAATGAGTGCACATTAGCCATCCCATTGATGTCAATGAGGAGTGATATTTTTTTTTCCTGGACGTAGGTTAACTAACAAGTGAATCCTGTGCATTAGTAATAGTGAAATACTTTGTTTAAACCAAAGAAAATCAGAAAGAGTAGCTCTCTATCGGCCTTCCTCATGAAGAAACTCAGCTGCAAAGGTTTTTCAGCCAACATCATGCAGGCAGATCCCAGCATCATCCAGCCCTCTAGCAGCATTTGTAGACTGAGGCAGCAGCCAGCTGCCCATCCAGCTCTCCCAAGGCTTGGCAAGACTTCCAGGGTCAACGCAATGCAAAAAAAACCCCAGCAATTTGTTCTGCACAGTCACTTGGGAAGTGCGGGTTACGGTAGCAGGGGATGGCAGAGTTCTGCAAGAGAAGCTACAAGTATTTCAGCCCACAGGGGTGTAAATTTCTCTCTAGTCAGTGGCTGCTCTTAACTGCTTTGGGACAGCAGCCAGCTGGATATTGCATAGCTGCACTCCTGTCAGGGCCTGGGTGCTAGGCCTCTTTCCAAAGCCTGGCAATTAAACCAGGAAAACATTCAGCTGGGGTATAATTTAAAACCTTAACTCTAGTACTAACCAGAACAGGAAATTCCATCATTTAATGAGATTGGTAATGGTTGTTTGCCCTACAATGAAGGGAGAAGTACAGAAAAAAATGTAACACTGTGAATAAATCTCTGCCTCTCTGGTGAATCAAGATTCACCTTTGTAGATACTTTACCAGGTTACTTCAACCTAATTGTAAGGCAAGAGGAACAAAGAAGGCTGTTCTCCGCTTCCCCACAGAAGTGACTGCTCATCTGATGAGCACTTGTGAGGCCTCAATGAGCTCTCCTGCAGGACGCTGCTAGCCAGCAGCTGAAGTATGACTGTCCCCTGCTAGTTAACCACCTAAGGAGGTGTGATGCTTGAGCAAGTACAGTGAAAGAGCAAGGGTATATATGGAAAAGAACCTCTGTCATGACATGTCATCCTGCAGGTGCAGTTGGGATAGTCTGTGCTTGCCGAAGTGAGAAGCTCCAAAGATACTTCCAATGGCTATTGTTCATCTCTGACAGGGTTTCAATGCAACGTTTCAGCATATCAGTAAAATTTATGATGATGATGAATCTGTCTATTAATTTTTGGTGGTTTCTTTTGGCTTGTGAAGAAGCATGGAGGGAGTGATTGTAAAGTGTCTGTATGTCTGTAGTCCAAGAAAGACAAGTAGAACTTTGCTTTGAATATTTCTTTGCTCCATAAAAGTACTAGTATCCCAACTGGAAGAGAAACTGAAGCCCAGGATGTGTCCTTTACTAAGGCTTTTTGCCCTAATGAATATTTAGGCATTTTAACCTGACTATTTCACTCTGTCTTCTCTAGCAGTGAGAACTGGTGGTGCTAAATGGCCAGGGAAGGCCTTGAGAAGGAAGGAAGTAGTGTAGGTAGTAGTAAAGTCAAAACATAGTTGGAAGCTGCTCCTGTTTTCTCAGAATATTTTTTTTTCATCTACTTTTTGTTCTCTCCATCATCTACTGTTTGGGTAGAGCTTGATAAGAAGAATGTGTGGTGGAGGGAAGAGAGAAAAGCAAGGGAGAGCCCTAGCCCTTGCCCTGGCTACTCCTTCTGAATTGCTGAGTGCTCATCTGATCTCAACCAAGCTGTGAAGTGCCAGAGGGCCTGATGTGGTCTGAGTGGTTTTTATGCTCTGTTTTGCAAGACAGGAATGATGTGACATGGACACTGATGTCCAGAAGAGGATGTAACTGTGAATCTTTATGGCAGTCTAGAAAACGGCAGCAAAGTCCATGAGCACTTTAGCTGCAGCCTTTCTGCTAGTGTTCCTAGCAGGTTGTTGCCTGGTCTGTCAGCCAACATCTGTGAACCCCATTCTTATGCATCTATTTCTCTCTATAAAACATGGAACTGTGAGCTTATGACCACAACGCACTAGGCAGCAGCACGCTTAAAATGTCAAACCTAATTCACCTTTAGGAATTGGACTCCTATTTATCTCCTCTGTACAGCGCTGTTTGCAATCTGGCAAGTGTAATTAACTCATGTCTCAATCTCTATAGACAAATAATGCTTTTGGTTTGCTTAAAACCCTCTACAAGGGCTTTCCTGTTTGAGAGCTCGTCAATAAGGCTGGCAGGGGGACAGCTGTATGTTTCTAATCCTTTAACCATTTGTTTACAAACAACTGTTGGGTGTCTATGCTGTGCCAATTAGTCAATAAGAGGAGTATTTAACAAAAGGCAAATGAAAGAGGATTCAATTTTAACTGGCGGCTCATGCCTTGAACAGGCATACTTTTTGCTGGGTAAGAAACTGGCTGGATGGCTGAGCCCAGAGAATGGTGTTGAATGGAGTTCAATCCAGTTGGCAGATGGTCAGAAGTGATGTTCCTCAGGTCTCAATACTGGGTCTGGTTCTGTTTAATGTCTTCATCAGTGATCTGGACAAAGGGCATCAAGTGCACCGTCAGTAAGTTTGCAAATGATGCCAAGTTGGGTAGAAGTGTTGATCTTCTTGAGGGTAGGGAGGCTTTGCAAAGGGATGTGAACCGGCTGGATTGATGGGACAAAGCCAATAGGATGAGATTCAACAAGGCCATGTACTAGGTCCTGCACTTGGGTCACAACAACCCTGTGCAATGCTGCAGTTTGGGGGAGAGTGACTGGAAAGCTGCCCTACAGGAAGGGACCTGGGGGTGCTGGCTGAACATGAGCCAGCAGTGTGACCAGGTAGTCAAGAAGGTCAATAGCATCCTGGCTTGTATCAGAAATAGTGTGGCCAGCAGGACTAGAGAAGTAATCATGCCCTGCACTTAGCACTGGTAAGTACTATGTTCCATTTTGGCCCCCTCACTACGAGAAGTGCATTGAGGTGCTGGAGCATCCAAAGAAGGATGTGAAGCTGTTGAGGGGTCTAGAGCACAAGTCTTTTGAAGAGTGGCTGAGAGAACTAGGGTGGTTTAGTCTGGAGAAAAGGAGGGTGAGGGGAGACCTTATCACACTCTACAACTGCCTAGAAGGAGGCTGTAATGAGATGGGGGCTGATTTCTTCTCCCAGCTGACTGGCAATAGGACAAGAGGAAATGGCCTCAAGTTATGCCAGGGGAGGTTCAAACTGGATATTAGGAAAATTTTCTTCACTGGAAGAGTGGTTAGGCATTGGAACAGGCTCCCCAGGGAAGTGGTGGAGTTACCATCCCTGAAGGTGTTCAAAAATTGTGTAGATGTGGCATTTTGTGACATGATTTAGTGGCATGGTGGCATTGGGTAACAGCTGGACTTGACCTTCGAGGTCTTTTCCAACCTTAATGATTCTATGATTCTGTCATGTCTTAGAGATAACTACTAATTTATTATTCAAATGAGGCTAAGTTCACATGAACATAAAAATAATCTTATCCTGAAGGAAAGTAATACTAGAAGCAATTGTTTACACATGACTTGATTTTGGTCAATAACAGTTTGGGGTGCCAAGCTTTAATAGACATGAGCATTAACCCTGTGGAAAGATGCCTCAACATGTTTCAAAAGGTGCAAGTTTTGAAAAACTCAAACAGTAGTAACTTGAAAATAATAGTCTATAATATTCTATAGTGAGACTCTGTAAATGCAGTAAGTGTTGCTATGTGATTTTGTTGGTTTTTTTTTTTTTCTAGAATGCTGTAGTGTTTTTATAAGACTGTTTAGACAGATGTTCTTCCTTTTTTGTGTAAGATCTATTTACTCTTCTGAGGCTCAGAGATATTCCTTCTGATGTTGAACTGACATCTGGTCTCTCTGTGGCAGGATGTCTGCAGGTAGAATTGCTGTGGAAATACATCTGTTAGATAATTTAAGTATACAAAGTTTTAGAGTTGTGCAGACAACAAATTTATAAGCTTACAAATTCTGAGGGGTATTAAATGCGCATCCTACACTCAGTGAGAATTTAGAGGCTTCTCAGATTAGATTTTTCTCTTAGATGTTTCTGCTGCATCTTGAAAGTGTAAGGACAGATTAATTTGATCATTGATATGACACAGCTCTTGAGAATCTGAACCATTATTCAGTGATTTTTCTATGATATTCAAATCACAGGCAAATTGGAGAGATCCTGAGCCAGTGGGAGCAGTATTAGAGATATTGAGACTGACAATTGCCTGTTTGTGAGACTGCTTGATCCATGGTTGGTCAGTCAGTTTGTAGGGAAGGATGAACATGGGAGAGGTCACAACAGTGCTTATCCTTACTGCCCTGTCCCACTAGGATGATGCAGTGGGATGCCAGGACAGACTTTCATCAGTTGATGGAGCACTTTTGTATTTGAATCAGTTAATATCAACAAATACTGGTTATCCTTAGTATCTACTGACCATTAAGCTGGTTCCACTTTTTCAGATACTCAAAGTTTTACAGTACTGAAATTGCCTCTTTCCAAACTCTTTCCATACATCTGTCTAGGATTTTCACAAGGAAAATATCTGAGTGTGTGCACTATGCCATTCATGTGCCATAAATCCATATTCTGGATATGTCAGGCTCACTGTGCATACATTTAGAGTCAACTTGTTCATGTTTAATTCTTATTTGCTCCAACCAGGATACCAGATATCCAGAAAAATGGCAAAGTCCTCCTCTTATGTCCAGACATGTCCAGAACAACAGACACGCAGCAGCCAGTCAAAGAATTAGATTATTGCTCATTCTTTGGCTAACTGAAAGAAGCAATGTGGTTTCCTCATGCTTTTTTGAACCCCTTTACAAGGTTTGCCTGCAGTCAGGGATGAGAAATAATGCCATGTTTTTTCTGCACAGACAGTTGCTGCTATCTTTCCATAGCAAACAAGTCTACTCTATCCCACATTCCAGCAAAAGAAGGAATTCCCTTAACTGGTTTGGAAGGCCTTGCTCCTCTGTGGTCTCAGCCCCTGGGTACTGCACTCCTTTTTGCAGCAAGGTCAGGTGTGAAGCTGCCTCAGTCCCCTTCAGGTACTTACTTGTGCAAAGTGTGAAGTCTGTTGCAATCATGCATCCTTCCTTTCTGCAACTATGAGTTTAAGTTGTGTCACTTTAGGAGCAGGTAAAAGAGATGATAATGAAACTTAGCTACCAGTAGAAAAGAAGAAAGGAAATACAGCTTTGAATTATCCAATGTGTAGTGGCAAATGTCAGAAAAGTAAGGTGTGTCTGTTGTAACCTAAGAATCTGCCTAGGTCTGGTGCAAGAACAGGATGTTTGATACACAGCTCTCTGTTTACAGTTTTGCTGTCCCAGCCAAATCAAATCTTTTGCTTTTATGTGCTGCTGGGACTACCTTCGATGGGATATCTCACTGCAGAATTCCTGTGCTTACTGGGTTTACTGGTGTTTGTAATTCTAAATTTGAATGTATAATTGGGTAGCAGGCTGTCTTCCTATTTCAAAACATTGAATGCTAATTAAATATGAGACTATTCACTAATGAGTTCTATATTCACTGGATGGTTTTCACTGTGGTACCTCATTATTTTAAGTGAAATAATTGTCCTCTAATAGGGAGTCTTGTACTGACTCTTATTTCCTTCATGTGAATTTCCATAGGTGAGCCATTTTAAGGTAATACTTCAGCTATGAGACATTTCAAAGGAAATGGTGCTACTTAAAGCCAGTGCTTCCCAAGGACAGAAAATCTTTTTTTTTTTTATTATTCATCCCTTGTCAATCAGCTGAAAGCATTGAATTTGGCCTAATCTAATAGTGTTTCCAAAGACTTAAATAGATTCCTCTGGAACAATGCCACTGAGACAAATTAGATATTCCAAGGCAGAACCAGGTTCATTGTGTAGTTTGCACATGTGAGATGTAATATTCAGAGTTTTTATCAAGAAAAGATACTGAACTTGTCAGAAAATAGTATGTATTGGGCTAAATTGTGCAATTCTCATTCATGCTTGTGAATATTTGCACAAATAGACCCATTGACTTCCCAAAGAAACTGTTTCATTATGATCATTCCTATTACAGTGATCATTATGTGATTTGAAATAATAAAGCACCACAGTTTCATTGTCTTCAGTGGCACTACTTGGTCCACCAACATGAGTAAGGGCTCTGCAATGTATTTAAGAGGATCTTAATAATAAAACCTCTGTTACCAAGTTCAATATAACCCCCACCACAACCCTGCAATGGCATAGTCACAAAACTGCATGGGTGCGAGTTCTCCCATCCCTGCACACATACACACATCCCCCTCCAGTTTTTCTTTCAGAACAAAACCAGCTGTAACTAGAGGCTGAGTTTTACAAACTGAAAGGAGCTTGTAGCAAAAAGAACAAAAGTGCTAGTGTACAGAAGCCACCCTGCAAAGAATGTTGGCAGGAGAGGAAGCCAGACCCTTCCACTGCTGTAACCTTAAACTATCATTTGTTGATGTTGATGTATTTCTAATAAGTGAGGAAATGAGAACACAAGAAAAAGGGAGATGGAGAACTTGAGACCTTTTGGAAACTAGGCTTTTCATGTTTTTATGTAGCCTGGAAAAGCAGAAGGAACTCTTTATTGAGTGATAATAGCATACACTGCACAATTTACCCATATGCTTGTGTGAATGGGAAGTGCCATAATCTGCATGCTTTTCTTTTTACAGAACTGAAACCAGTAAAAAAAAATGCTTTGTTGCTCAAGCCCAAAGTGCAGACAGATATGGGATTGTGGCTTCAGTTTCAGAGAGCTGATGCTTCTTCACTGAGTGAGCTATTTAGCTATCAGATAAAGTGGTGTGGTCTGGAACATAGCAGTGGATTACTTCAGTGTGAGAAGTAATAGTAATGAGAACACTATTATGTTTGCTCTTTCCATGCATACTAGGAAGGAGTCTCAGTTAAAACAACATTTTAGTAGCAGTACTGATGCCTAGAGAGCTGCAGAGCCTGGTATATAGTCTTGGGCTGAATGATTACCTTTATTTGCAAAAAAATCTCTTAGGCATCTTCTAGTGCATGAAGAAAACATGAGTGTCCATAAGCAGGGATTTCTACCTGAGGATCCCTAGGCAACTCAGAAATATGCTGTGTCCTTACGCCCATTTGACAAACTGTGACTGACAGAGGTTTTGGCAAAGCCATGACCAGCACCCGCATTTGCTGGCTCATTCTCTCTTCCACCAGAACATAGCAGTAAAAGGAGTTTTCTACATCAGTTTTACAGCAGCCTTTGAGTGGCTGAGGTGGAAATCACAGTTGCAGTGAAGTCAACAGCAATTTCGTCCCTCACTGCAGTGTCCCAGTTAAGTAGTAGATATTGTAATAAATGTATTTCACAGCCATCAACCCTGTATGAATTATCAGCGGCTCTCTTGTTATACTGAAAGGCCAATGAAAGACATGATATCTTTTTAAGTTGTAATGCTGTAGGAATGAAAAATTCAGTCCATTCCAAGGGTTAAACCCAAGCTTCTTCTCTAAAGTTTCTATGGCAACTAGATGCAATCTATAGTGATATTGTAGTTAATGAAATGTTTCTTCCAGACCAACAGGGCAACATGCAGCATTCAGTAATGAGGGATGTCTTTGGGGAAAGAACAGTGGCATCAAAGCTGCCTTCTAGCAAACTATGTTGCATGCTAAAAGCCTGAGGTAAAATGTGTCCTGGAGTCCAAATTCCCTTTTGTTTATTCACAGTGTTTCCTTCATGTCTGCTCTGATGATGTGAAATCCATTAATAAGAACATTACTTGAGAAGGAAGAGAGTAAGAAAAGAAAATATATTTGAACACTTCCTTAACTGAACCACAAAAAGAAAACAAATGCTTGTAAAGAAGATTTTTTTATATGTTTGAAAGAGGTTTACTTCTTATAAATGGAAAAGCTAAATGTTGACATTTGATGTCAGCTTACTATATCATATCTGTATGTGCATGTGTGTGAACCATGTGGATTCAGATTAAGTCTCTCTGTCCTTGTCTTGACTTCTCAGAGGCTGAAAGCTGTTAGCCTCAATGCCAAACCCAAACTACACATTTTTCAGCCGAGATTAATCCTGTCAGATGAAAGATGTTGCGAAACCTGTGCTTACGTGTGTGAGAGATGGAGGTAGCATCTTGGACACAAGACTGCACCTGAGTGGTGACACAAACTCCCCTGGTGCCCTCTCTCCCTTACGGATTGACTCTGCTGCTGAGACCCTCTGCTCCTTGGAATCAATTCCTTTCCTGTGCATGGGGGCAGAGCTCTTCCCCCGATGAAGAGGGAAGAGAGGAGGGGGAGGGCAGGGCAGGGCTTAGGAGCCATCTGTTGGCATTCTGTGCGAGAAGGCTGCTTCCCTCCTCTGCTCTGGGGCAAGGCTTCACAGGCTTCTCAGTCACTTGTTCAAAGCTGTAGCTTTGTCCTTGCAAGCCTTCCAAACTTACAAGAAATCTCAGAAATATCTAAGTAAATGTAACCACAGATACCTGACTTTCCGTGTCCAGGTTTAAGATGTTGATTGTTAAACTCCTACAAGTGTTTTTCCCACACACAGGCCTTGAAGAACTGTGTTAATATACAATCTAACTGGAGCTAGTGGATACTTCCCAAACTGTCTCCCTTCAGTGCCACAAGAAGGCAAGTGTCAGAGCATGAGGGAATGGAGGAACATGCTCTCTTCCTAGTCAAAGAGAAAGCTAAAAAACATGGCCCAAAGACAGAAATTTAATTTCATGGATGAAAATTAGTTCTTTTATATGAATGTGGTATGTTTATGTTTTACATGATATACCTACTATGCTGTAGTAATACTGCTGTTGTAGCTATGATGGCCCAAGAACACAAAGAAAGCAAACAGGCCTCCAGCACAGAAATCCTTCTTTAGGGCTTGGAAAATAGCTTCCATGCTAAAATGCTGATCTGCTTCTTCCAATGCTGTACATGTATCCAGCAATTATAAGCATACTTTTTCATTCCATTCACCCATCCCTGCTTCAGATGTGTGCAGAAAAAGAGAATAAACTAGGTTACATGCAACATATTCTTACCCTGTAAAGAGAAGTGGGTGGTTTATTTCAGTTGGAGATTTTCAGAAAGATACTTCACATGTTGGCCTTAGGGCTGTAGAGTGAGGAGCAGGCTTGTGCTCAGTACTTGTGAGCGGGCCGAGGGGGCTGCAGGATGCGGTGCCATGGTTTCTTAGCCACAACATAGAAGCTTCATTAGGCTCTGTATTCTCCCAGAGTACTGCTGAACAGTAAGAAGGCTACGTACTTTCAGCTGCACCTCCCAAGATTCTCCAGCTTTGTAGGAGTGACTCCATGTGGCATTAGACGCTTTTGTTAGGCATCTGCCTTTCAAGATTTTTAGCAAATCTAGTTTTAAATCTATAAACTCTAGAAAAACCCCAACAAACTCTCATGGCTCTGTCCCTGCCTCTGTACTATTAGAATACAGTGGAAAAGACTAAACTAATCTCTAGTGGCATGCTGGATAAAAAGCAATGTTTCCACAGGCAAAACTACCGAGAATTTTTTTTGTTTTACTTTTTGGTTCTTGAACTGGCATTTACAGCCACAGGAAATAAAGAACAAAGCACCTTAAAACATCCTTGTAAACTTTATACAGCCATTTAAAGTGAAGCATGGTAATAATTTATTTCAAAAAGGTTGAACTTTGTAAATATTTTTGTCAGCCAGTGAAGATCTTGCTCTCCTTAGCCAGGTTACATTAAAATGCATAACGTCTGTCCTGTGAAAGGCCTCATGCTCTATTGTCTATGCTGCTATTGCTCTGGCATTCTCCTTTCTCCACTCATACCAAACGCAGTTGTGATAAAAGCACTGATAGTTAAAGCAGTGTTAGGTCTAGAAACCATCTTCATGAACAGGGATTATATTTGCCATTGTTTTAGCAGCTGCATTAAAAAAAAGTTCTACAGTATTAAACAGAAGCACTCTGTTTTCAGCTTTCTCTTTATTTTGGAAACTGTTTGGATTACTAAAGTAAAACTGCAGACGGTAATTTATATGCCTGAGAGAAGGATTTGTTCAAGGAATATTCAATTTAGATGATATGCAGTGGGAAGAGTTGAACACTTCTAAAACCATATTTTTCCAGCTTTCGGTTGTGTCAAGTAAAACATTTTGTTACAGATCTTTCACTATTATCTATCTGAGGTTCAGAATAGTATTTCAGTTTGAGAATTCACCTCTGTAAAAAACCAAAATGATCAACACAGTCCATCAGGATGAGAATAAAATCTTGTGTCATCAAAATTCAATGTACATTTCACAGCACATCAGAGCCAATCAGAGCATTTTAGTAGACAGTCATTTTGGTGTAAGGGTATTGCACGTGTCAGCATGGCAGCTGCTGTGCTATGAAAAGATTACTGTGTATAGAGCTGAGGCACAACTAAAGCTGGCCTGGAACCAATTAAAGTTTGCTATGGCCAAAGAAATTAGGTTCTTCTGTAAAAGTAAGTCAACTTCAAGTAGAGTGTATGTTTTGGATTTGTAGGGATTTCATGCAAACTTCATTAGACTACTAGCCCATAAATATGCTTGATTTTTAAGAACAGTCTCAGATTAATTAATGTATATGAGCAGCCATCAGTTATCTGATGAATTGTGTATTGCAACCACAGATAAAATATTCTTTGAGATGGATTATGACTTGATTTTGCAAAGTATTAGGAGGCTGAAGATGCTGAATATACACATTCAGAACACCTCAGGCTATAGACTGAGGCTGCTGAGGAACTGCCTTCTCTCCCACCCTGTGTGGACCCTGGTGCTCATGTGGCTGCTTAAGGAGTTGTTTCAGAGTAGTGATGAAAACCCGTCCTATGAGAAAAGTCATTACTTCTTGGCTAGATCAGCTTTCTGGACAAGCATGGCTGGGAACACACAGCTAGGAATGAAGCGGGAAGGCTTAGGTTGACCTAACTTGCCCTGGAAGTGCTCTCTGATACTGCCTTTGCATACCAATGGCAAAAATCCTGAGAGGGGGGATGGAGCACAAAACTGTCTGTGTTTGTATTCAGTGAAATTTGTTGCTTTCAAGAGCATGGAACCTGGAATGCTATGGTGTGAGGAGGGTTCTGCACCTTTGCCCACAAGGTAGATCTAGATAAACAGATCTGCATGTGTAGCTTTTAAGTGCCTTGCTCACAGTAATTTGACTGGTATAGAGCTACAGAAAATTCCCATGGTGAGTGAAATTACTTCGTTCTTGGGTTTCTATGCTGTAGAAAACTTCCTTGCTGAATGTCTGTTCTTTCCAAGTCATTTTTGTACCATACCTAAAGAAAGGGTGGTCTTACACTTCAAAACCAGTAGAAAAGATTACACATGATCCCTGCTCCTTCTGTACCATAGCAAAAGCACTGCATGCTGACTGAGGTTTGTGAAGTCCTGTATTGCTGTACAAAGTGACCTGTCCTTGCTCTTTCATTGTTGATGCATTTCCCAATTGAGCTGAAAGATTCTTGATTCTGAGTTTTTCAGCACGTATCAAACATTGTAATATTGCTAAAGATCATCATTTATCAGACAGCCACAGGATTGAATTCAGATCCAGTGTAAATGGATATAAAAAGATTACTGTACATATATTTTTTCTGGGTCACTCTGACAGTTTTCTGGCAGTATAATGCTTTATATGAGTTAGGCCTATTGTGGCTGGCACTGCAGCTCCAGCAATGTGAATTTTTAGTTTATGCTTGTTTACCACCAGATCTACAAATTCAGTGTACAGCAGCTTATAATTGTATAACTCCTGAGATGCCTATAAAAGCAATACAAGCACTACAATGACGAAGACTTTCCCCACCAGACTTCCCTGGTGGTGAAGTATATATGGGGAACTAGATTTAGGTCCTGAATTTGTTCCATAAGCCAGGAGGGCTTGTGTGAGTTTTATGCACAGAACATGTTTGTTTTTTAAGAAGGACACTGCTGTACGTCTTGGAGGCAGAGGTGTAGGCAATGAAATCCAAATATAACGATGCATCTCAGACAGAGGTAAGGCTGTCCTCACAAAAGACAAGTCAAGTAAGGGGGCAAAGATGATAGAAAAGAATAAATAGTACCCAGGGAGCAGACCTCCTCTCTTCCTCTTTACCTACTGCTCAATCACTGTAGGTATGAAGGTCAAGGTTCTTCAGTATTCTCCTTTCTCAACTCAGTACTGTAGCTAACAGCTTGTTTTACATGATGAATTCTTTGCTTCCCCAAATAAATAAAACTGTCTGAATTAGCTTTGTCTACTGAAAAGTACATGCACAGATTTGTACAGCTCCTGACTTCACAGGGAGATCTGAAGTATTTTTTTTTTCTTTTTATCTGTGTCATACTCATTAAGTAAAAAAAGTAAGAAAAGGAATTTAGATAATGTTGCTTTTGATAATTTAAGAAATCAATTACATTATTATTACTATGAAACTACAGGTGTCCTTTCTATTGCTAAGTACTTCCAGAAAGACCACAATGTAACAGCCGTCCTAAAACCTGGGGATGAAGGAAATGCCTCATCTAATCTTCCAGGATTGTTATTTTATATTAACTACTTTTTTGCTGGACTGGAATTGTTGGTTTTTTTTGTCTAATTCTGTTCCAGAGTGAGCACTGCACCAGGGCAGGCCCAAATGGGCAAGTCATGAAGTCAATTACCTGCAGAGATACTGGATATCCCAGGGATCAGAGAAAATACCTCTAGCTGGTATGTGTGCTCCAACAGGCCTGAGTCTCAGAAAACAAGGCTAATGGTGCACCAGATTGTAACTTGCGTGTGCTATTGCACATCAAAATAAAAACCCTTGAGAAGCTAGAGACCTTGTACAGCATGGAACAAACAGAGAGCTAGGGAGTGAAGTGATGTGACAGGGGCAGGTATGTCTTTACTGCTATCTCCAACATACACTTGTAGTTTGTCTCATTCCTCGCAGCTGTCAAAGTGCCTGGAGTGGTTTTCAGGCTCTGATGGGGTGAAAATTCCCTTCATGGGCAGTGAGGTGAGGGCTTGTGTAGCACTGCCCTGTCATCAGCAGGGGTGCTGCATTCTAGGAAGCAGAGACCGTGGGCAGCAGGTGGTAAATGCACAGCCCTTCCCAAAGCCATCACGGATTATGCCCAAAGTCATCACAGCCTCAGGGCAGCAAATGGGCAACTCTGCCACACATCCCAGCACAGTGCACTGCCTGCTAGCAGGAGGGACTGCTGGCTCCAGTAGCCATGACATCGCTTGCTCTGTTCCAGGACTGGAACCAATTACTGTGGCTGTTCTGTCATTTTATTGCATGAAACTATACTACTTGGTGTGTGAAGATATAAACTTTTTTTCTTGAATATTCTTCTACCTCTGGTAATGTCACTAGGTGACCTAATTCCTTCATTCACACACATTTATTTTTAGTGAATGTCAGATAAAATAAGAGCATCATTGTGCAGGAAAGAACAAACTAACTGTATGAGCTTATTTTCTAGAGGTGAACAGTCTGTGGGGAAATCAATGTCAATTTGTAATTACAACATCACAATAATATTTGACTCCCACCAAAATTTCTGAATTTCAAATGCAGGGGACAAACTGCAGCATACTCTTAAATGCTTTAAATAAATACAAATGTATACAAAACTACATTTCAAATGTCTAATTTGAGTGTAAAATAGCTTAAAATGCAGCTGCTATTCACCTATGGGGCAAAAGGAGAGATGTTAATTAGTGTAATTTGGCAGTTAATTGTCATGAATGTTATTAAGATTCTAATCATAATCATGCATATCTAAGTAAATACCTGCAGACCATTTATCATTCATATATGTTAATATATAATTTCTAATATAGCACATATATATTATGTGTGTGTATTTATCTAGCGCTATACACACACACCATATATATGCCTTATCCATTAATGGAGAGTCCTCTGTTTTAGGTTTGCATCTATTGAAAATTATTCTATAATTAAAAGTCTCCTTTTCTTTCCCCTTCATATGTTCTAGGTATGGTAGACATTGGCCTTACTGAAAAGGAAACCCCAAAATTCCAAACTTAAATTACAAAAAGATTCCATTCAGTCATTTTACACATAAAGCAGAAGTTATGTATTGTATGTGTGTGTGCACATAAGTATATATGATTACACTGTTCATATGAGTAGTAGAGTAAGACTGAACATCTTTTTGAATTCTGGAGAAAAGACTCTACTGATGTGAAAAGTGAAAGCAGTCCCCCAACTGTTCCCCATAAGCAAACTTTTTTCTGGTAAAATTTAATCAGTGTAAACATTTTTCATTTTGAATGGAATGGAAATAAAAAGGGTCACTAATAATAGGTAATGAAGCAGAAAAATAAATTACTTCAAATCAAATAATCTTTTATTTTTTTTTTTCTATCAGGAGTCTAACCATTACTTCCAGGCAACAATATTCACTGTGTCAGTTCTAGGTTTCATGTAAGTTCATGTCTGTGGCGATCACCATCTAATCAGTGATGCACCAAGAAGATTTTCTGTATGTTAAAGGCTAGGCTTTGATTTATATAGAAAACGGCCTCTGCATTCCAGTTTAATGGTGTGGCCAGGACTCGGGCTTCTTCCCCCAGAGCCTTGCAGAGTTTACACCAGAGGCCTTAACTCTGTGGCACTGGCCTGTCAGCCTGAGCAGAGCTTTCACTGTCCAAGTGACAGTCCCTAATTCCCTTCATTGTGTTAGCTACAAATTTTCTAATGAGACTAGACAGAGGAGCTGGCAGGTAGAGCAGAATAGCTACATTGAGGGTGAAGTAGATGCAACTGTAAATGGTGAGATCAATCATCCAATTTTTTTGAGTGATATTTTGCTCATCACATTAGCAGTAGAAAAATATTCTGGCTTACCTAATATTTTTTGGTGGGCATTATGAAGAATTTCCTGTGGAATACTTAGCATTGCTCATGAGGAAAATGAAGTTATATCTGAAAGAGTGTCCTGGGTAAAAATGGTCTTAAGACTATTCGTTTCCTAATGCCTGTTTGGACTCAATTAACTATAGCAACTTCTGCTTCACATCACTTGCCATCTGCTAGTCCTCAATTAGACTGTCCCCTGGGAACTGAGCTGGCACTGCTCTGCCCTGGCTGGGGGTGTGCTTATTCCCATGGTTGGTCCTCAAAACTCTATGCAAGTGCTCAATGCCGCAAGGGTTGCCCAGCCCAGCTCTTAGTGGCTCTCCAGAGGGAGCAAGTGGATGGACTGTGTTTGAAGTGGTTGACAGGAACCATTCCCTCTGTGAAGGTAGCACCTGTGCCAGGGGCCCTTGGAGTATGATGGAGCAGAGAGGATGGATGTCTGTACCCTGGTACATCTGACAGGAGCTTAGGCAGAACTGCATACTCTATTGCAGTTCACTAACTTGCTACTCCTAAGGGCTTTTATGCCAGTGCTCTATGGTAAAGCAGGTCCTTTGCTACTTTAATGCCAGGGTTTTAACAGCCTAAATCAGGGTTGTTACCTTAATAGCTTCATCTGCTGCTTAGCTCAGTGGAATTTGGACACAGAAAAGAATTGAATCCCTTTGCTTTACAAGGGAACATCATCTTAAAGCACTGCTAGAAACGTTGTAAAGACATATTCCTTTGGTAAACCTTTTAGTGCCTGTCAAGTCTCAAGAACTGCTTTTGCAGGTAGAGAGATACATCTGGACATTTTGCCATTTGATGAGTGCTGTCCTACTGCAGCTTATTTGTCTCAGTTTCTCAAATGTTACCTTTCAAAACCAAACTAGCACTGCAGCAGCCTACTAGATAGTCCTCTTGCTGGAATCATTTCTTAAGCAATAATCTGCAGCTGAAATAACCAAGCAAAGTTTAAAGTTATATGCCTCAATTCTGGGAAGCAGACTAAGGATCCTCTGCTCTTTGGAAGAGCAGTGTAGTTTATTATTGACTGTAGTGTTCCTGTGATTAGGATAACATGAACATGCTCATAGGAAGTAAGTGAGGAAGCGACCATTTATACTGTTGCTGCACAGAAGTCCAGGGCATATGGTTATTTATTTATTCACTGCAACAATTGCTCTGTAAACACACAGTACATTCTTTGAGAGAAACAAACCAATATCTTTCAGCAGGGAAGAGGGGGAGCTCACTGTGTGTTCCACCCCTCCAACACGGCCAGCTATTGTTCAGGCTGTGCTCTCTTATCACACAGAGGATCTCAGTCCAAGCTAAACACAGCCTAGAAACCCGCATTCCTATGTCAAATGTCATCATTGTCCTTGGACTCCAGATGAGAAACTTGAAGCAGGTGAAGTGATCAACAAGGAAGTGTCCCAATTTCATGCTGATGTCCAAGTTAAAAAGTGTGAGAAATTATGGAGAGAAAATGAAAGTAAAGTAAAATTGTTGTTAAAAGTGTATAAATTCCATTAAGCATCAACAGCAATGAGTTCAGTAAAAAGAAAGGTCATATTTCTGTCTCTTCCTCACTCCCAACTGCAGCATGACTCAGAAGAATAAACAATTGAATAGGTTTCTTAGATGCCTGCATGCAGATTTGTCTGGGGTTTTTATTACTTGAAATTTCAATTCAGTTCCCTGTTTATACCACAAACAACAAAATAAATTATTAAAAAATGCAATTGTAGAAGCAATAATTTTTTGCATATACTTAACAATCAAGTGACCTGATTTCTGGAAGATTTCAGCCACAGATCATTTTAGTACATGCCCCTGCTTTCACGGAACTGTAGAAATTGAAGACAAGAAAGAAAAGGGAGGAGAGGAAAATCCATAGCAGGTTTGTGCCTGGATCTAGAGGTCAAAAGCGCATAGACAGCAGGTGTGCATGTGCTTTATAGATAAGCATACCAGGAATAATGGGTGTCATAGTCTGAAGTGAAGAGGAATAAATGGAGAGATGGACACTGCTGAAACTTCACTTAAACCAGCAGATTTGGGCTGGCTTTCTCTACAGGGCAGGCTTCTTTCCAAATGTTTTGTGCCCTCTCAGGGAGGCATTAAAATCTATTGCTTGTGACCTTTTTTTTAAAAAAAAGTTTAAGTAAAGTTTGCAATATGATATTTGTATGCAGGGATTAGCTCTTTGTTTCTTTATTTGATACCTTAGGGTATATTTTTAAAGCACTACACAGAATTTCGGGCTTGCTCGTCAACTTCTATTGACTTTAAACCTCATGGGTCACTTTGACAATATATCCCAGAGGCTTTCTATCTTACATTGGCTTTTATTTCAATTTCACTGCTTTTTGGGTGTTATTTCTGAATTTAGGGTTAGCTCACATGGGAAGTTGGCTTTCAGGAGAATTTTCTTAGCTTAGAGGTGCTCTGCTTTCAGCTTTTCACACTATTAATTTGTCTTATGGTTTTCATTGCGGAAAATGACATTTTTTTTTTTAGTATCTGCACTTTCTTTTGTTTATTTGGTTTACACATGCCAGCAATGGCTGCATTACCTCAACTTTGCTGTGTATGAGCCCCTTGTGAATGCTATTGTAACTTATGTGTAAGTACAAAAGTATGTATTCAGTAAGATCCGTAGTACTAGAATGGCTAAGCATTGTAAGTAAGACCTAGTAAAGCATTTATAAATTCTTTTCTTTGCAGAATGGCTATTTTTTTCTCTCTTAAGAAAAAATTCCAGCTGACTTTCCATATCAAATCCTTCAGTAAATCATGTGATATTAATCTTTTTGGAATTGATACACTGCTCTATAGCAGCTGGATGCACATCAAATCCTCTGACTGGTAATCTGTTAAGGTGCCCAGACTGATGGATTGGCCATTATTTGTGGCTCTCACATAGAAGTTAGGTCAAACAGAGACATTCACAAGTATGAGAGAGACGGTTTTCTGTATCCTGATTCACTTCATTACTCCTCCAAAATGCTGCATAAATAAACAGCTTTAAGAGGGTGAGCTCAGTGAGAGATAGGTCTGTGTTCTGCTAAATACAGCTGGCAGCTAGAGTTACTGTTGGTTCCTCTCACTGACTGGTAGCACCAGGTGGGCCAAAAGGCAAGGCAAAGAGCCGTCTGCCTTGGTGTCAGTATATTGCTGCACATCATTATCAACAGTATTATTTTCATCAAAAGAAAGATTTTCTCCAGAGTCACTAAGCATTTCTCACTTGATTTTTGAATTAAATGCTTTACTGAACTCTAATTAACGTAGGTGTACTGCATTACCTTTGACTAGATTTGGTTATCTTGGAAAAGGAAGATAAGATTTTGTTAGTGTTTAACTATATTAAGTAAGCTCGTTATATTCCATTCTGTTTTCATAGTGCCTTCAGATCTGATTGTTTTGCCCTTCAAAACCATTTCTAAAGCTCTGCATTTTGTTTGGATGAATCTAATGGGTCTGCAATGAATCTGACCATTCTTTTTTCTCCTTCCTTGCTACTTTGCGTGTAGCTACTAAAAACATGATTCTCTGGTTACTTGGTACCATTCCATTTGATAAATTTATTGCTAATACTTGGCATCATACCTGGAATTTTCTGTGGCCCCTCTTTTGAAATTCAGACAAGGATATGACCTAGCCCTTCACGTGTGGAAGTTTGTTTCCAAGTCAAGACCAATTTCATACCCATTTTCCAACCTGTCCCTGCTTAATGTTAGGACCATACCTGTCTGTTCTTTAATAACATCTCTTGCTTCTTGTACAATGAACCAAATTTTATCTTTCCCTGCTTTTCAGTTTTACGGCTAAAGGGCATTGCCTTAATTTCCTTTGACTATTGACTATATTGATTTTGTTCTCACACCTTCTGACTAGTAAGGTATTTGGGTTTTGGTTATCTGGTGGGGGGTTTTTTTGCCATTTTCTTATCTTCTGTAATGTTCTTGAGACTCTTCCTACAATCTTCTGCCTTAATTTATCATTTCCAGATAGAATTGGCATCCTTGACTTCATGGCATTTTCACCTTCCTTAAGAAAGAGGGTTTTGAGCTTTTTGGCCTGGCTGACTTCACTAGTCTCCTCATTTCCTTGAAGTCTATCCTTTCAAGTCTGGAGCTTTCACTATGATGTGTACTGCAACTCTTGCAGTAATAACAGTGTAAACATCCATGGCAGCCTTGGAATTAGGTTACTCATGCACTGCTCTGACTGTAGCAGTTAGGTTTGCAAAGGCTAACTTACTTTGTTTCTTAGGTAGGATTTACAGCCTGCCCTGAGCTCCAGGCTGCTGTACTTTACCTCCTGCTAACACCCTAGTTTATTACAGACTGCTGAGTTACAGTCCATGCTTTTTGTTTGTTCTTCCATTCCATTTAAATGGCATCAGCTTTGGATCATTCAATTTAGGGTTATTTCCTATCATCAAGCTCTTCTATAAATGTCATCACTACTAACAAAACCAAGCTTAAAATAGATTTCTGTCCAGTTGTTTTAACAATTATTTGATGAAAATATCCATTGGTTATTGTGTCAGGGAATAGCTGGGCTCTGTATTATTAGTGGCATTTCTTTGAATTCTTTTGCTTTGAAAGCTAATGTCACTTACAATTTGTCTCCTTTCAAAGCCACAAGTTTCTTTTTCTGTACACAGAAAATCCTTAAATAGTTCTTGGTCAGAAGGAGGGTGGGTTTTGTCACTTGTTCCTAGGCAGTAGTCTCTCTTTTAGCTGCTGCTTTTTCTACCATCTGAATAGTTGGCTGTGTTTGCTCTTAAATATCTTCATTTCTCCTGTGATGGAAATGTTACATCATATGTTCCTGACCCAAAGGAAAACCATGGATGGCTATTTCTTTGGTAGACTTTCTGCTCCAGTTTGGTACCCTGTCGTTACCTCTTTGTAGAGCATCAAACCTGAACCCAAGGAGCTAATTTATTTTGTATGCTTTGAACCGGCAACAAGACTTCACGACTCTTCTCTGTATATCTGTCGGAGATGCTAGCTGTTGCAGTGCCTGTTGGCAGTTGAGGAGCAATTGTTACTTACTTGTAGGTGAGAGGCAGTTCAGGGATGTGCTTTTAGATGTTGCCAAGTTGAAGAGTAACAAAGTCAAGGAGAATTCTCTGAAGGTCATGGAATAAGCCCTATCCTTGTTCCTATACACTATTTACCCATGGACATCCCTTCAATGAAAATCAGACAGAATATGGATTTCTTAAAGAAGTCATGCTTTGTTTATGGACTTTGGTTTGATATTTATTTATTTATTTTGTGTTCTCAACATTTTTGCTGAAAGGGTGGAAAATTGGTGGCTGTAAGCAAAATTGGAGAAAATTCAAAGCACAGATTTAGAACTTTTCCTTGCATATTCTTGTAGAATAAATATTCCACATTTTGTCAGTGTTAAGGATATTTTCTGCCTGAATTCACAGTTAATCTGTGGGAAAGTTTTAGAAGAAGTAGCAGATCACCAGCCACTCTGTTTAAATAAATGTCATAATATTAAAAGGAGAATATTAACTACACAATACAAGAATTCATGTTCATATGAATTTTAGTTAAATATCTGAGAATGATAGTTTTTATCACTCTTTCTGAAACAAGTTGGTAAAAATGTGTTGGGCAAATAAAATCCACTAATTAGAAGCTTTCTAAGTAAGATCCATTAAGGAGGAGGGGAGTGGTTTTGTGCATCTTTCACATTTTAACTTGAGTGTGAGGCCTCAATTGCTCCACATAAGTTACAGTTTAACCTTCACTCTAATGCATTTTCATTTAAAAACAAAGTTTTGATTAGAGATATCCATATAGAAAATCATCCATTCAGAAAACCTAAATCTTCATAAAACTGTTACTTTTTGAGCAGTGTTGTTCAAAGTTAATACAAGCTATTTACATGCACGTTGCGCATGTACGTGTCCATGGTTTTGATTTCTTTTACCCCTCCATGTGTACGTAGAGAAAGACAAAAGAGGAGAGAGGGAGAAAAGAGATGCAGAAAGGTGAGAAACCTCTGCGTTGATTGCTGATAAATTTTCTGCAGAAGTCACTGGTGTTCAAGGAGGCTGTAAAGAAGTTTAACCACCACCATCAATAAAATATTTCAGTGGTTTATAATCTCAAAGAGAGAGCCCCTTTCAAATTTGTTGCCTTTTTCTATTACAAAATCTGCAGCTGGCTCTTCAGCATGCTTTGCCTCATACATTACATTAATCAGTTCCTTTATTTTTGCTAGGCAGCAACCACTCCTTCAAAAAAACCCCACCTAATTAAGCGCACTATTTTGGGGTGTTTTGTCTTGCAGCTGGGAAGCCAGACTTTTTGCCAGTAATTTGTAGTCTCTACTCATGAATGAAACAACTTTGTTGCTTCCTCAAGCTGGGGTTTTGGAAGCTATTTGTCAAAGCATTTTTCATAGTTCGAGGCAGAAGCTTCCACTGCGGAAGTAATGAAAAACATTTGCTAACTCGTGGAATTTGTTGATACTAGTTTTTGTGTTTTTAATCACAGAGGTGGTCTCCTGCTGGGAGTTTCCCCCTTTATATAAATCTTCTGTGGAAAAGACATTTCATGTCTCTCTCTTGTAAGACATTTTGGATTCTCTAGATTCTTTCTGAAAAGTCTTTCTTCCCCTTTTGACTTGCTGCTTTTCCTTGTTTCTTTTCTTTTCCTATGAAATCATTACATAGTCAATAATGCTTGTAAAAGTTTAAATTATTCTCTTTTATTTCTTATCCCTACCAAGGCTTTAATTTTCTTGGAATTTAACAATTTGTGTTATTATGGTTTAGTTCTTAGCTTTCCCTGACCTTTTGCCTTCGAAGGAGTAGTCTTCTGGTTACTAGTGTTTCACAGGGCTGGAGAGATTGCAAAAATATTGACATGCTCTTTTCTCCCTCTGAAAAACTACCTAAGACAGTTTTTTTCCCAAGCTTGTTCTATTTCCAATTTAATCAAGCCGCTAGGCAACATGAGCAACTCTTCCTCAGTGAAGATTGTTTAAAGCAAATACAATATTTCCCTATTAAAATGTCTCCTATTTCCCTCCAGAGAAGCACTGCCATGAGAGATTGCAGGGCTGGTTGAACAGCAGTTGTGAGGTATTAATTTTTCCTCACCAACCATGAATAAGCCTGATCATGGCCTTCAATTTAATTATGAGTGTTCAGATGAAGGTTGGCTGAGTATGGAGGAGATGTTTAAAGCATGGCTATCTCTGTTCACAGACACTGGTGGTAGTGGGTAGCAAGGTCTTTCTCTCTAAGGAGCAAGCATTTCAAGCCTTCTGTTGGTGCTCTGTGCTAATTTGGCAGATGCACAGGCCTGATGGGTGCAGGGTGGGAAGGTGTGCTCCTGCTTGAGAAACATGGCCAGAGCACCTGGGGCATCACCTCCACTGCAGGAGGAGTCCCACGTGAGAGCTTTGCCACAAGGGACTGAAAAGAGGAAGCAGATTAACACAATCGCCGCATACAGCAGGACAAGGTTTGGTGCACACTGAATGGTTAGGAATTCAGTAGGCTGAAGTCTGGAGGAGGAGAGCTCACAGCAATGGCTGAAAATCTAGAGATGGTAGAGCTCTAAGCAGAGACAGTAAAAGTCTAATTATTTTGTCTTCCACTTCCCCTAATGCCTTCCTTGTATCCTATCAAAATTTGAAATTTTCAAAGGAAATATTGACCAGTTCTCACTTTGAGAGCATGGTGCTTGCTAGAGTGCTGGGGCCACAGAAGGCAAGCAGTTACCTCCTTGGTCGCCTTCTATATGCATCTTTGCTTGCCTCCTGTCAAAAAATAATGGTCTAAGAAGTTACACTTGTGGTATTTACAACCTCTTCTGTGGAAATGAAAGGCATTTTTCTGTTAAAAATGCAAGACCCTTTACCCAGGAGACAGTCTAATCTTTTAAACTTCCTTCCCATGAGCCCATTTTTTAGATAATCCATCTTTGCCTGCTAGCACACTACTCCTGATAATGAGCCTGTCGTCACGTCAGGTTAAAACGTATCACTACAATTAATTTCTTTAAAATATATTGTTCAGAGGATAATGAGAACTAAGCCCTATTTTAAAGCTGATCAGGTGGTGCAAGACAAGAATCTAATTCTTTTCATGAAAACTGACAGACTTTTACTTCAAAACCAAATACAGTTCATTAGAACTGTGATAAAAGCCTGCAAAGAACAGCTAAAATATTGCAGCTGTGAGTTCTAAAGTAGGAGAAGAATTCTTATATTGTTTCAGTATGACACAATGTGTATGTAATCGATTAACTTTATTTTCAGACACATTTGGACCTCAAGTATTGATTTTCTTCCTTCCTGTTCATATAAATAAAGGAATTTAGAGTCAGACCCAACAAAAGACTTTTAGACACCTTAGATGCCTATATTCAATATTTTAGTGCTGAAAACTTCTGCTTCGATTATCAGCTGATCTTGAAGGTACCAGAATTCTTATCTTTTGATCTAAATCTTTCCAGGCATTTTTTTGCACAAGCTCTGAACTGTCTCAGTTCTGTGCTCATATCTAATCAAAATCACAAGCTAGAGAGTAGATGCTTTTCTTCTCAGTGGCTTGAGGCCGTAGGTATTTCTGTAGTGCACTTAATTTTGCTGACTCCTCTAATAATAAATTTGTGATAGTCACCACTTTCTTTTTAGGCACAAGAAGAAGCACCTATAATTTCTCCTACAGTAGCCTAGGCACTATTGCACTCTAAGAGATCCATGTTTGGTCCCTTCCCTTCTACCACTTGAGCAAATCGAATAGCTTTCTCCAAGGATGGCATATTCTGAATGGGGAAAATAGGAGAACTGAATTGGAGCAGAAAAGTAGTTAAAGATTTCATTAATGGGGAAGAACATAGTGGGTGGTAGAACTCTGTGACTAGGAAGCTAAGGTAAATCTCATAGATGGTAGTGAGGTAAATACTGCTTAGTATGTATTTTTCAATATTTAATGCAAAATACTGTTTCCTATTATCTGGTATTTTTTTATAAAATAAACTGATTCAAGGGAAATACATTTTTAGTGCTATGGGGTTACTGTATTTTGTTGTCGTGTTCTGATAGAATGGTGGGGTTTTAAATTTTTTTTTAAATTAACCTAATGTCAAAAGGTGCAATAAAAATATAAACCACAGGTAAAAAAACATCAGAATGATGTGGTGTACTTATTATGTGCTTGTAGTTTGAAAAAGTATTTTGCTAGTTAAGCACTTCAGGAAAAGTAATAGTACCAGAAATATGATGATCTCAACTATACATCATGGAAATACTTTGTGATTCAGGTGACAGATGTAACTCAGTATCTTTTCTACAAATAAGCAGTTCAAATACATTAAGGATTAGAAAAATCTATGAAAAATAAGGAATCTTCTTGTAGATCCAACGTCTAGCTTAGAAAGTCCTTCTGTTCCTGACCTTCAGAAAGTTAATTCAGCTTGGTTTTACTTTGACTCAGTATGGATTTGTCAGGCAGAGAGAAGGCCGGCAACATAAAAATTGTAGTGGATGCAAGAACTGTGTTAAAAACATTCATGAACATAAAATACTGTGCAAAATGGCTTAGAGAAAACTGTGAAAATTAGAGAAACTCTACAATCTTTCTTCCCAGCTTCATCAAAATTTGTGAATACTTTCCAAGTTCTAAACATGAAAAAATGCAGAGCTGCCCATTTCCAGAGATGCTATCTGTAGCTGGTTTAGAGTTACTTAGGATTGCAAAGCTTGTTACAATGCTTTGGGAGTGCTGTGAGACATCCTGCAAATTAAGTAGCTGTGAGCCTTTTGTAGAAAAAGAGTAAAGTTGTGGGGAGAGTGGCTCCTTTACTGGGCCCACAGTGAGAATTTTGATAACATCTTTACTACCTAATCTTACAGCCAGAAAACTTTTGTACAGTATTGAAAAGAAATGTTGATTTACACAAATAAATTAGTTCCTTAAATTTTTTTTAATACTGCAAAACATAGGAAACATCAGAAATATCACTCCCAGTGCTAGAATGTGTCTGTTTCCCCTGAATACAAGCATTTTCATACAGGTATAATCAGGATTAGGCCACACTCCTTGGCTAGGAACTTAATGATTTGTTTGTGAAAGGCTATTAAAAATCACCGAAGATATTACTGAATTCACTGCCTCATCTGCCAGCAGGCAGCACCTGAACAAAAGCATTATTTCCTTTTGTGAATCATGGGTACTATTGATTGTCTTTCCAGCAAATGCATAAAGCTATAGAAAGAATAATCTAACTTGTCCCTGTAAGTTATATTCTGAGTGAACATGCTTTAAAAAGTGGAATTTTTGGTAATTTATATTTACAACAACCCAGTCAGAATTTCAGGAGGATGCTTGTGAAAATCAAACCATGGCAGAGTCTGGATGGTTTAGCTGATGCTCAAGGAGTCACAGGATGTAAGACTGTTATTGTGGTTACTACTCCTAGTGAACAGAGTTCCTCTACCTCTCTTTCTGTAGAGCTCTCCTTGAGACTGAAAACATGCAACTTGCCTACCTTAAAATAAATGAGAGATTAGATTATTAGAGCTGTGGGAGAAGAAATAAATTTGTATAATAACTTTTTATCTATTTGTATTGGTAGGAAATTTTCTCTTATTTCATGAGAACCCAGTGCTGCAATCTGCTGAGAATTCTTGATGTGTGTTTAAGGAGGATGCTCAGCATTTTCTGTTAGTCAGTTGGCATATTTGAGCTCTTTATGATATTTTGAGCTTTTGGTAGCGTATGATTAAATGTGTCAGTGCACAAAACTTAACTAACTTTCATGAAATTTTAGCAATAAAGGAATTTAGAAAATATGCTGAATCATTGACCTGGCAAGTAACATCTGTCTAGGTTCCATTACACTCCGTATGAACTTAGGTGTTGAGTTCAGTGAGATGGGAAATTACTTAATATGAAACCCTCTATCCTTTCTACAAATAAGCAATTCAAACACATTAAGGGTTGGAAAAAAAAAAATCTATGAAAAATGAATCTTCTTGCATATCCAACATCTAGCTTAGGAAGTCCTTCTCTTCTTTTTCAACTTGGTTTTGCTTTGACCCAATATGGATTTCTTAGGTAGAGAGAAGGCTGGATGGGTGCAGGGGTGGACAAGATGACCTTTAAATGTCCCTTCCAATTCAAACTACTCTATGATTCTCATGAAGCTGTATCACAGCTCTGTGAATGACAGGGAAAAATGCAATTATGTATTTGGTAAGTGTATGAAAGTAGATGGACTAATATAACTAATAGGACACAGCCAGTAATTTGGATCAACCTGACCCTCTCTCTCTCTCCAGCTACAGACACTTTCTTAAGAACTGAAAGGCATAATAATGATGCTTTTAAAAATATTCCTGATGAAATATTCATTGCATTTAAGTAGAGATTAATCACATGCAACAGGTGTTTTTCCTGTGGCTTGTTGAATTGCAGTGTAACTAGCCTCCAGTTACTGGCCTTAGGGAAAGAAGCAATAGAACAAATCAGCCTTATTTTAAAATAATTACTGTAATCCTATGGTGCCTGTCAGTTGTTATTTTTCTGGTTTATGTCAATGTGTGGTACATGTACAAATAGGAATCTGAAAGTGGGAGAAAAAAAAATTGCAACCTATTAAATAAAATTTGGGAATACAACTTGTGGATTTAGTAAATATGATTCCAGTAGAAGTGAAGGACCCATTACATATGTTGTATTAAAATCCTTCTGAGCAGAGCTAATAATGAATTTCTAACATGACAACAAAAGGAATAAGGATTATTATAATTTTGCTCCAAATAATTGCTATGATATAAGGATGCATCTGGGGGCCTTATTTTGTGTCTTTTACGTCAGCATATAAACAGGATTAATTTAAGCAGGATTAAGTAAAACTTCAATTGGAATTGAAAGTATGTTTTACCACTCTTTTGCATTTTTAAAATACAATGGCAGTTAATAAGACATTAATGTTATATTGAAGTGATAACTGTTTAGCTATTTAATTTGACCAATGCAGCACAATCTTCTGATGAGTTCTGGATGTTAACAAAGGGGAAATGCAACTTGTTCCCTTCTTCCTTACTTGTGCACTTATAAGACTGCATAAAGTCCACAGGTCAAGGCAGAGTTTGCAAAAAGGTATCTCTGAATTTGGGCCTTTTTAAAATCTACAAGAAACTCATATAATAGATAGGCCATTTTGGTAGAGGGCCTACTTGACCAAAGACATGCATGTGCATGTCCACCTCTTCAGCTGACAATTCCTGTTAGATCCCTTCTCCAACACACACCTTAGACTCCAGCTCTGAATCATCTCTGTCTGATGACTGTTCAGAAGATGCTGCTGGCTATGATGGAGGCTGATACTTCCACTATTCTTGCAGCACATGTAGATGCACCTAATAGGTTGAGTTCTTTGGTGTCCAAATATGACCTTCCTGAAGGTAAGTTACCCACATCTAATGTCAGCAATTTGTGACCACCTTTGAACAATATAGTACAGCTCTATGCATTGATTTAGGTCAGGTAGTTGAGGCATATTCTTTTCAGAGGTGATAAATAACTTGGAGAAGCAGAACACTACTGAAAAGTTGCTGTGTTCCTCATATTACTTTTAGTCTCTCTCAGGCTGGGAGCTGTGGACTTCTGATCAGCTGCAATGCACTGCAGGAAGATTTTGCTCAAGCATGCAGCTTTCCTTGAGCTGGTGCAGTGTGAGGTAGAGTTGTTCCCTGTAGTGAACTCAGAATATGAAAAATTTATTTCTCTGTCCTCAGATCTACCTAGTGGAATGTAAAGAAAAATGAAGAAATAGTTTAAGATTAAATTTGAAGTTATTCAACTTAGGCAAATGTGTGCATTGCTAAAATGTCTGTCCCAACCATAAAAACAATATGAATATTTTTGTTACAGTTTATTCTTGTAACATCAAAGCTGATAGTTTTTTAATAACTTATATCTCTGCAGTGTTAGAAATCCAAAGCAAGTACACTTGTGCTTCTGCATGAGGCTGGGAAGATTTTGTTTCTACTTTAACAATTAAAGATGCTCTCATGGCAAAGAAATGGAAATAAATTGTTTATAATTTTCATGCCATCCCCCCACAGAAAATTATCTTCAGAGCACATATTGTTTCTCACATGCTTTTAAATACTCTTAAGAGACTTCTCTCTGGACTGATGATATTCAGAACCTGACTGGACACCATCCTGTGCAACCTGCTCTAGGTTCTCCTGCTCTTGCAGGGTGGTTGGACTAGATGATCTCCAGAGGTCCCTTCCAACCTCTAAAATTCTGTGATTCTGTGATCACATAGTGCTAGCCAAAAATTGAAAGATGTGATAAAAGAATATTTTTAGATTTGAAGATTAATATGAATAAGAGAAGATTTGTTGGATAATAGTGTAAAAAAAATAAGCTTTGTACTACAAGTGGTGAATGGGATTAGTATTTATCATATCTCTTTTCACAATCTGCAGTGTTTTCAGTAATGTTTCATAAAAATGTGGAGGCTGGACAACACACCAGCACATAGGCAAATGATAGCTAATATAACATTTATTCTACTTGGGTTTAATTCGTGTATTTTATTATTTTGGTACAGTTTGCCTGTTAACTTGTTTAAAAGTATTCTAGTTAACTTTTTACACACAGAACATTAAAACTATAAAAAAAAAAATTCCTTGCATGATGTTAATGAAAGTTTTTGAGTAATTAAATTTTATAATTTTTTACATTTGTTCTTCAAATTATTCACTAGTTTTGTATTAATGAAATACGTAGATAATAAAAAGTAGAAATTAGACTTCACAGTTCAATTAAAGATAAAACAGAAGACACTTTGAAAGTTTTCCTTTCTATTCTGTTTCTGTCCTATATCTCTCCCTCTCAATTTCAGAGGGAGGCAGAAAATCAAGGAGTTTCTGCTCTAATAAAAAGGCACATACCACACTTAGCTCCACACAAACATTTGTTTCCTTTTCCTTCAGCCAGGAAGGAGACACATTGTGGGCCTGATTTGCAACCTGGGGGAACTCTCCATGCCCATCAGTGAAGTTATTACGAACTTACTTTCAGCTGAATGAATTGTCACTAAAATCAGAATCCAGCTCTACATCTCTAACAGGAGATGGAACAGCTGAACAAGAGTAGGCATGCAGGAAGTCCTAACACACTGTACTTTACTTCTTAGTTTCCTCCTTTGGTGTCTTCACAATTCCTTCTGAAAGTTGAAGCCACAGGATGCAGGAATCCTGCATTTACTCCAAAGTGGAGGGTTCAATAGAGGAAAACAACTATTTCACAGCAAATCTAAGAGATGAACACCTTAGATCTTGTTTCTTATGACTTGTATTAACAAAGACACTCATTTTTTTCCTGTCAAGTAGGATCTGGAGCAAGGTTAGTTAAGAATTACAGAAGAGATTTCAATTATTTAAGTATTTTTTATTTTAAGTATGAAATGTTTCTTACCATTTAAGTCTTTTTTTCTTATGTCTCTTATTGTTCTAATGACAAATGATTAAAATTTATGGATATGAAATATCAGCCTAAATGAGTTAATTATGGTGAATCTTCCAGTTGTAGCTCAAGATTTGTTAGATCTAGCCTGCATTTCAATTACATACTTTAAAAGACCCACCTCAATTCCAGTATTTCTTACTCTAAGAATACATACATGTGCAGACTAACATATCTTCTTCTAAAGATTGCTCCCAATTTATAGGGCTTTACCTCTGTTAGAAACAATACAACTGATTTCTCTTTGGAAACCTGGACCCTAGTGGGATATTTAAGAATGTTTTCTCACTTTAAAGTGGCTCAAGTGCCATGACCAATTATACTAAGCAAGTTCACCAGGTATTCTGCTCTTTTTCAGCACACATAGGTCAGCACTCCCTTCGTGACAGCAAAGAGAGACAGTTGTGATGTTGAGTTACCAACCTGCCCTGTAGATGGTATAATCCTTGGGCTATGGATCATATGGCTCTAACTAGTCTGTCAGGGTCTACACAGGAAGTTACCACCAACACTCCCTTCCCTAAATTCTTTAGTCTCAGAGAATACATAACCCTGCTGTGGTCCCTTTGCCTGAGATCACTTCCACAAAAAAAAAGCAACCGTTGCCAACTTATCCTACTGTCTCAATGGGTGGCCAGAAAACCTCTTTCTCCTTCCTAGAGTTATTTGGTACTGTGCAGAGCCATACCCTATTTTACTAGTGAGAGAACAACGAGGAGGTGAAGCAACCAGAATGTGACTGGAGTGGGGGGCAGGATGCTAGCTAGTGCCTCAGCAAGCCCCATGACTCAAGTCAAGGACAGAAGGGGGAGGTGCCTGAAAGGACGTCTAGCTATGGTGAGGAGGGCCTGATCATGACCAAATCATGCCATGTAATCATAACAGAGTCTTGCCAGGTAATTGTTTACCAATCTGAACGATGTTTGCATTCAGCAGTTGTGTAGAACCTGAACATGCTGCTGTCATGGCAGCTAATCCAGGCTGGCATAGAAGGGGGAAGGAAGGTTGTGTGTACAAGTCACCTGCAGCTGCCTGGGAAGGTCTATGTCTCCTTGGCATCTAGGCAATAAAAATTAGCAGGGGTCTAGGACTCCTGAAAAAAATCCACAGTGCTCTGCTTTGGCAGAACAGGTAACTCTGAAAAAATGTTGCTGCTAGAAATGTAGCACACCATCATTGTAAAAAATTTGTCTAACCACGAACTTCAGGTCAGATTTGTCTATCTCTTGACATGTGCCTGCTGACACCTATTCAAATCATGCTTTAGGTTCTAGATGTGAGCTGTGAAGTAGGAAGTGAGCAGACCTGACACTGAGAAAGGACAGCTTATTTTGTTTTTCCCCTGTCATTCCTCACCATATGAATCATTTATGTTTGCCAGAAGAACTGACAAAGGGAGCGAAATGTTAGGATGTAGTGAAATAATACAGGAATTTATAGCAGAATGCTCTTCACTCACAGGAACTAGAAAGACCTTCAGAATAAGTGTTTTGTGTTTGAAGAGAGCCATGCTAATTCCTTGCTTATAGGACAGGCAGAGCCCCAGATGAAAACAAACTTCTAGACTATGCTGATGTTATACACACAAGCTATAAAGAAAAATGGTAACACCAAGAAAAGCATGATATTATGTGAAACCAATCCATATAAATCTTTCATATTGTATATATCCTCACTGGGAAGAATACAAAGGACATGTGTCTAATATATTGCTGAATTAAATATTCTTTTATATTTGTTTACTGGCAGGCAGGTACAGCACACTGAATTTATAAACTGAATTTTGCTTTCCAGACTTTTAAGCTCATAGTATCTAAGATATTTTTCTGTAAAGATACTGACAACAAATTTGTAACTTGTCTTACAAAGATGGCTTTGAAATTAAGAAAAATATAGGATAAAATTGTATCTTTTTCAAGTTGATCATTATTAATTTTCACCAAAATTGTGAAGGATATTTAAAAAAAATGATATTAGTAATTTTCTAGGCATTGAAATTAGCTTATACAGCTCAGTCATATCACATTCCTGTTAATAACATTTATGGGATTATTTTTCTGTAGATATTGCTGTAATCAGGTAAACTTTTTATAACAAAGCCTACATAGTACTTTTTGTAGTACAGCTGTGATCAGACAGAGATTATTCAGAGCTGGAGTCTAAGGTGTGTGTTGGAGAAGGGATCTAACAGGAATTGTCAACTGAAGAGGTAGACATGCACATGCATGTCTTTGGTCAAGTAGGCCCTCTACCAAAATGGCCTATCTATTATATGAGTTTCTTGTAGATTTTAAAAAGGCCCAAATTCAGAGATACTTTTTTGTAGCTGGCAACTGACACTGTAAATTATTGAACATTATCTTGAAATTTCCTTGAAGTTGGCTCCGTTGGAAAGAAAGAAATTTGACAGAGAGAGAGAGGAGACAGAAGAGAAGAGAGATCTGAAACTAAATGAAAAATAGGCAATGGTTGGTGCAGGAATCCTCCAGGAAAGTAAAATGCTGGGTTCACTGACCTGCTCCCCTGCTTGTTTCCTATCCCATCCCTGAAAGGCTCAAAATTTTTCGTATGTTTTCTATCATAAAGGAAGAAACCCTCTCAGCTTCTGCTTGCAGACCATCCTTAGGGACAGCACTCTGGTTGCATTTGAAGTGCTTGTGTTGTAATAGAAGGTGGCATGAAAATGAAATGCAGAGAGACCAACCCTTTTGACAGGGCACTGTAGATATGAATTTTCTTTCCTCTAAGGCAATATCTTGTCAAATACAGTATTTAATTCTTTTCCTCCTGAAATAAAAGCTCATAAATTTAAGCAGTAAAGCAGCTTTGAATTTATAGCCACACCATCAGTACAGGTGGTTTTTTTGGTCTTACACATGCTTGATTTTATAAATTTCTTCACTGTCACTAGTTGTTTTTGAATCTCTGAGCAGCTCAGAAAGTTTGATACACAGTATTTTCAAATTAAACAGATTTCTCTGCTGTTATGAAAAAATTCTCAAAGTATTGACTGTAAAAGTCAAAGAGCTCTGGATCATTTCCCCTAGCAATACTTCAGTATCCTTCTAATTAGCCAATCAATAGGAGGTTCTTGTAAATATGATAGTTTATTCTTCTCTAGGGGTTTCTTCTCTACACTCTTCATCCAAGATGCTTCTAGAAAAGCAAGAAAAGTTTGAAAGCATCTACTCCCCCAGCACAGAATTTATGATGATGAATAAGCATCTCATGCTATGAATGATAAAGAAGCCCTGCACAGTGTTTTGGTATTTTCTTTTAAGAAATACTTGCTGTATTTTATTTCTAGTTAACTATCTCTTTTGGTAATACTCAGACAAATGACAGTGGTAACCAACTACCCTCACTGACTTCCACCAAGTATTTTTCTAGTGATGGTAAAAATAATGCATATTTCCAGTTACCTAATTTAATATAAATTCTTATTTTCTCTACTGCATAAACACAGAGCTTCTATAATTCATATCAACACCTTTTGATATTATTCTTTTTATTAGATTCTAATACCACTCCATATAAAGTATACTGTCACTGTATTTACATTCCAAAATATATGTAAATTTACATGCAGAATATACAAGGAATACGTATCCCAGAGACTTCAGATGATTCTATTCACATGAATTTTTCTTCGATTTAGGGAAAAAGTCTAGCGATAACATCATTAAAACGTCCTTCAGGCAGATACTGTCTTTTAATTCCATGAATATATGTATTTGCATTGCTTTAATACAATAGATTTACATAGGACTAAATTCCTCAGTTAAAATAAAGGTCTGTGAAAAATTGTATGTGTTTCCTCAGTCCTATATTACACAGTTTCTTTCACAGAAAGAAAATACAAGCTGGTATGGTTTGTTTATCTTACCACTTCCACTGTAGATAGGACAGACACCAAGACCTCGTATCCCAGGTGATGAAGATGCTCTCTCCCTTGCTGCTGAGGGTGACTCACCACAGTCCTGCTGAGAGCATCATGCTTTGCTGCCTGTGTTGACCAGCCCCCTGCAGTGTGATGCTACAACTTTACAGTCTGGCCTCACAAAAATGCCTGTAAATTCAGCTATTCAGATTAGTATGACAGTGCAACCACACAGGCTTGAGCCAAAACTGCTGGCTTGTCAGGAGGAACAACTTGGGCAGATTCGGAGATCAAAACTGGTGCAACTCAAAACCTGCTGCTACAACCAAATGTAGGCGCAGCTGGCTTAAGTGTCATGGAACAGCAGACTTTGGACTGCACATAGCTAATATCAAGAGTAAAGAACAGTCGTGAAGACTGTTATTTTGTGTCATATATAATCTGTATGGTCTGCCCCTTGTTTTGCATACATTCAGCCTACTAACTCAGTGGGCATAGGGTGAGTTGGACCAGCTTACCACTTCAGCAGAAATTTGACTCATCCAAAGGACAATCAAACAAAGACAGATGATACAAAATAACTGAAATATTGTCAGACCACTGAATTGAACTAAGTCACTTTTCAGCTGAGATTTTTTGTAAGGGACAAAGTGAAAATACATGGGGCAGAGAGACAAAGAAAACAGGACTGTCATTTTCAGCATCTGACTGCAAGTAAACCAAGTGGTGTAGGACATGATTCTGCACCTTGCACTGATGGGGTCAATTAGGTGAGCTGCATGACAGATTTACAGCACATTTTCAAAGCACAGTTCTACATAATATCATTCTCTCAAAATGAAATCATGTTAGTTCAAAATGACCAGGAGTGAAATAGCAGAGTTTTAGTAAAGCTAAATTGAAAAATAACAGAAACATATTCACATAGCCATAAAATCAGAGTCAGAATTATTCAGCAGAGTTCTTTGTTAAATAAATAAAGCATATTTAAATCCAAATTGTCACTGTTGGACGAAGCTCAAGTAGACCTGTCTTTCACAGATGAATCCTAAGCAGTAACTGGTAAACAGCATTTGCCAACTAAGCTGAAGTTTTCACAGTCCATTGCAACCTAGAGAATGAATCAGTGAATTTACATAGTGGCATATATTTACACAAAACATATTTTTGCCTCGTTGTAGGTCCTGTGAAGCTTCTTGAAAAGGAACGATAACAAATAGCAATAAACAACTTCTTTCAATATGGCATCATCTACTCATAGCACTCACAGTGCACAATGCTGCTCCCTTTGGGGTATTGATTACACAGGTAATATTCAATCCTTAATATATGCTTTGGGGTCTAACGTATACTACCATATTACTCAAATCTTGGACAAAATACCTTGGTTTAGCAATAGAAGTTGGGTCAAAGCCCTAGAGAAGAAAATTCAATTTTAAAAAACACACCTTGTAGAAAACAGTGTTTTATTTGTTATTTTGTATTGCCTTTTTGTCTTCAGAGAGTTTTGTTATATAACTAGCTTTTTTGTTTTTCTGGTTTTTGATTATTCAGAATAGTCCTTGTAATAGCAAAAAACTGACATATAAAGGAGCTCATAGTTATTCAGAAACTTTCAAAAAGGAATAAATGTTTTTCTTTTAAAACTAACCATTTTGGATCATGCAGCATTTTAACATTTCATGTTCTCCTTCAAAACACTCTTTGCTCTGGAGAAAATATTCAGTGAACGTTGAATATTTTAAAGATACTTGTAAAACAAATGAAAAATAAGTAACAGAAGATATTTGATACATGCTCCAGAGCCATTGAAATACACCCAGAGAAATTACTTAAATTCATGTTTACATCCCTTCAGTGGCAGGAAAAAAGAACTCTTCTAAATATATGCAGTTTGACTTCTATTTCTAACAAAAAAAAATTCCTTAGATCACAAAAATTACACCTCTTCAAAGATGTGCCTCTAACTTTTCACCACAGCAGCTGTCCACAATGATTGTCAACTATACCAGAGTCTGAGTTACTGGACTAGGGAAAGCACTGCTGGCAGAAGATCCTTGGTCCCTCTCACACAGAAAGTCAGCAGTGACCTTAACCCATGAAGTTCCTTGTAGCTGGGACTTCCAACAGACAGTGTTTTATCTGCATAAGCACTTCAGGCTCAGTATTTGAATACCTACATAGCACTTCTCAGAGAACAGTGACAAGTCATCCCTTCATAAGTTTCCAGTGTATCTTTCCCTATGATGTCCAGTCAGCAATTCCAAGAGCCATAAAGGTGTTTGCTGGCCATTTGTTTTTGCTGCTATCATCCCATGAAATATTTACTCTAGTTCCACTCACCAAACATAACTTGAGGAAGAAAATGTGTCTAGTAAAAATTTTGCTGACATAAATGACCAATTCGTAGGCATAGGTATAGTTTTACATAGTCACCAGAGCATACAGCAAGGGTTCATGATTTTGGGGAAGATTTGGTCCCAGGACAAGTCCATGAAATCATTTACGTTTGCTTTGGGGAATGACAATCCCAAACTGTTCAGCGTTATTCTGCAAAGCCAGGTGATGTATTTGGGAATGATGCTGTGATTCAGAGCTGCAGTCTGTAAAAAAGCATTGCAGACTCTTTCTGTGACAATCTTCTGTTGTGCTTGTTTGGGATTTGGATGCCAAGCAGTTCACTGCAGGTGTCTGTACAGATATGTGCTACCATTGATGTCATGATGAATGCCAGTTCGTAGGTATTTTCAGCCCCTCATCTTAGTGCCTCTCTTCTGTCCCCTACTCTGAGCCATGAACTTCACGTTTCTGTGTTCATGAATACAATAAGCATATAAAAGACTGCAAAAAGTCTGAGAGCTTTCTAAATTAAGATTTGGAACAAGGAATAACCAAAGTTTATAGGTACAGAGTTGCTGTCAAGGGAAATGGGATGAAATAGCACAATGTTCTGCATTTCTTTGAATTATTGTTAAATGAGCTAAATTTCTATCAACAGTGACTATGCACACTCATATTTGCTATATGCATTACAAGCAGAAAATGTCTAATATTTGTGATTAATTCCTTGATGATCAGAACAGTTGAAAAACAGAGCAGGGGTGGATTATCACAAATCCAGATTGAGCTCTTCTTGTGACTATGAGCGTAGGCTCTAAAGAGGAGGTTTGGAGACTCTTGAGAGGTGTGGCACCTCCTGTCTTGTGAAGTCCCCATGACCAAGAAGGTGCATATGCTTTCTAGTGTCAAGCATACAGTAACACAAGAAACAAAAATCACAATGATTTTTCAAAACGGCTATACGCCTGCTTCCCAGTAAAATAACAGTGCCAGACATGCAGATGTTTTTGAAAACTGTGCAGATATCACATTAAACCATTTAAGGCTGAAGTACCTGTAAAATCCAACCCTAACTAATCAATAATTTTTACAAAACATTTTAGCTACTGAGGTCAGTTTTGTTCTGGTGAGTTTGCTGTCAGACTGTGGCTCACAATCTAGCCATATGGCACAGTCTGAAAATCACTTGGGGTCTTCTGTGGCCCCTGGTGCAATAACTGTGCTGACAGCAGAAGGAGCATTAAACTCATTGCCCATGGTAAAGTGTGGGGAGTGATACCCATGTTCCTAGAATCCTTGTATTGGTAGGATGAGCTCATTAGCCTTCTGGCAGTCATCCTAGGAGAGGGACAACTCTGATTCCAAACCCGGGCAGATGGAGCTCGTTTAGCCCTGTAAGGCCTTCCAGCTAAGAGGTTAAACCTCCGTCCTTAGGACCTTGCTGCCAGCATCCAAGCTTGCTAGGCCCTGGCAGATGAACCTTAGGATTAAAGGGTGGGTCCAGCTCTGCGCATGCTGGGTCTCACCTAAAAAAAAATCCCTTGCGCAGGCTCAAGGGTGCTATCTGCTATCCTCTTTTTATCAGCGCGCTTGTAAAAGGCACTGATGAGGAGCGTGGATGGAGCCTTCCCTGGATCTTCGTTAGCGAAGCCTAGCCACGACAATCTAGCCATATTGCAGCAAATTCGCCCTAGCGTTAGTCCTTATGATGACACTTTGATGAACTAGAACTCCAGCTCTGATGAGAAATAGTGTGATAATAACCTCTGGCAAACATTCAAAAATAAAAAAGAGAAGTAGGGGCAGTGGTGCAATCCCCAGCATCATTTCCTACTAGAGACATCTGGGCAGTGCCTCACAGTCTTGCTTTCTTTCTCCTTTGCACTGTCTCTCACCCTCCCTCTTTCTGCTTCTCAAGCACACATTTAATTTTGGGAATCAGAAATGTAATGAGGTCCAATCCATAATTTAAGGTTAATTTAGCATTAAGTTAAAACAGAAAGTCTGAAACTGACACTATACTTCATTCTTTAGCTTAAATCGGGAGTAAAGAGATGGGAAATCAAACCCTATAATCAAAATGAACCAGAAACACGAAGCATGATCAAACCAAACGATAGTTTAAATACGTGTAAATTCACTGTATCAGTGATTCACCTGATTTATTTTATTTAATTTATCTCTTATAATGACACTCCTGTCAAATCACATTCATTATTTTGTTAACCTAAGATTTTTGATCAAACACACAGAACCCAGGATTGTATATCTGATTTGTTTGGTTGGCCATGTGTTTTTTTTTAATTTAGAAAGACTCACAAATTCTTAAGGTGTCCTTTCCTTGATGCATGATGCAATCAAGCTTCCCAGGTTGCTTACAGCTCTTAGCATGGTGTTAATTATGGCAGGCAACATAACTGACAGATAGACATCCAAGCATCTTCCTCTCCAGTGAAGCACACAGTTGATATTCTATGTCACTGCCTGCTGCAAGGATCCAGAAGAAAGAAAAAGCTAAAAATCCAAGCAGAAGATAGTATGCACATACCTTTTGGGCTCTGACAGTTAAGCAGTATTAGAACAATTAGAAGGTTCTGGTCACAATTAGATACTGGTTGAATAACGGTATGCTTTGTATGCTTGTTCCTTCTACAGATGCACCTTGTAAAAGATAAGTATAAAAACGATGTGCAGATGAGATAAGAACTGTTGTGGGACAGTACCAAAGGACATATATTGTAAGTTGAGGAGAATTCCTATATTGGTGTGTTCATTCAATTAATTATTAACTGATAGATGCAAAGCATCAAAATCATGAAAAATTACTACAGAGTAACACTTATGAAGACATAGATGACTTTAGGAGCCAAAACTTCATTTTGAAAATTGACTTGGAACTATATTTTCAGCTCTCAGATGTTCTAAAAATGTTTCTGTGACTGAAGATATACACACATAAGCACCTACTACTGAGCTTTGAAGTATCTATACCTGTGGAAGCACCCGTTGCAGGCATCCGATATTGGCTTGTCAACTTAGTCATAGGTATATATTTAAAGTGGTAAAATGTGAAAGTAGGTTCCTCAATTATTCTCCAGAGAGGAATGTTTAACTAGATTTGCATTCATCCTTGCATCATTTGCTTCATCCTTGTCTAGACACTGCAAGTTAACGACTTCTGGCTGTGGCAGGTCTGAAGTGCTGTGTGGTTGGTGCTAGTTTCTCCATGTCTGGCATGCTACAAAAGAGAAACTGATTTGGACTATACCTGAAGCTTGGTCTACAGACAGTGAGACTGTTTTGGACTATATCTGGTATACAGACAAAGGCAGGTCTGCTCTTCTGTGCATGAGTCTGGTTCTGGTGAGGCATGCTAGATCATCCCCACAGTTTTCCTAGCCATCTGATGGAGATGGAGGGTGGCTCTGAAGTGAGCTGGCTGCCCCTCAGTTTCAGGTTGAAGCCTGAAGGACAGCAAAAAAAAGACTTCTGTTTTATTTAGAGCATGCTGGGGTGATCACAGGCAATACCCAAGACAGGGTTGTTTACTGAACTATGCATACTATAAAAGATTCTGGTTGTAGATTGCAAAGACCTGTGGGATAGTTCATGGCACTCCTTCCAAAGTGTGGGATGAGTGTCCTGTTGGGCTGTGTCAAGTCCAGGGCACCACACTGAGTCTGGTAACTGATATATGCATCTGAGTGTTAACAGAGAGAGAATGGGCACAGCCAGAGTAATCAGTTTAATTAAATCCTTTTAACCTGTCATTTGTCTGATTTTAGAGCATATTAAATTGAAGTTGAACTTCCAGGAACATGTCCTGTTTCTTTTATATCCCATTATAGCTGTGATTAGTATATTCAAAAGTATACATCACACTGCCACAATAATGAACAGAGCTAAACAAATATAAATATTCGCAGTAAAATACAATGAAGTCTTGTGGTGCAATGGTAATGTTAGTCAATTTTTTTGCATTAATAAATGAAGGTAGAGTGTGAAATCCCATAACTCTGCTGTGAACCAAAGTCCCCAGCTGGCACGGAGCATCAAGTCTTTGCAGGTCTCATCTGTTGTAAGTATTTAGTGCTACTAATGTAATGTTTAGTCACAATATAAGCCTTTCTGTTCTTCTAGGTGATTCCCTATTTCCACTGTGTTCCATTTTCATTCTTTTATGGAAATGAAAGCTTGAGATTTGATTCTGAAGGGATCAATTTTGGATGTAAAAATCAACAGAGAAGAACTTTCATCTTTTACAACAAGTGATTCAGAGCTTGTGGCTGATTGCTGAGAATCCTTTGATGCTGAATTGTATTGGCCAGATTCACTGGTTTTTTTTTTAAGATTAGAGAAGAGCATCATTTGGTCTCAGCTCCTCCATAGCATAGACCATAACTTTAGCTGAATTAGAGTGTATTTTAAAGACGAACAAAGTCTTGTTTGCTTGGAAAAATCCATGTGCTTTGGTGAGCTACTATAAAGATTAAATATTGTTATATTTAAATATCTACACTTTGTTTCTCTCCCCAATTATCTAGTTCAATCATTTTCATCTACTGTACCTCTTAATTAAGCTGAGTAAGTGGTGGAGTTTTCCTTTCAATAGACACAGGATTATAATACATCCAGAACCCCATGAATGTGCCAGTAATTCTGCTTAAAATTTGAGTGGAAGTTCAGTTGGGAAAATATAGATTGACTTTTATTTTCAAAGAGGCAAAAAAAGTAAGAATATTTTGGGTTAATTCATAGTGGTTTTTTTTTTATAATTTATTTCTTCATCTGGTTAAACAAACTTCTAAACTTTATATTTTAAAATATTTTTTAATTTCTCATTGGAATTCCTACAGAAAAGACTTCAGCCTTCATTTTAAACTCAAACTATCTGGAGCTTGTAGGTAAGGATCAGGGAGAAGGTCAAAAAGGCAAGGCACATATACTGCTGAGTCTGCTATAGACCACCCAACCAGGAAGAAGAGGGAGATGAAGCATTCTGTAAGCAACTGGCAGAATTCTCATGATTGCTAGCCCTTTTCCTCATTGGGGACTTCACCTTACCAGATGTCTGGTAGAAGTAGAACACAGCAGAGAGGAGACATTCTAGGAGGTTCCAGGAGTGTGTGGAAGATAACTTCCTGACATAGCTGAAAAGTGAGCCAACCAGAGGAGATGGCCTGCTGGACCTGCTGTTTACAAATAGAGAAGGGCTAGTGGGAGGTGTGGTGGTTGGAGGCCATCTTGGGCATAGCCACCACAAAATGATACAGTTTCCAGTTCTTGGAGAAGTAAGGAGAGGATCAGCAAAACCAGTACCTGGTATTTCTGGAGGCCAGACTTTGGCCTGTTTAGGAGCTTGGTTGAGAGAGTTCCTTGGGAGACAGTCCTGAAGGGCAAAGGGGTCCAGGAAGGCTGAACATTCTTCCAGAAGGAAATATTAAAGGTACAGGAGCAGGTCATAACAATGTGTCTTATGACATGCTGGTGAGGAAGAAGACTGGCCTGTCTGAACAGTGAGCTTTGGCTGGGACTCAGGGGTAAAAAAAGTTTACCACCTTTAGAAAAAGGGATTGGCAACTCAGAAAGAATGTAAGGATGTTGTTAGGCCATACAGAGAGAAAATTAGAAATGCAAAAGCCCAGCTAGAATTCAATCTGGCCACTGCAGTAAAAGATAACCAAAAATATTTTTACAAATACATTAGAAGGAAAAGGAGGGCCAAGGAGAATCTCCATCCTGTGTTGGTTATGGAGGGGAACATTGCTCCCAAGGATAATGAAAAGTTTAAGGTACTTAATGCCTTTTTTGCCTCAGTCTTTAACAGTCATACCAGTTAGTCTCAGGGTACACAGCCCCCTGAACTGGAAGACAGAGTTGTGGATCAGAATAAACCCCTCCCCTCCGTAATCCAGGAGGAAGCAGTTAGAGACCTGCTATTCCACCATCTCTGGAGGTGTTCAAAAGACATGTAGACATGGCACTTTTCAACATGGATTAGAGACCATGGTGGTGCTGACTTGGTGGTTGGACTTGATGATCTTAGAGGTCTTTTTGAACCTTGATGATTCTATGATTCTAAAAATGCCTTAATGAAAAAATTGAAGCACTTCTGAAAGGCATTTAGTAATACTGAAATGAAACATTTTTATATCTTAAATGTTCTCCATATTCCTATTGATCTTCCTTTCTTTTCATATACATTTGCCACTTTTTACTGAAATCTGTAATTTTCGTAATTCTTCTGAAATAGTACTTCACACCAAATGAATTGATTACTGAAATAAAAAAGTCAGCAACCTATAATCATTGTTCTCTTGACTACTAGACTAGGAAGTCCTTTACTTTTCAAATCTTCTCCAGTGCAAGTACGTACATAGCATAAACAAGTCAGATGTTACTCTGTTTCTGATGTAAAAAGTACAGTGTAAGATAGGCTTTCCAATCTTCTGCCCAAGCTTGCAACTCCTTTCCAAAGTCTTTCTCATTTAAAATGCAGATTCTGAAAGAATATATAGCTTTGTCTAGTATTTTCATTACTAAACATGAGTTCAGAAGTACTAGCAATAATGTTACACTGGCTGATATTTGCAAAATTGAGGAATCATGTAGTTTGTATTTCCAGACTTTGGAACAAAGTCTGGCTCAAAGCAGGGACAGCCAGAGTGGATAACTGAGGGTAATCCCCTGCCTATACAAAGATTACTGTAAACCATTGTGCTGGAACTTGTATTCAGATGTTATCTACCATGAGCCTTGGTCCTTTCTCTGAGTCACCTCTTGCCAGGCAAGGAAATGGCAACTGAAAAAAAGAATGGTTTGCATCTGTTGACCTTTTGGATGGAGTCTCCACATCTTTCTGGCTGATTTCTAGTGCGTGTTAAAACGGCATAAAGTAACTCCAATATCTTTCTAAATGTGTTATTAAGGGTAACTTTGGCCTGAAGAAATTCTGAGATGCCCCAAAGACAGCTTCATGTCTCTCCTTCCTGTCCCTGCCACAGGGACTTGTCAAGATTAGTTTGGGGATGGAAGAGTGAACCTGTAGTGTCATTCACTGCACTGTCAGTGGCTGGTTGCAAGATCTGTAGTTTTTCTGCTTTCATGGGAAGAATTCTGGCTTGTGTTTGGACTTATTTTGACCTCAGGTAGCTTCCAGAAGAAGGGAGAGCCATTGGTTGTTGTCTTCCAGGGCATGCTTTGCAAAAAGGCCAGAAAGTCTCCTTAGCATAGTCATTTGTACACCTTTATTCCCCTGTAATCCAGGCTTAGTAGACCAAGGAATACTGACAATACTACTGTAATAATAGGTCATGAACTGAACCCTACTACCAGGCTACAGGGGCTGCAAGAAAAAATTGTTTGAACTTAAAAATAGACAGTTGCCTGCACCGCAGGTGAAGTGCTCTCAAAACCAGACACTGGGCATTTTGTACTGCTGGTAGTTTTTAAGAGTTCTTGGATAAAAACCATAAGTAGAAGCAAAAAAGGTCACATTACTACATTATGGCTGTAAAGTCCTCATATGAAAGGAATATCCATCTTCTTCTAGGAATCTTGAGACAGTAGAAAATGTTTCTTATTATTTACCTTGCTGCTTATCAGGAAGAGACAGTAAATTCCTGGGCTAACCACTTTTTTTGGCATATAAAAGAACGTTGTCCTACATAGAGTTCAAATAAGTTTTTGTGAAGTGTTTTGCTTTTTTCTGTTAGTGTACTTCTGTGCTGCTGTCTTCAGCAGGTCATAATTGAGCCAGTTTTTTATTCTTTTTTGAGACACTATTTCTATTTTTGAAAATTAAGTTGTGAAAACTATGTCAATGTCAAATACTGGGTAAAAACTGCTAGAGGTGACAGTATCAGAATGTGGTTTTACAGGCTTGTGTAATTTTTGAAAGTGATTAAAAAATGAGAATACAAATTCCTTTCCTGATATGTTAATTCTTTAAAAAAGTAGGTTTGCTTTGTTCAGCATAGGTCCTTGAAAGTCTTAAGCAATCCCACTATAAACCTCATTTTATAAGCATTTATAAAGAAATACTTGTGGAAAAAAATATTTCAGATTTGTTTGGAGAACTTGGGAACACAGCTTTACTTTACTCATCTACAGTATTGTCTGATCTTTTAAAATGAGAAGAAAATTTTGCCAAAGTTGGCTAAATGTTATGAGATGGACAGGCTAGGTGAATGGGCTGTGACCAATGGCATGAAATTCAACCAAGCCAAGTGCAGAGTCTTACACTTTGGCCACAACAACCCCATGCAGCGCTACAGGCTGGAAGATGAGTGGCTGGAGAGTGGCTCAGCAGAGAGGGACCTGGGAGTANTTTAAGAGAAGATTGGATGTGGCACTGGGTGGCATGGTTTAGATGTTGTGGTGTTATTGGGTCATAGGCTGGACTTAATGATCCTGGGGGTCTTTTCCAGCCTTGGTGATTCTGTGATTCTGTGAGAGCAATGGTCTCGTGGTCAGTTGCAAGCCAATAGTTGATGGTAATGTTAAAATATTTAAAATGTATCTTTGAGTCATTATTCCTTTGTAATATATGGATCTATTTAGAAATTTGTTAATAGTCCTGGTCATTAGCCCTGGGTTTGACATTCAGGACCATATGGTCCATGTTATGGCCTGTGGAACTGCTGTTTTCATTTTCAGGAAAACAGGAGTTTAATTTACAGTAAAAGCAAGTTCCTTCACATCACATAACTTTATGGTGAGTTTCCCTGGTACCACTTGTGCACTTTGTGCTGACTCTGACAACATATAAAAGGGCAAGAGTGGCATGCAGGACCTTCAATGTTTTTGGAGGGATTGAGGGAATCTTTAGGGTCAAGTAGGTCTTCAGGATTGTGCTTCTGTTACCTGGTCCATCAGTTTATTTGCCAAACATACTGTATTAAAAAGCCTTATTATTTGAAAAGTATAGTGAACATGACATAAACTCACTGAAAAATCTTAATTGTGGGGAGAAGCAAGAGATTTTGAATAGCTGAATTACTTCACTTTAAAACGCCCATGACTGTTTAATTTCAGCAACAGGAAATATTCCTATAAATGAATGCTTTGTGCTATCTCTGAGTAATTTTCAATGTTACTTGTGCCACAGATCAGAATGGCTTACTCATCAGAATTATGCACTGTCTTGAGTGCTGAGGAAGTGCTAGTGAGTTTTTGCAGTGCTTCTCAGGCAGGCTGTGTCTAGCACTGCATTTACCCCTTTTAATGCCAGGACTGGACCTAATTCTTCAGCCTCAGGAAGTATGTATTGGAGGACTTTAATTACAGACAATGAAGAGAGTCAAAGAGCTTATGTTTCAAAGAAATAAATTGATGATAGAGTATCCATATCATGGTATCACTCTGTTTATAGTACGAACAGTCAAGGCATCTGAATGAGAGGAAATGGAGTCAAAATGCTCAATAAGATGAGAGCAAAAAATTAACAGATAGTCTGAACCAAATCAAACTACTGACATTTGTATTAAAATGTAAAAGGCTATAAGAACAGTATATACATTATTGAAATGCCCTAAGGTCATCATGGTTCAAAACCCCCCACAGATTTACACACCTTTGGAATATTTATTAAAAATACACTTTAAAAACAAGAATAAAGATTACTCATATTTTTGAAAACTACCAAGAATCAAGGAGAAACCTTACCTGACACAGAACATAGAGCAATCATTTAACAGATTGCATAGAAAAACTAGAATATTACTGACTTACCAAGTTACTGTTGAATCTTGTAACTTTGGAAATGAAAACAATTGGTAGTGATTTTTTTTATTGATTTACTTAGAAGTATGAATGTTATATTAAGCATACAATTTTCCTAAGATTATGAAAACTGCCGTAGAACAATTTGTTTTCAGAGTATTCTCACTTAAACAATAAGTGCAAATGAAAGGGAATATAGTAACGACGCTTAAAAAAACCCAACAAACAAAATAACCAAAAAGAATGCTAAACAACAGTAAACCTATATCCAAAGGAATTACTTTTCCTGTAATCTCACGAAGACATGCATTTGTAAAGGTATAAAGTCATAGAATAGTTTGGGTTGGAAGGAAACTTTCAAAGTCATCTAGTCCAACCTCTTGCAGTGAGCAGGAACACTAGATCATGCTGCTCAGAGCCCTGCCCAACCTGACCTTGACTGTTTCCAGGGATGGGGCATCCACCACCTCTTTGGACAACGTGTTCCATTGTTTGACCACTCTCATTGTAAAAAAATTGTTCCTTATATCTAGTCTAAATCTTCCCCCTTTCAGTTTAAAACCATTTTGTCCTATTGCAACAGGCTCTGCTAAAGAGTCTCTCCTCATTTTTTTTTTTTTGCAAATTGCAAATTTTTGCAAATTATTTAAAATCAAATTCATTACTAGCTTTTCTTTGTTCAGATTGTAGAGTCAGGATTGTTAATAAAATTCACAATAGAATCTATAGTTTACAGCTACCAAACTGAAGTTAATTCAAGTAAGATAGGCATCTTCCTTTTTAGAAAACTGTATGGGAAAATACAATTTTTTGTATTTTAGGGGCCTCTATGCATTCTTTAATATAGACTTAATGTACAAACAGGAACTACAATAATTTCTCAGCATATCTCACCTATCTAGTCATTAAGTGTCTACCTAGAATTTAAGTGCATGCCAGAAAAATAAGAGCATGGAAAAATAAAGATAGATGTTATTTCCTTTAATGTTATTTCCTCTTATCTATGATATGTGGAGAAGCTCAGACTCTGTAATCACTGAAATATATTCTTAACCTTACAAACTTCATGGCAAGCTTGGCTCAAAGGAATTATTAACATGTAGACAGTTAACACATAAAAGGATGTTCAGACCAATTATCTTAAAGAAAAATAATAATGGCAAGAGTACTACTCTGCATTTTTCTGATGGTTTCTAGGATTTTTACAGATTTGAAATTATTGAAGCCTAACAATAACCTGAGAGACAACATTGCAATTTGTGTGTGGATCTCAGCTGAACATTTGAGCTGTAAAATAAGGAATTAGTTACAGTAAAAGGCAAAACCACCTATAATTTAAGTACCACAGATTGTAAGTTCAAGGCACCTGGAGCTAAGAATGGGATCCAAAACCAGACTAGATGCTCCCGCTCCCCTTTGCAATTCATGCAGACTTCCTGATTCAAAGCACTGTCTGGCAAATGGACAGTGATGTAAAGATGCCCAAAGGAAGTTAGGGAAGCCACCTGAGAGAATATGCAATTCCACTTTTCATTTCAAAGAGCTGAGCACAGTGGCAAGTCAGCTAACGAAACAGAGAATTGCATATGTTCAATGTTGTCTTCAGATGAGGAGTATTCAAACTTCTATGTTTTGTTTCCACTGAAAGATCCAAACCACAGACAAAAGGCAAGCATTTCCATTTGAGTCTTCTATTGGAGCTGTGCTACCAGGCAGAAGGGATGATGCCGAAATGCTAGTCTTCCTATCCAATCCGCATTATACAATTGCTAGAGAAAACATAAAAGAACTGAAAGAGTTTACAGCACTGGAACCAGAGTCCAGGATTCCTTACTCCTAAGGGAATACACTGGGAAATTTGACACAGAGTGATCTGACAGCAGGTTGATAAGGATATGTATTGGTATTTTTTAAGTCTGACTGTAAGCACTTTGTTAGTTCCACATAGCAAATTAATGGCAAAACTAATACATGCCTCCGGTCCGTGACCAGCAACTCTAACTCCTGCAGAGTGCTCTTGAGAGAAATTTTAGAAGCCTGAGGCAGATGTCAGCAATTCTTGTGACGTACGAAGGTGTGGCAAATGTTGGAGACTCTGGTTACTGCTCCTGAGGGAGAAAGGTATTTTTTGACACTTCAGAGGACTTGATTTTTTTTCATTGTTTGGCCACAATAGGTTGCATGTCCCACTGGAACGTGGGGAAACCATGTAAGTATCTGAGAAAGAGTTCTTCCTATATCTGTATTCTCGATGTTTGGTTCAGCACTGATGGGGATTATTTGCCACTCACTGCTTGCATCTTGTTATGTTAATGAATCATATACGTGCATGGTGGGAGAAATTTGGATCCTGGTGGAGTTATTGGCAAACATCCTACTGAGTAAATAGGAGACTTAGTTGAATCCAGTGAAGACTGAGGACATGGATGGATTCCTGTGGAGTGTTTTTCAGCAAAAACCACCTGCCCTACAGCTGGTAAGCCTCTGAAAGAAGACAGCCATTAGCTATCCCATCAACTCCTTAAGTACTTCAGGTGGAAATAGAAATGAACTGTTGCTTTTATTTTTCAGACAAAGCTAAAGTGATGCTTTTAGAAAAGTGGAAGTAATGTTCTTTTTTAAAGCAAAGAGCAAAATCAAGTAGTCAGCTTTCTGAATGCAGTCTGTGCGATTAATGTGTCTCGAAATACAGACATTTCTATAAAATATTAATTAATTTACTTCTAGACTGCATTAAATTACCTTTAGCAGTTTTGAAATTCCTTCCATATATTTTTATGACTACATAATATTTATTTATTTTTATAATGGAAACCACTTCATGTGTAATTTTACTCCTTTTGTTAAAAAATCTGACTTTTGTGTCAGGCACAGTAGAAGTCCAAGGAGATTCCTAGGAGCAAAGATAACTTTTGTGAGCAGGAATCTGATTATGCTTATTTTTGCTTATAGCTATAGTGTCCAAAATTTTAGACACATGAATGTTGAAGAGTGACTGATTTTTTTAAAATCATTTGCCTTTTTAACAAAATAGCATCATTGAAGCTTCTCTAATTTAGATGATTTACACAGGCAAATATATACGAAGGTTACAAATACATCTCAGATGCTTGATATACCTCAAAATACAAGAATGAGTGAAATATATTGAATTTTCTGTTCTACTAAAAAGAAAAAAATCTCCTAATTGAGAAAGTAATTTGGTGCTGTATTAGTTGTTTGATGTAATAATAATGTTCATAGTTCATAAGTACATCTATCACTTCACAACATTATTTTCTGTTTTCTTTTCAGTCTTACTAAGATGAAACTTTGTAAAGAAGGATTAGATTATAAGATAACTAAATGGTAATAATGATAGCTACTGCTTAATAAACACCATATTTTCTCTTATTCATGTGTTCAAAGATAGAGAGGAGTGCCACACCTCTTTCATGTGCACAACAGATTCACTGTCAGAATAGGAAGAAGTTGGCAGGCTCATGAATAACGCTAAAGGAGAAGAGCAGCTGTTCAGTAACAAAGCCTTCCTAGTGGAGTCTTTCAGCCAGTTGCTGTACCATTTGACGTGGCACTCCTGAGAGTATGTGTGCAAGCATATGTAACTGGAAAGGGAGGTATGTAGGAAAAAAGATCACAGTGGAATCACTAATTGTCATATTAGCTAGGTAAACCTGTCACTTTTAATAAAAGGGAAGTATATTAATATTTTAAATATGAAAGAGCCACCTGAAAGGAATCTCTCCTCTTGCTCTTTTTAAACTTTGTTTTGTCAGCACGGCCTGTCTACACAATGTACTCTGCCACTACTTCTTTCAGTGATGCTGAGTCAGGTAAATTGTGGCTTTTGGACAGTAAATGGAAATTTTGCCATTCGTACTAACTAGATCAAAATTTCACCCTATGACTTTTCTCAGCTTCACCAATATAAAAAAAACCCCTTCAAATAATCACACAATTGGAAACGACAATGCAAAAATTACTTGGAAACAAACAAAGGGAACTGAGAAAATGACAAAGAATAAATGCACCTTGAAAAAAAAGCATAGAATGACTTTCAGACACCATATGAGAAAAATGTCTATGTTGTTCTTTATTGGGATAGTTCCCATAAATTTATATGCATGTTAGTTGTTCCTTGTCAGTAGAGTAGTTCTCTTGACTGTCGTCTGTAAAGTCTATATATAGATAATGAGAAGAATAGGCCTGTTATCCTGAATTCATACCACAGGGCAAAAGGAGAGAATTGCATATCTATTCTAGGCAATTAGCATCCATTATGAAAACATGGCTGTTCTGCATTCTCCACACAGGCTAAAGAGCCACATAGACTTTTGGTGAAAAAAATAGAACACATGTGCAGGAACAATAGTTTTCTAGAGGATATATTCCAAAGTTGTGTGTGTCTGATGTTCAGGACTCCAAAATACATTCTTCACACCAAGGATTTAAAGATGCCAAGGTTTTGCTTTCTTTTTCTTCCAAATTTGGGCTGTTACACTTCACGACAGAAACTACTTTAAAAAAAAAGGTGCACAACACAATGTCAAAAATTCCATTACGTGAATAAATTTATATTTGCATTTTAATGTGTTAATATGAATCCATTAACTCATTTTACTATGACAACAAAAGATCTTTTCCCCTGTTTATTATAGGTGCATAAAAGCTTGGGGTTTTATTTGACAACACCTTTTATGACATGTTTGCTCAACTGACTGTTTTCATGCATATGTGTTTTAAAGTATTTGGCATAGGCATATAGAACCCGTTTCAGAGTCACAGCTCAGAATCCAAGTTTTAGAAGAAAATGTTCTTAATGTTCTGTTAACATACTATGAGCTCAAATGGCCTAAATTCTCCTAAGTAATCTCAGCCTGACTACATACTAGATTCATCCTACTGGGGAAAAGAACATATCTGGGTATCTCTAGAAGGCAGTTAAAACCTATTAGGAAAATAATGGCTGTTTTGTGTTCTTCACATAAAAAAAAAAGAGCCACATACACTTTTGGTGTATAAAAAGAACACATGCACAAAGAGCAGATTTCTAGAGTAGGTATTTTATAGCTGTATTTGTTTGCCTTTGTCCAGGATTCTGATATATATACAAAACAAAAGCCTATTCAGCCTCTTCAACCTTTAAGGCAAGATCTAGCAATCCCTTCCAGCATACTTCTTTCCAAGCTCTCCCTTTACGTCCGTGGAGGGAGAACACTGCGAAGTACAGTGTAGCAATAGTAATTTGGCTTGAAAGCCTACAATTGGCTTCTTGGTTGTTGGTGAATATTCTTTATTTCTATTAGATTTGCTATTCAAGACATTTTCCATAATAAATAAAACATCTCTGTGAGGATAGTTTCAGTAGTGGAACTCAATATATTCAATGTTGTCATCACTTCCTAATTGTAATTTGTTGATAGAAGGAACATCCCCCCTGTTCCTTCCCATAGAACTTGTTGCTGTCTCCTCAGATGTTTGCGATTTGGAGAAAACTCCTCTTCTTGTGATATTAAAAATCTGCAGTCTCTGACAATTTTTTATTAGAGAAGAAAGGTGCTTCCCTTATAAGGAAGACTGATTTGAAACACAATGCTTAGTACTGTTTCTTTAGAAACTTCATATTTTAGCGTATTTTTCTTGTAACATCTAAACTGTTAGTATCTGATACTACCACAATTTAGTTATTGAAAACACCTTGTTATGTTTGGAATTTGACCAGTAATATTGTAGTCAAATGAAGAGATGCATTATTCATGCTTAGGTCAGCTGAACACATTTCAGCCTTACTGCGTTTGCAATCATCTTGACTAGTGTCATAATATTTTCCATCACCTCTCCTGAGGCACATTTAGCACCTTTTTTCCCCCTTTTTAGAAAAAGAAATTCTCAGTTATAGCTGTAAAACAAACAAGCAACTGAAATCCACCCATTTCCTAAAGCTCTATTATCCCTAAGGCATCAGAAACAAAAACATATCAATACTAATTGCTTAGCAGAAAGCAATCAAGAAAATCTTGTTACTCACAACTGTCTCTTCTCTCCTTACTCCTACAGCCAATGTGCCTCTAAGCAGAAAAGCCTGAGTTGTTTGAAAGCACACAGGGAGACACACTGGTAGCAAAAGCAAGACTCATTGATGACTTTGTCCTCAGGAGTCTTTTCTGATATCTTCTCCTCACAGCCCTCTTCTTTTTCACCTGTGGTAAGTGTAATCTAGCAGCTCCCAATGCTTCACTCACTAATTTCAACAACCAAGCAAGCAATAGAAGAGGTGTTGTTCATAAAAATCTATCCTCCTCTCCCTTCATCAGAGTGATGCCTGTACTGGAACGAGGTATCATCTATAAGCCCATAAGAACTGGTATCCAAACCTGCATGAGTTACAGCAGGAGCCTCTGTTGGCTGGAGAGGGACCTGTGGGTGTACCTGTCGCAAACCTCCAGCTAAATGTGCAGGGTCCTGTAGGTGGCTCAGTGCTCTGCTGAAGCCAAGGCTTCTGTAAGGCTGGGCTAGGGCAGCCAAGGGTTTGGAGCAGGAGTGAGAACTGGCTCATAAGTAAAATACCAAATTGAAACCATTGGCTATTTCTCTCTGTTGAGCTGGGCTCAACTGTTGAGCTCTGTCCTCAGTGTTTAGGTTTCACTAGTATACATAGAAGCATGGAACTTATCTTGAAAAGGGTTTTTTTGCTTTCTTTTTCTAAATATGTATGGTGTCTGGCTAGTTTTCTTATCTAGCTAATATTTAGAAGTAGAACTGGATTCCATGCCTTTACTTATGGTCTCTTGGATCTTTCAGTACTCCTCTGGAATTTTTCCAGTCTCTAGAAGTCAAGGGCTCCATATTGGCAGAGTGGAACACAGCACAGCTTAGAAAAAGCCAGGGAGTCACGGTGCAGAATGCTGATTATGTGAATCTGATAGCTGTCATTCCTGTATTGGAGTGTGAAATGGATGTTTTAATCCAACTTAAATAATGGGAGAAGTTTTGCATGGTAGATTTCAGTTTACTGCTATTGCATGAGCACAACTTTCTGCGCCTTGCTCAGGACTACAGGGGGGCAGGGAAAAAGAGCTTTCTTGTACAACATGTTCTGCTCAGAATCCCCTTCAACACTGCCTGTTGGTTTTGTTTCTTTCTCCGCCTATGAAGTGAATATTTTTCTGTTACTGCATAGAATATGGCCATGTAATACCTTGCTAGTCCACAGGAGTCAATAGGCAGGATGACAAAAATGTAATGCATCAGCATCTACAAAAAGATGACAAAACCCATGTTAAGAAGTAGTAGAAATACTGACCGTGCTCAGTTCCCTTTCCTATGTTTTGCCTACATACTCCCAACACTAGGCAATGTAATCTAAAATACTGAATTTTGTAGGGAGAAAAAATCAAATAAAACACAACAAGAAAGCCTTTCGATGCTACCTGATTATCTTATAGATGTAGAAAGAATATGATTCTGTTACTCACTCTTAAACAAGCCACAATGAAGCCACAGAATGAGAAAACAGTGCATCATTTTGTCATTATATGCAGTAATATTCTTAATATAGAAATCAGTAAATGAAAGTATGATTTTAGAAAACAATGTTGCATATAGCCAACTTGTATAAAAAACTGCATTGACATATTCAAATATTTATTTACATTTCAGTTTTCAATAGATAACATCATATTCTGCTGCAAAAAAGTAAAAAAACAAACAAAAAAAAAAGTAAGGGAAGAAAGTCTCCCATAATTTATTTCCAAAATAACTGACTTCTAGAAACCCAAATAGTAATCTATGGCTAATCAATTATTTATTAATAGCTTTCAGTATTTTTGTGATGAATCCTCAAGAGAAGAGTATTGCAGCGAAAAATGCTTGATTTTGCATAAGCAATGTTCAGTGCAATCACTGATCATGCTCCTGATGTTCCTTTTGAAATGGTAGGTCATCTAAATTCAGGCACAGTCTGAAAATCACTTGNCTGAATTAATCAAAAATGGTGAACAATGTAGTATTAAATGTAAAAACTTTTAAAGATTTGTTTAAAAAAAACCCAGAACCCCAAACCCCCAAACAAGAACAAGGTAGACATTAGGAGAAAGGTGAAGAACGGGGAATGTTTTACCGGCTATTTGTTTTGTTAGATGTGGTGATGATCACTAAACCAGTAATGCTGATGAGGTTTTTCCTTTAACACTATGGAATTTTCCGGTGATATGGGTCTCAGTAAGTGAATGCACTTGTCTACATGATTCTTACTGGAAACCAAACAGGTTTTCCTTAATTTGAGATGATGGTATAATTATTGACACTTCTGTTTTGCTCTCTCTTCTTGTATACAAATGTTTTTACACACACTGCAATGAATTAACATGAGCATAAATAGTAGAACAATTTCAAAGAGTGTGAAGATTTCCTCACAAAGAAGGTGCTGTAACATTGATTCTTAAATTTTATGCAAAGCAGTGCCTTTTCCTTGAAGTGAGACAGACCTGGCAGTTCTACTGTTTAATGAGGGATGCTGGGAAAGAGGTCTGAAAAGCAGCTTGTGGTAAAATAATATGTTCAGATTTTGTGTTCTACAGCCAACAACTGCACACTGATTTCTGGTTCAGTACACTGGTAAGATTGCTTCCTTTGCGCTTCCAAGTGGTGTAAAGAAAGCAATGATGGAAGAGTGAAGGCAATTAAGAAAATGTTGTACCCATGAGAAGTGTGTGTGTTGCTGATCTGGTTTGTGGTTTGAAATCCCCCAATTCCAGAAGCATGGGGAAAATGAGATAAGAACTTTTCTTTCATTTGGTCCTACTTAATGAAAGAGACAGAAAGAGGCTGGAAAAATGATGGATTGCTAATGGTGTTTTTATTTTCTATTACTAGCACCCTCCTGTCCAGTAGGAAAGACAAGCAATCTGCCTATTCATTGCTTGCCTTGCATACTCTTCTAGATATGTGGAAGGTGCTTACTTTGCGTTTATAATAATCCCTTGAATTCTGAGAGTCTTTCTAAGGGAAATCTGCTACAGAAAAAGGCTCAAATAACGATAGTCATAATAAATAACAAATGTTACACATCATTAATGACTTTCTTCTGAGTTTCTCAAGATTTACTAAAACATTTATTTGAAATGTCTTTCTGTATAATTAACAAAATACTAACTTGGCTAAATAATTAATCAGATTTCATTTTTACTTTATTTTTACTCCCTATATTCTTCTCAGCCATGGAAAAAGACATTTTGAAAGATTTCTTCTGACAATATTCAGAAATATTTCTGGACTCATTTATTCAAATTTTATATTAAAAATATGTTGATCAAACTGTTCTTGTTTATAGTATTGCTTCATTAGTGATACGAAATCCTGAAGTAGCCCTATAGCTCTAATTATTGTGCTCTTACAACGGCATAAAACTACCTGTATGTCTACTGTTTTCTCATGGATTTGCAATTTTCTCACCACCTTCCCTTTGAAACTTTATAAACCTTGCGTGCTGCCTTCTTATGCATGAGAAATGGGCTATGTGTATATCTCTACCCAACAGTTAAAAATAAACTGCAACGGTTATACATTTCATAGAATCTAGGAAAAAGTATGTTATGGATCTGCTTACAACCCTGCTTGCTTGTTTATGCAGAATCAAAGTGTCTAATAAGTTCTGCAAAATTGTAACAAGCTGCCTACTGTAACCTGCCAGAACTTTGCATGCTTCCTGGAAGGTAACAAGCAAATGGAGTTTCTGCACATCAGTTTCCTCTGATTGCAGTGATCTGAAGTGAGGAAATCTGTATGAAAATCAGTTTCTGACTTTACAGTCTTCCTCTGTTTGGGAATGTTTAGGGTCAGAGGAAGAAGAACTACCTGATCTAATTCTGCCTGGAAATGTGTTCCTTTCTTTCACTGAGGACTGCTTTTGGAGCCAATGGGGACTAACATCATACAATGTTATTTGTGCCTGTTGCCTTTCACCCAGTTGCTGTGCATCCACTCTCCCTGTAACTAATGGTGTTGCCGTCTGCTTCTAACGGAAGCACTCCTCACTGTCCTTGCATGCTTCAGGTTTGAGCTCTCTGGGAAAGGCTGTTTTCCTGCTATTCCCAAGCACATGTTCTGCTTCATTAAACTTTTTCTCTTTTTTTTTTTTTTTAAACATCTATGTCTATGTAAGCCTACTTGCTTTGCTGAGGATTTTTTTCATTCAGATCAGGTTCAAATTAAATGATATGATCATTTTCTACATGAGAGGTCTTCTACACGATGAAACTTTATGGAAAATCATTTATGTTAACTTCTTAAGGTACTTAATACCCATGCAGAGTTTCAGAAGGACATAAGTCTCACTGCTTTAAATTTCTATTTTATTAAGCTAATAAGTCTCAAAAGTTTTTTTTTCATACTAATAGAAGGTTTTGATTCTGGTAATGTGAAATGGGGCTTTAATACCCCAAGGTATGTATTTTGAATACAAAAAGTACAATAAACTAAAAATTGAGCAATTCAAATTTAAATTTCTGATTTTAGGCTTATTTATCTTGCCTTTATATATTTATTTAAGAACTAGGATGCAACAGCAGAAATTCTTGAGCAGATACTTTACTGTAGATCTACCTGAGTATTTCTAGAAATACTCTAAGGCAGCATTTCACACAAGGCCTTTTGCTCAAATTTAATACAAAAAGGTTTAGCTAGTTAGGATTTTCCCAGCAATTAAAATTTACAGGCAATGTGTCTTTAGAAAGGATCTGAATTTTTAACCTTCTAGTTTCCTGATTTTCAGATGTAAAGCTTTAAAATGTGTGTGCAATATGCAAAATTGGACAGAACAAACCATATTGTTATTAAATATTATGGTTACAAGTAAAATACTCAAAATTTGGACTGTGCTAGCAATAAGGTTGCTAGTAAAATACTGATTTGTTCCTTTGCATGTATACATGAAAATGATGTTTAATAATAAACAAGGCATAGAGTATTCATTTTTGCATATGCAGAAATAAGGTGTACATGCATTACGCCCACAGATGCCCTGTCTCCTGCAATGGATAGAATAGATTAGTACTGATTTAGTAGTGTTTTTTCTGTGTCTCATGCCTCACCTACCACTGCCTGGGGAAACTCGGCTCCAAAGGCAGAAGCACAAATACCTGCATTGGCTGCTTTGCAACACCATCACTGTGAGTGCTACATGGGCCCTAATCACAACCTAGGAGGCCTGTGAGAGTGGGAGAGGGATTTTACCTGCTGCTGGCCACCAGCAAAATGATGGCATGGGGGGATGGCGTTAAGAAGTGTGCCTTACATTTCCTTGCTTAATCTGCCTCCTGAATTGCGGAGGTGGTTGGTGTCATTTGCAGGGTAATGTCCTATGCCTCCCTTGTAGGCGGACATTACACCTGTAGGCCACAGACCAGGCTCTGCAGCCAGTCCTTACTTTTTTAATGATTAAAACCTGAAGTAAGTGCTGTGTTACGCTGGGTAAACCCAGGAAACATTGCAAAAAGTTACCAGCAACCTGGCAAGAGAGAAACAGCAGGCGTAGGGCTGACCAACGCAGCCCTTTGGCATCTTTTTAATTCCATCCCAGCCAACCGCCATTTTCCTCCTTTGGAGCCACAGCTGCTGGGTGAGAGAACACCCCAAGCTGGTCTCCAGCTGTTTCCATCTCTCGGCGGAGACGGCCGTGCTCGAGAAAAAGTCCCTTCACCGCCGACGCGCCCTGGAACCGGCCACACCTTGGAGCCGCGATTACCACGGCGCCCGGGCCTTCACCGCCAGCCAGGCCGGGATTAGAACTCGCGGCCCAACACCTCCCAGCTCCCCGCGCTACCCATGAGGCCACCGGGGCGCGAGAGAGGCTGCCGGCGCGCGCGCGCGCCCGCGCGGGCAGGAAAAAGAAGGCGGAGCGGCGCGCGTGCGCGCGCAGCTGCCGACCGGCCGCGCGCCCTCTCCCAGGCTTCCCAGGGAATCCAGCGGCAGCAGGAAGAGGCACTTCCCCGCGCACGCGCAGCTGGCCGGGCGGGCGCGCGCTGAGCCGCGGCGGCGGGAGGGAGGGGAGGGNCGGGAGCTGAGGGCCGGAGAGCGGAGAGAGCCCCGCAGGGAGGAAAAGCCGCCGGGGGCGCCGGTGTGGAGATAGCGTCCCGGGAATGCTGCTGTTCCCGCCGCCGCCGAGGAGCCGGATCCCGACGGCGCGAGGTGAGGGGAGGAATTCGGTCCCGTGGGACCTGGCCCGCCCCGGCCGGCGGCCCGGAGCGGGGCGGCCGGTTCGGCAGGCAGACCCTTCGGGAGCGGGGGTGGGGGGAGGAGGCGGCCGCTGTAGCCCGGCGAGCTGGTGCGGTGGCCGCTGGCTGTAACCAGTTCAAAGGGCTGGGGCTGGCGTAGGGAGAGGGGAGCCAGATTCCCCCCTCCTTCTTCCCCCTCCCGCTCAGCCCCCTCGGCACCTCCGCGCGAGAGAAGGGAGAGAAGGAGGGGAGGAGGAAGGGCAGGGAGCGGAGTGCCTGGTCCCAGACAGGTGATGAAGGCCTGAGCAATGGGAAGGTCTGAGCTTGCTGTACGAGCCTGCCAGCTGGTCGCGGCTCTCCAGGGAGGGAGGAAGGCAGGAAGGGAGCTTCCCTGCTACTCTCTTCTTCCTTCCTCATTCCCTTCTTCCCTCTACTCCTTTAGCTCCCTCCCTTCTTTCATTCCCACTGCCTTTTCCTCCCCTCTTTTCTGTTCTCCTTTCTTTATACTTCTTTTCTTCCTCATCGCCCCCTCTACTTATTCTCGTCTTCTCTGATCTTTTCTCTACTAAAATTGAACAGTTGTCAATTCCTCTCCTCTTTCCTTTCACCTTCAAATATTGCTTGATATTAAATTCCAGAAAACTTAACTCTCCTAATAATGTGTGTGCATTTCTGTTTTTCCACCAGGTGGATTTTAAGGCTTTGAAATAAGGTAGACAGTTGCAGTGTTGCAGCTTTCAAGCATTTTGAATCCCTTCAAACAGCATAACCTTTAGACTCTCTCCACCCAAGGAAAGCACCGGAGATACACAGATATAATGCTACAGTGTTGTAAATAGAGGCCATAAGGAGTGTAAAACACTGTTTTAATCAAAAATAGAAAAAAGACCATTTACTTATAAAAGGGAGACGTAGTGGTCACCTTCTCCCCAGAATTCACCCCACCCTTCCACTGTACCCTGCTTTTGCCCTCTCCGGTATCGCTTTTGGTATCAGTGTGGAATATTTCCTTAATAAGTAGGAGGGAAACGTTTTTAATCTAGCTCAAAATAGGCCTGTGGGGGTATGTGTGTATTCTTTAGTTTAGTGTCATGCAGATAACTGGAGGATTTTTTTTTTTCCTTCTTAATAAAGATCCTTGCCAGAAATTTAAGAACTCCACGCTGCAGAGTAAAAACAGTAAAGAGAGAACAGCATTCACTGGTCAGTTGGACATCCATTTTAAACCTGTGCATTGAAGCCAATTACAGCACTAATACTTGTACACTTATTTCATAAATGAATAAGAAATTGATAGGTAGCTTTTTTTTCTGCTGTGCTGTCTAACCTTCCTAAGGTTCTTCATTACGACAACTGTTTTTAGCAGTGACATCACTGGCCAGACTTAAGTGCTTTCTCAAAAAACATACATATTATAAGTTCATAGTACATATCTAAAATGACTGTATTGCAAATACTCATCCAGGTACACTTTTATAGGTGTTTATTTTCCTTTGTGCTTCTTTGGAAATTATTTTTAAGGAGTGCTAAAATTCTACTTATAGTACTCTACTGAAACTCAGTGCTACTAGAGCTTAGCAAGTATGATGTAAATATGGTAGTTTTTTAAAGAGTCTGTAGTACCAAAACTATTAGAAATTGTTTAAGCTTTTGTTACATTATCACTAGCTTATTTTACTATAACAAGTTGCTTTCAAGCTTGGAACATCCTGAGGTTTTTAAAGTATCCCCATATAAAGTAGCTGCCAGCGTTGTGAAAATGTAAATAATTGCAACTAAATGCCTACCACTACCTGGTATTGGGCTTTACTTTAGTGCAGGTGTTGCATGTGAAACATAATCCAATTAAATACTTTAGGTTTAGACTACATTGTTTTAAAATGCTATATTTAGGACTAACAGACTCAAATGCTGCACATGTTTCTGAGGTTAAAGATAAAATGTGCTTTCCTAAAGCCGTAGGTGTTTTTCCATGTGCCAACTTTGAAGGAAAGAAATGTGCTAATCATAACAATAGATTGTTCTGTATAAGTTTTCCCTTTGGGGCTTCTTACTGGAGTAGATGGTGCAAATATTCTATTCTGTTTATTAAAGGTATTAAAAGGATGCCGATAGTGTCTGAAGACCTCCAAAAGTACTTTCTTAACAGAAGAAAAATCTCATGTACTGGTATCCTTCAGGAATATTTTACAGAAAACTTAAAAACAGTTCACATAATTGCTTTCAGTATACTAATACCTGTGTTCTTAAGATGACAGGTAGAAGGCATCCTTCAGGGGTGATAGTCTCAGTCAGACCTTTCCTTAAAGAGTGAAAGTTTCTGAAGCCAGACATTGAGCACTGAGTTCTCCTGGTATTGTTCTGTCGGTGAGCAAACTGAAAACGGTCACATCTATGGGCATGACGTACCTGTGGAAGAAGAGCTCCTGGTGCGTTCTTTCTGTGTGCTAACGGAAGAATTCTTCTCGAGGGAGCTGGCGTTGTCCGGGAGGAGAGCTCACCATCCTGGAGAGAGCTCCGGGGCCCGGTGCCAGCCGCGCCGCCGCTAGGGGGCGAGGTCAGCGCGCCCGTCCCGGGCCGGGCTGACCCCGCCCCTCCGTGCCTCCCCCTCGCCTCTGCCCCTTGCGTCGGAGGTTGCGCTGTCAGTAGCGCTGCGTCTGACCTTAGCCTCCCTCGCTTTTAAAGTACTAAGGAAATCCACGCTCCAATAACACTCGGAATTCTGTATTGGGACTATCAGGACTTTAATTTTTTTCTCCCTGTATCTGTGTTATTGGACGCACAAATCGTAGTTGTTTTTTAGTTTCCCCCCCCCTGAGAATTTTTAGCCTAAGGGTCAGTGTAAGTGAGCCGCAATAGTCGTCTTCCCCCCCCCGCACCTCCGTCCCCATCAGGTTTAAAAAGCACTTTTAAGAGTATTACATTTTACAGGTTGAACCCTCATCACATCCTTGTATTTATTGATTTTAATGAAATACTTAAAAACGAGTTCAAAATTCCTTGCAGGAAAATCAAACTATTGCAGTGAAGTTATTTTGAATCTTACTATTAGTTGTGCTTCTCTAGTCCCTAACACCTATTGGAAGATGATTTAATTAATCTGGGGCTAGTTCTGAATATTGCATTTTATAGTAAATTAGAATTGTTTCTTTGAGTTACAGTTCGTACACGTTTGCAATTCTACATCAGTTGACATGCAAGCATAACAGAACAACGTTTGCATTTAAAAAAGTAAGACCAAAACCTGCATGCACAGTTTTGGAAATTTTTATATTCTTGCATCGTGGCATTAATTTAAGTTGGCTAATTATTATGCAGAATATTATTTGCTGCTTACATAATGTCATTTCACTTTGTCACTTGATAATTTAAAAAAGTGGATAATCAGTGTTCTTATTTTACACAGGTAGAAATTACACATATGGCTTGTACAAGATCAAACAACAAACTACTTTTTGAATTGTCTCAAAACTTACAGTGTCAGATCCTGGATTCTATATTGCAGTTCCTCATGAAGCAAAATAATAAATGGATCTAAGCATGTGGGTCAGTGAAATTTGTTGAAGTTGCTGCTGTCAGGATGTAAATTTTCTTTTTCTGGTGAAATGCATTTTAGTCCTTTTTTTGTCCTCACCTTGATCCCTCCCCTTGATTCCTCATCTGCTGCTTTTCCTTTTCTTCTATTTTTTTCATAGATCCCCTTTGTAAAACTTCTCCATTAGTTCCTCAAGAGTTCTTCCTGTATAACTTTGTAAATAAGCATGCTCAGGTAGTTTTGCATTAAGAAACTTCTGTGAGCACTGAGCATGTCTTTAGTAGGAACGTCTCCTGTGTGAAAAGAATTAAGAATTTATTTTTTCTGTAAACATGTAATGTTTCTTTTGCTGTTAAAATACAGGCTTTGAACCTGTATTGAACACTTACATATTCAGAAATCAGCAGATAAGTGACTCGAGGACTAAGTTCAGACTAGTGCAATGCTGCTAATTTGAACCTTTGCAGTTTACCTGTTTATTATACCTTGATCTAAATTGTGTAGCTTAGTTTGGTCTCTTTTATTTTTTTTTTTATGAACAGCAACAAGGGTAATAAATGTGACCTGGAATATTAGATTCCAGCTAAAAAATGATGTTTTGTTTTGAGTTTAGAAATAAAGTTCAGACTTAATTTAGTCATGGGTAATAAATTGGTCTTAGAGTCTTTAGAGTATTGTTATTAATAGTAGAAAGAACTGAGAGCTTTGAACTTACGTTTTTAAACACAGTTTTACATTGGTTTGTAATACGAAGTTGGACTGTCATTTTTTTCTTCTTTTGTAATGAATTGATTACTTTGCTTTTGGATGCAAAGAATTATCTAACTCCTTTAGATATGGTTGTTGGTCATTATACTAACTGAATCTGAAATGAACAGCAGTTAGGGTAATCTATTCTTATCCTTCATTTACCTAGCATGACTAATTACCATACCACCTAAGCTGTATTCCTTTTCAGTCAGAGTATCACTGTTGAAGGTGTTTCAAGGCATTGTCCTTTACTATCTTGTTAATGCTTGATCTTATTTTGTCGTTGGCAATATGAAACTTTTTCCTAGTGTTGGCTGTCTTGCAGAATTTTACCAGGGAGTGTTGTTGTATTTACCCTTATTTATAAATAAGATTTCAACTGGAGTTACTTAACAAAGATTAGCAGCACTTGTGAAGGCAAGAATATTGGCATGTTAGTAAAGAAGACAGGACACATTAAGTTGCTAGGACCTCGCAGACTTTGGTGAATTGAAGTTGTTGATGATATTGGTATACTCCATGTCTGATTTAGTTTCTAAAAAGTATTTTCATGAGAAGATTTCTTATGCTTGTGTAAGTGAAAAAGATAACTCTTGGTAAATATTGGATGAGAAGTAACGACATTACCGTAAGCTACATCAATGTTAGTTTATTTTTTTTTTTTTTTACTGGTTGTTGAAGTGAAAATGGTTGAATTATTTTTCTGGTATGTTTTGTGTAGAACTGTAATTCCTAATGTGCTAATAGGTCTTGGAATTCTGATACCACACTAAGTATTTTCCAGTACTGAGGTTTGGTTCTAAAGAAGTGTGAAGTGAGGGATGACTTGGTTTGAAACTTACTGTCAGTAGCAACCTGAATCCAGAGCTGTAACTTCCTTGGAATTATGGTATTTGATATTTAAAAGTACTGTGCATTCAAAAGTCATCCTGCAAACCATTTCATTGAAATCTAACATGTTTGAATTTACTTTGTGATCTCCTGTAGATGTCCCAGTAACTTTCTGTTGGTGTATTCATATACCCTGCAAAGCAGACTAGACTGTGATGGCTTCACCCCCGCCCCCCAAGTGTGCTTTCCTTCACTTGGCCAGCTAATTCACAAACACTATCACAAGACTGTGGTAACTAAAACTAATCCTGAAAAATATGGGTCCGTAAACTGTTGCATCTAGACAAACATAATGGAGTAGAAGACTGTGGGGAACACTCTTACTTTCACTGTTGGCGTTGTTTTCATCTGCTTAAGTAGTTGTTGTTGGTCATGAGCAATTCTGTACAGTCTTTCAGACATTTCTGCTTCAGCCATGTCAGGTCTACAGATGATAAACCTTTTTAGGTTCAGAAGGCAATTTCACAAAGCATTCAGAAATACTTAGTAAGTAATTTTCTTGGATATAGACCCATCTGCAAGTTCCTGTGCATCCACAATTACTGAGTAATGTTAGGGGATTAACTGCTTTATTAGATGCTAATAGTACGACAGTCTATGCTAATGTTTAGAATTCAATTCAGAAGACTTTGAGAGGTATGTCTGAAAACAGAACTTTCTCTGGCCTTTTAATGCTTCTGGCTGGTCTTGTGGGAGCTTGTCTTTGAACTTTCTCTTGTGGCAGTGTGCACTGCAGAATGGCTGGTTTCCCCCTCCCCTAAACCTCAGATGCAGTCTTACAGGCAGAGACACTTCTCTCTGTCTGCTATTCTATGTCCTTTTCTTCAGAGCCCCATAGTCTCTTTATCTGCTGCTGGAGGTGTGTAAGAAACGTGTAGAGGAGTGCCACAGCTAGATGAGGGCAGGGAGCATGACTTACCTCCTGTCTTATCTTTAAAGTGATACAGAGTCTAGTTTGACAGTTAGGCCAGGCTTAGTGCAGGACTGATGGCCTGCTGCCTAATGATGTTCATGGTGTTTAGTACTGCAAGTTGAGAATTGCAGTATAATTGTGTTATTGGTGTATGTTGTTTATCACTATTGCTGAACCTTTTTTATCCAAAATAAAATGTATTAAAGCTTAGACTTTTAATTAGCTATATTGTTCCCACAGCAAAGTGGAATTACTAAGAATATAATAGTAAGCAACAAAACAAGAAAAAACTCTGCCATACCTTCTTGATCTTAAGTTTAGCACATATACAGCATGGTGCTGCATCTTGTTTAAAAATAGTAGCTTTCCTTAGTTAAAAGTGACTTACATCATGAGCCAATACAAGTGCCTCAAGTTCTTTTCCTTTTCTGCTTCTCAATATATGCATCACTGGCCTGGCATTCAAAGTCTGGGTTTTGTGTGAATGTAAACTGAAGTTCTAGGGGAGAGAGTTCAATGTTTGGTTAGTTGTAGCAGCATCCCTGCAGTAAAATCAACACTTATCAAGGTTATACAAATAATTTTTATCCTAGATGAGAATTCACAATCTTCATTCAATCTTCACTTTCATTTACTGATTTGTCACAATCTGTAAGTCCTTTTAGTTTAGAAATGCTGTACTGTAGGTTTTGAGATAGACTGTACTTTTTTCTAGTGATAAAATGTATTTAGACATACATTCATTTTACGTATTTTGTACTTACTGAATATACTGATGTTATCTTACAAAACTATGTTCTAGGTATTTTAGAATTCCAGATTCTTCTATAAGTGATTTTTATATCTCACCTTTTGTCTGTTATCTGAGACACTATATTGATCTTTCTCAGAATAGGCTTCTGCAGCCTAGGTATTACTAAAATTACTAAAAGTTGAACTTATGAAATCACAGTCACTTAAGAATTGTGCTCTCTTTGTCACAAGTATTAATAGCTGTGCTCACAGGATTTAAACCAAACTTAGAGGAAGACCAACTTGAGCTCTGAGTTCTGTTTATGGATTTAAAATGATGAAAACAACCCTCATGCATAACTGAAGTGTTGTATCTGATTGCTGTTTCTACTTTCCTAATTTTGAAATTATTAATGAATCTTACTTTTTGTTTTCAGATCCCTCAGGGAAGGACTTACTGAAGGACATTGTTTAAATGTGTGACATTAATGCAGGAAGATCACAGCAGGATAAGCGTCTTGCTTTGCACCTTGTTTTCCTAAGGGTAAGTCTGGGGTTTAGGTCTTCATGATCTTGCGTTTAAGGGGAGAGATGGGTGAATAAGTACAAGATGATACACCTTATTTTCTTTATAACTGCATTTGGAAATCTAAAAGCCTACAGAGATAAGGTCCTGTGGTGTAACTATAGAAGGTCAGAGATTCTTCCTGCAGTGATACCATATACGTTTTCTCTTCTGTAGTTTTTCAGCATTTTTCTGTTTAAGCATAGGAATGCTGTATCATTTTTCGATTCAAATACTGAAATGAATTGGGGGAATCAAACAACCCTTCCTTTGCATCTCTAACAAAGACGAAGGAGGGGAGGGGGTGCTGAATTGAATTTGTTATAACACAATTAGGCAGACTGAAATAAAATAATTTAAATAACTTAAAGTGAATTTCCAGTATGTGTAATTTAAAACTGTACAAAGTGATAAAACCCTTTAAATTAGTGGTATAATGAAAAGAAAAATCCTGCATTTGGGGAGAAATTTAATAATGATGGCATATTAAATATGAAGTCATGAAGTTGTCAGGTTTTTACCAGATTTGTTACTGAATTAACAAAGATTTCATTCTGTGACTTTGCTTTGTACAATCAGTGCAGAATAGAAACTGTGTAAAACTAAAAGAAAAACATGCTGTTTTAAAAAAAAAAATCTTTAGTGATTCCACTCCCACTATGGTGAAAATCCTCCATGTCAGAAATTTTGTGAGAGACTCTTTTTCCCTTTGTCAGTGTCCCATTTCACCTTACTCTTTGTATATACTCACTTAAAAATGCATCGATTTGACAAAACATTTATTGCTGGAGGAGGAAGAACCTTGGCTGGTGAGGATGTAGAATGTCTGAAAGTATTGATTGTTTCTCGTAAACTAGTTGCAAATTGACAGTGTCTTCCTGATTAAATGAAGTAATTGTGTGGATGAAGATTTCTGTGTTCTAGTTTAGTCCACATCAAATCTATATTGTGCTGTAATAAACAGAAAACATGTTATAGTGCAAGTGCTGACTAAAATTCTCATTCTGAAAGTCTGTATGATACTACTATGATAACCTTTGCTTTAGAAAGAAAACACTGGGTTTAATTGTAGTAGTAGAAATGCTGCTTGGGAAGGATTTACATTGGCTAAGTAATTTTATTCCCACAGCCATTTTCTATTAACTCTAAATTCTGTGTTTTAAGAATGTAGAAAACACAGTGGAAACAGTAAAAAGCAAAATTTTAAATACAAGTTCTCTTTCTAAGTGTGTTTGAGTAATCTGACCTAAACATACACAAAAAAAATCATGATGTAAAAGATTCCGTTTTGAAATATAAAAGCTCTCAAGTACAAGGATTAAACCAAGTTTACCTTCCTATTCATTTTGTAATGAAATTGATGCTTTGTAACAAAAAGAATACTTTTCTTGACTATGATTTTGATAACTGCAAGCTACTTTTATATGTGCGTTTTATATTTTAGTCAATTAATTTCATAACAAATATTGTTACATAAATACTTTATTTCTGATTAACATGTTAGTTTAGTATTTCTAGGAGTTAGTAAGTTGGAAAGCTCTGCCAGGTATAGATTCTATACAAGATATTAAAGCTTTCAATATTTTTATCTTCTATTGCAACTTCTAGTGATACAAATGTCTTCAAACTCAGATATGTTTTATCTGTTGTGAAGGAGTTTCACAAGGATTAAAGCACATTTTGAGAGCTTTTTGGGTGGCAGATCCTACACATTTTTCTTTTTCCTTAAGCTAAAGGAAGGTACTACAGTACCGTTGTCAACATTGTTGCTAAGAATGACAAAATACATAACAAATGAAGCTGGGATATTGAGATGAAAATTTCAGTATTGATGTTAGTTATGCTTTTTCCTTTGTATAAGGGCTACTTACAGCTTTCTTTACATACATTTACATTGTTATTTTTTACTCCCCAAATGTAAAACCAATAAAGTTAAGTGCAGTTGCCTGCACCTTTCATTTGTGGCATCATGTGGTAATTTTCTTTTTACCAAGAAAATGAGAAAAGTATTTTTATCAAAATATTTTTGCAGAGTTACAGGATGGTGTAGGTGGTACCTATGGATGACCTCTGGAGGTCATTTTGTCCAGCCTCCCTGTTCAAGCAGGGTCACCCAGAGCAGGCTGCCCAGAACCACATCCAAGTGACTTTTGAATGTCACGAATCAGGGAGCCTTCACAACCTCTCTGGGCCACCTGTGCCAGTGGTCAGTCACCCTCACAATAAAAAAGTGTTTCCTGATGTTCAGAAGTGCCCTCCTATGTTTTAGTTTGCCCATTTCTCTGGTCCTGTCACTGGATGCCACTGGAAAGTCTGACTCTGCCTTCTTTGCACCTTCCCTCCAAATATTTGTACACATTGATGAGATCACTCCTGAGCCTTCTCTTCTCCAGACTAAACAACCCAGCCTTTCCTCATATGACATCCCTTAATTAGCTCAGTGGCCCTTTGCTGTTCCCTTGAGTAGCTGTGTATGTCATGTACTATAGAGCTAGACACAGTGCGTTAGGTGTGGCCTCACCACTGCTGCCTAGAGGGGAAAGTTCACCCACCTTAACCTGCTGGCAGTCCTCTGTCTGATGCTGCCCAGGGTACTGTTAGCCTTGTTTGCCACAAGTGCACATTGCTGGCTTGTCTTCAGGTTACTGTCCACTGGGATCCCCAGGTCCTTTTCTGTAAAGCTGCTTTTCAGCCAGTTGGCTTCCAGCAGATAACTGATAAATGGGGCTATTCCTCTGTGGATGCAGGACTTTGCAGTGCACAAGGTTCCTGTCAGCCCGTGTCTTCAGCCTGCTGAAGTCGCCCTCCCAATTGAATAGTATCGGACCCAGTATTAGCCCCCGGAGTACACTACTAGTTACTGGCCCCTTGATTGATTTCATGCCACTGATGACAACCTGCTGGACCTAGTCATTTGGCCATTCAGTACTTTTATGTTTTCCTCATAATGTAATTGTTTCTAAACCAGTAAATAACTTTCTGTTTGCAGTATACATGTAAGCAAAATCTTCTGATTAATAACTGAGAGTTAGTGGTAATTGTACTTGATGACATTTTCAATAAAGCCACTGGAAGGAACCTTGTTACAATTCTGTGAAAGTTTGAGGGTAGATATAGTAGTTTCTGTTCACAGTTAATAAAAGTTTTTGATTTTTTTCTTAGAGACAGAAGGAATGATACTACATTGCAGTCTTAAAATCTCAGCCATAACTACCTAGTATCTGTATGACAATATTGGTATTTTTTGGTAGAATTCAGATTAGAAACTTCTCCTTAAAAGCAGTTTATTCTTAGTATATGACTAAAATAATTTACTTCTGGTAACTTCCTGGTTTCACAGCTTCTTACTTTGAAAGTTTCTTTACTGAAACTCATAACCAAACCTTACAAATGCACATGAAAGTAGTGTTATTCACAGAAGCATGCTATCTAGTAGAAGTATGAGTGTGAATAGACGTATGCGTGTGTGAATGTTGGGTTGGATTTAGAGTTTTTCTGTTGTATTTATTGTAGTGGAAAATACTTTCAAGTACCTAGTACCCATGAGCTGTGAAAGAAAACAGTAATTTGAGGTTTTGGGTATTTTATATTTTTTTACTTCTTTGTTTTTGAAGTATACTTATAACCTATCAAAATAGATGATGAATTATTATTAAACTGTGCCTGATGTTTTTTTTATTTAAAAAATTGGAATATAAATGGCATTAACATGAATGAACTATGAGTTTAAGGCGTCATTGAAAATAATTGTAAAATTTTCATATACATAGAAAATAATTTCAGGGTGAGCAAGCAAAAGTGCTTTTTAAAATCTCTTCTTTCATGAGTACTGGAAAGAAATATCTGTAATCTTCAACTTTTTTGTTTCCTCTTTGTTTTCTTTAGGAAGATGTTCCTCCCCATCCTGGTTATCTGAGCTACTCTCAATGACAAGCTGAAGTAGGAACAACTGTAAGCTATTTCTGGAACCCTGGATATACAACTTAAATTTGTAGGAACCTGTCCAGAATGAAAACCGCATATGGTTACTTTGATAATTGCAAAAGGATGAGAGGGAAGTTATGATGGCAAAAAACAAAGAGCCACGTCCCCCATCTTATGCTGTTAGTGTTGTTGGACTGTCTGGAACTGAAAAGGATAAGGGTAATTGTGGAGTTGGAAAGTCGTGTTTGTGCAATAGATTCGTTCGTTCAAAAGCAGATGAATATTATCCTGAGCATACCTCTGTGCTTAGCACAATTGACTTTGGAGGAAGAGTTGTTAACAATGATCACTTTTTGTACTGGGGTGACGTAACACAAAGTGGTGAGGATGGAATTGAGTGCAGAATTCATGTAATTGAACAGACTGAGTTCATTGATGATCAGACTTTCCTGCCTCATCGGAGTACGAATTTACAACCATACATAAAACGTGCAGCTGCCTCCAAACTGCAGTCAGCAGAAAAACTAATGTACATTTGCACAGATCAGCTAGGCTTGGAGCAAGACTTTGAGCAAAAACAAATGCCTGAAGGGAAATTAAGCATAGATGGGTTTTTATTGTGCATTGACGTAAGCCAAGGATGCAATAGGAAGTTTGATGATCAACTTAAATTTGTGAATAATCTCTATATCCAGCTCTCAAAATCTAAAAAACCTATAATAATAGCAGCAACAAAATGTGATGAATGTGTGGATCATTATCTGCGAGAGGTTCAGGCCTTTGCTTCAAATAAGAAGAACCTTGTGGTGGTAGAAACATCAGCAAGATTCAATGTCAATGTTGAAACATGTTTCACTGCACTGGTACAAATGATGGATAAAACTCGTGGTAAACCTAAAATAATCCCATATCTGGATGCCTACAAAACTCAAAGACAGCTAGTTGTTACAGCAACGGATAAGTTTGAAAAACTTGTCCAAACTGTGAGAGACTATCATGCAACTTGGAAAACTGTTAGTAATAAACTGAAAAACCACCCTGATTATGAAGAGTATATAAATTTGGAAGGAACAAAAAAGGCCAAAAATACGTTTTCAAAACACATAGAGCAACTTAAACAGGAACATATTAGAAAAAGAAAAGAAGAATACATTAATGCATTGCCAAGGGCTCTTAATACTCTTCTGTCAAATCTTGATGAGATTGAACACTTGAGCTGGTCAGAAGCCTTGAAGATAATGGAGAAAAGGCCTGACTTCCAGTCCTGTTTTGTAGTGCTTGAAAAAACACCCTGGGATGAAACTGACCATATAGATAAAGTGAATGACAGAAGGATTCCGTTTGACCTTCTCACTACCCTAGAGGCAGAAAAAGTTTATCAAAACCATGTGCAACATCTTATATCTGAAAAAAGGAGGGTTGAAATGAAGGAGAAATTCAAAAAAACTCTTGAGAAAATCCAGTTCATTTCACCTGGACAGCCATGGGAAGAAGTTTTATGTTTTGTGGTGGAGGATGAAGCGTTCAAATACATTACTGATGCCGATAGTAAAGAAGTGTATGCTAGGCATCAGAGGGAGATTGTTGAAAAAGCCAAAGAGGAGTTTCAGGAAATGCTTTTTGAACATTCAGAACTGTTTTATGACCTGGATCTTAATGCAACACCAAGCTCGGATAAAATGAGTGAAATTCATGCAGTTCTGAGTGAAGAACCTAGATACAAAGCTTTACAGAAACTTGCACCTGATAGAGAATCTCTTCTGCTTAAACACATAGGATTTGTTTATCACCCAACTAAAGAAACTTGTCTCAGTGGCCAAAATTGCACAGACATTAAAGTAGAGCAGTTACTTGCCAACAGCCTTCTGCAGCTAGACCATGGCCGCTCAAATTTATACCATGATAGTGCCAACATTGATAAAGTCAATCTTTTCATTTTGGGCAAAGATGGCCTTGCACAAGAATTGGCAAATGAAATTCGGACACAATCCACTGATGATGAATATGCATTAGATGGGAAAATATATGAACTAGATCTTAGGCCAGTTGATGCAAAATCCCCTTATCTGTTGTCTCAGTTGTGGACTTCAACTTTCAAACCACATGGTTGTTTCTGTGTATTTAACTCTATTGAATCACTGAATTTTATTGGAGAGTGCATTGCAAAAATAAGGGCTGAAGCATCTCAGATAAGGAGAGATAAATACATGGCTAATCTTCCTTTTACGTTAATACTGGCTAACCAGAGAGACAGTGTTAGCAAGAACCTGCCTATTCTGAGACATCAGGGACAGCAATTGGCCAACAAATTACAATGTCCTTTTGTAGATGTACCTACTGGTACATACCCACGCAAATTTAATGAGACCCAAATAAAACAAGCTCTGAGGGGAGTACTGGAAGCAGTTAAACACAGTTTTGATGTTGTAAGTCCAGTTCCTACCATCAAAGATCTGTCAGAAGCTGATTTAAGAATTGTCATGTGTGCCATGTGTGGTGATCCGTTTAGTGTGGATCTTATTCTTTCACCCTTCCTTGACTCTCACTCCTGTAGTGCTGCTCAGGCTGGCCAAAATAATTCTTTGATGCTTGATAAAATAATAGGTGAAAAGAGGCGTCGAATACAGATAACTATATTATCATATCATTCTTCAATTGGTGTAAGGAAAGATGAACTTGTTCATGGATATATACTGGTCTATTCTGCAAAGCGGAAGGCATCCATGGGAATGCTTCGGGCATTTCTTTCTGAAGTTCAGGATACCATTCCTGTCCAGTTAGTGGCTGTAACTGATAGCCAGGCAGACTTCTTTGAGAATGAAGCAATCAAGGAACTCATGACTGAAGGAGAACATATAGCAACAGAGATTACTGCTAAGTTTACAGCTTTGTATTCATTATCTCAATATCATCGTCAAACTGAGGTTTTCACATTGTTCTTCAGTGATGTACTAGAGAAGAAAACCATGATTGAAAGTTCTTATATGTCAGACAGCACAAGGGAAACAACGCATGCAAATGAAGATGTTTTTCCAAGATCTCCCAGAGGAAGTTCCCTTGACTACAATTATCCAGATTCTGAGGATGATACTGAAGGACCACCACCTTACAGTCCAATTGGTGATGATGTAAGGTTACTCCCAGCACCTACTGACCGTTCGAAGTACCGATTGGATTTGGAAGGAAATGAGTATCCAATTCACAGTACACCGCTCAATTGTCATGACCATGAACGCAACCATAAAGTGCCTCCTCCAATAAAACCGAAACCACTTGTTCCAAGAGCAAATGTGAAAAAACTGGATCCTAACCTTCTGAAAACAATTGAGGCAGGTATTGGCAAAAATCCCAGGAAACAACCTTCTCGAGCGCTTGCAGCACCACCAGAAGATATAGACCAATCTGACAACTATGCTGAACCTATTGACACTATTTTCAAACCTAAGGGCTTTGCAGATGATATCTACGCAGTTCCAGATGATAGTCAGAATCGTATTATTAAAGTTCGAAACTCAATTGTTATAAATACCCAAGGTGAGGAAGAAAATGGGTTTTCTGATAGAATGTCCAAAAGTCATGGGGAAAGACGGCCTTCAAAATACAAGTATAAGTCTAAGACTCTGTTCAGTAAAGCTAAGTCTTACTACAGGAGAACACATTCGGATGCAAGTGATGATGAGGCTTTCACCACCTCTAAAAATAAAAGAAAAGGAAGACATCGTGGCAGTGAAGAAGACCCACTTCTTTCACCTGTTGAAACATGGAAGGGTGGCATAGATAACCCTGCTATTACATCAGATCAAGAATTAGATGATAAGAAAATGAAAAAGAAAACCCCCAAAGTAAAAGAAGACAAGAAGGTAAGTCAATTGATTTAAATTTTATATACAACTTCTGGTTCTTTGGAAGCCGGGAAGAGTATGCATGCAGTTTTGAAACAGATGCTTTAAAATTTTGATGTAGTGGTGTTTGATTTTTGTCCAAGTTTCTACTTTCCTTGCTTGGAACTAGCAAACCTGAGGGAATGAGGTGGTTTGTCTGACTAACCAGCTGTTCAGTAACTTTCAGTTCTTTCATCTTTGTGTGTCCTTGTGCAGTCTTCTTTCCATACAACCAAGTGAAGACAGAATTTGGGCCACAGATCATTTCTAGTTAATTGTATGTTGTTTGTGGTTTATTTTTAAATCATTTTTTTTTTTAAAAGCTGCTTTCTGAGTTTTTGGGTAGAACTGGTTCTTTCAGTTCTTGCAGTTCTGGCTGTTGGAATGCAGCTTAGGGCTGGTGAGGGAAAGGGGTGTTTTCTTTTTAATTCTCAATTGTCTACCTGAAACTTTAAAGCAAATATGAAGAGGAAACTTTGTATAGTGGTTTTACCGACTGCTGCATTTTCCTAGTGCGGGCAAGCAAGTAATGAACTTGAAAGCTGTGCTACCTGTACAATTATCTATTCAAACGAAATAAAGTGAACAAAATGCCTGCGCAGTGTTCATTTCTAAATAATAATGTGACATTCATTCTACTTGAAAAATGTCTACTCTTCATTTTGATATTTATGCTTGATAGTTATTTTTTGACTTACTATTTTAAAAATCATACCGATGTAATGTTGTAGTATAAGTTCTGGATGTGTACTTTTTATAGTTTAGATTTCAATTTTAGGCTTGCAGTCATTGTCTTGCATATAGTTTTTGTTTTATGTTAAAATCAGGAGTGTTCTGGTCAGTTAGGTATTTATTTTTTTGTCTCAAAATAAGTTGACCTCTTTAATATTGTCTTTTGTAGCATTTTAAAAACATCTTTTAGCTTAAATCTGACAGTACTTGAATAGCTTTTAGAAATAAGTTTTGCTCAAGTAGAGCATAGTTAAAGTTTACTAATGGATTAAATTCTGAATTGCACTTCCTAGTGGGCAGCTGTAATTTGAATTACATGACTGATATAAAGGGCACTAAATTTTCTTAAGGCTTACTTGTAAGCATAGATAATGATGTCTTGTGGGTATAAAATCATTTGGTTAAAAATACTTTGACTTTATTCTTTTTGGGAACAAATGATTTTAAAAACAGTAATTTATATACTTCTGAAATAATCTTGCTACATAGAAATTGAAATGTAGTATTCATGATCCTCCTACTGTCTCAGCTGTGTTGACAAAGTTCTTTGAGTTAGATATTTCTGTTTAAGATGTGTAGAGCTAGTATATTGGGGTCTTCTCTTCCTGACACTGTGTCATGAAATCCCGTGGTCTGTAGAGAGGCAGCCTGAGTTGGAAGTTTTGGGCTGTTCTAAATTTTTGGACTGTTTAAGACTCTTGAAAAGTTTCCTTTAACATACACCTTAGTTTTGTTGTTTTGTTGGGGTTTTAATAGTAGAAGTATAAATTATTGTAATGATGGAGAAAAAAATTTAGCTTGATAGCTAAAATGTTTGCAAATGTAAACGATCTAAGAATATAGAGTGTTTAGTGCTTTTAAGCAGTGACTTCTCTGTTTGTTGACTTGTACTATGTTGGAGTGAGAGTAGTTCTAATTCATGTGATGAGTCATTCTAGTTTGCAATATACCTCTGTTTTTTTCAACTGTTGTTTTTTTTGGAAGTGAGAGTTTTATTAGTTTTGGAACTTATTCACCATATTTTCCTGTGTTGTTTTAGATAAGCAACTAGCAGTCTTTAATTACAAAAACTCAGATTATTCAAATGATATTTTCCTTGTTGAGTGTTATTTAGTCCATATGAGAGATGTTAGTGTATCACTATTTACAGATTACTTGCTGCTTTTTTTGAAAATTTGGACCCCTTGAATGTCAAGGGGATAACAGAACTTTTGCACTCCTTTAAAGTGCCTTTACTAGTACTTTTTCTAAATTGTTCAGATAGATGTGAAGGGAACATAAAATACATGAGTAACTGTTCTTGCTTAAATTATAGTGATTCTGAAATACAGAATAAACAAAATGAATAATGAATTTTTTTTAAAAACTCAACCTTTGAAGTCTGAGGTCTTCAATGTCTGTGCCAAAGATTACAACTTGATCTGTGTTGTGTATTTTATTTTTTAATTTTTTTTTACTGAAAATTGGCTTTGCAGTATGCTGTTGCTTTTTAAAGCCTGAATTGGATGCAACATTCTTGATACTCCTTTCATGTTTGTTCGTTTGAGGGATTCGAGATGTGGTGTTTCTGGTTGGGTTTCTTGTATGGTATTGCAGAAAGCTCCTGTGCACAGTCACTTGTGGTTTTTGCACTTCAGTTTTCAATTATGCAAAGCAGAATTTGCCTGTGCAGATTTTTACATTTAGAATTTTTAAAAAAATTATGTTGGAGTCTGTTGATTTGGGTTTTTTGGGGGGTTGGCACCCCCCTCCCCCATTTATGACAATTACTCAAGAGTTAGACATAATGAAAGTTTCTTAAAGTGGTATTTACTTTATTCTTGGAGATTCTGGAAAATGTTTTAAAGGCAGGCCCAGAATAAGAAAACATTTGAAGATAATGTGTTTTAAGAAAGAGAAATGATCTTGCTGAAAGATGCTCATTCTGTCTTGATACTTTCAGACCCCAGTCTCCCAGCTTCTAAGATAAAATCATAAAGGTATGGGCACTAGGTCAGATAGGGAGGCAGGAGATGGGTGTAGCATGATTGTAGGGTTCAGGTAGAAAATTGAGGGTAAGGCTGCAACAGCTCGATGGGTAGGAGCTAGGTGGGGTATTTTGGCAAACAACAGAATAGGGAAAACAACAGCTCCTTTTTAAGTATAAGTATGGCTAGGCTTCGCGAATGAAGATCCAGGGAGGGCTCCATCCATGCTCCTCATCAGCGCCTTTTACAAGCGCGCTGATAAAAAGAGGATAGCGGATAGCACCCTTGAGCCTGCGCAGTGGGTTTTTTTTTAGGTGAGACACAGCATGCGCAGAGCTGGACCCACCCTTTAGTCCTAAGGTTCATCTGCCAGGGCCTAGCAAGCTTGGACGCTGGCAGCGAAGTCCTTAGGACATAGGTTTTATTGGAGTGTCCTTCTCTTAAATGGAAGGCCTTACAGGGCTAAACGAGCTCCATCTGCCCGGGTTTTGGAATCAGAGTTGTCCTTCTCCTAGGATGACTGCCAGAAGGCTAATGAGCTCATCCTACCCATACAAGGATTCTAGGAACATGGGTATCACTTCCCCCACTTTCCCGTGGGCAATGAGTTTAATGGTCCCTCTGCTATCGGCACAGTTATCGTACCAGGGGCCACAGAAGACCCCAAGTGATTTTCAGACTGTGCCTGTCCTTTTTATAACCCTGAAATTAACAGTTGTAGTTGGACTGCTCTGATAAGATATACGTATGAAATATTTTATAAAATAGCATGTGAGCATGTTATTAAAAGCAGAAGTAAATACTCAGAATTGTGCTGCTTGTTGCTATTAAGAAGCATAAATTAAAATGCTTTGCTGTGGGAAGTACAGCAGTTATAAATCTGTGGTGAGCAGGTAACATTAGAATCATAGAATCGTAGAATGGTTTGGGTTGGAAGGGACCTCTGGAGGCCATCTAGTTCAACCCGTCCCCGCGCCCCCCCACTCCCCAGTGGGCAGGGACATTCCTAACTAGATCAGGTTGCAAGGTCCTCTGACATTGCTTACTAGCAATGGAAATTAACCAATTGAAAAGTGAGACAAGTTAAGTAAGTGTGCTTTGGTCTGAATTATTTGCCCAGTGTTGTCTTTTGTAACACCATGTTTGTGTTCGCAGATCTTGTTTCTATATACTGGTAGTGAGAACTGGAACAACTATCCTTGACCTACATTTTCCATTATCACAGAAAGAATTCCTGTGAAAACTTTTATCACCTCATTCTCACTATTCTGTAAAACTGCTCCACAACTTCTCTTTCCTATGTACTAGAATCTTGTTGTGATTCAAAGTTTTCACCTTCCCTTGTGGTACCTTTTCTCCTAATATACTTTTTTCTCTTGTAATGTCTGTCACCTCTGAACAGGTAAAGAGAATATGGCTGCTTCTTGACCTTAGTTTTAGAAGGTTAAAAAAGGTTTTGTAAAGATTCCCAATGAACTCAGTTTTTTGAATGAGAATGACAGGAACTGTGTACAATATAGCAAAGAATGTCATAGTAGTACATCATATAATCTTAATGTTTGTTGATCTGTACTGGAAATTACTACCTGACACAACTGTGTGATTGCACCCAACTTTTTTTTTAGCTGCATTTATTGTCACTTTAGAAACTTTTGGCCTATTCTTGTCCTTGGTAATTTCCAGCTTCCTACCATATGGTACATGCACATAAAATAGACACACAGTACATGTATATTGTAGTACATGCTACATGAACATTCCAGTGCATGATTTTTCCATTAGTCTATGTCCTGTTTGTTGTTATCATCCTACTTCTGTTAATTAATTGTTGCAGTAGTTTCCTATATGTCACCATGAAATGCATCAAATACTGAAGTCCAGACTGGTAAAACCAAGTGATTATTATTTTTTTTTTACCTCTAGAAATTAATACATGTTTTCAGTGGAGATGAATGAATCAGTCTAGCATAGTCTAACTTGTGGTGTACTCACCATTTTTCTATTTTATGTTATTACTATGTTTCAAAAAGTTCTGAAAAATTTATTGTATGGCCTTGCATGTGCTGTTACCAAGCTTTCAAGTGCATGTTGTGTGCCAGTATTTGTTAAGCTATGATGTGCTTTTATTCTCTCCTGTACAGAATTTTTTATGTAGAAGTTTCACTTATGAAAACGCCCCTAGTCTTTCCTGCTGTTGTTGCACAAAGTCTGTCTCAGATTAAATGCATTTTGCAGAGTGAATTCTCCCCGGAATCAACATGCTTTCTGCACTTTTCAACACTATTTCCTTCACAAATGTGGGGGAACTAAGCACAGAGTACAATGTTCATATGCAGCTTTGCCAAGGCAAAATAGCCAAGGCTATTTCTGCTGTACCAAGTTAGAACGCTCCCGCTGAGATGTGTGCTCATTCATCTCCTTTTCAAAAATTGCAAGTGGGCGCTACAAGTAGATGCTTTATCTCATTTAGAATCTTTAACACTGTAATACAAAGGTCTAGTATAGAACATTATTTTCTCCTGGCACATACCAGTCTGTTGGTATACACCATTCTCTTTAAAAGCACCAGCCTTGCAGGCCATGTAATGAATTAATTTTGTCTTTAGTTTAACTTAACTGGTGATAGGGAGCAACAGAATGAAAATGAAGAAAATGTCAGGCCATGAAAAGTCAATGACCATTCCCAGAGGATAAGGATCTTGCTGGAAAAAGCCTTCTACATCTTAGGCAGAAGGAACCTCTTCCTATGCGTGCAGTAACCCTGAAGCTGCAACCGTTGTGTAGTTTGTGCATTGATAAAAGGCCCAACAGCGCTCCTTAACTTTTCAATGTTCTCACCTTGTTCTTCTCATGTGCAAACAAGCTTGTTAGAAATGTTTTCAGAATTATTTATCAATTATTATTGATTTATCTATTGTTGCTTTTACTACATTAAAAAATAGCAAGTTATTTTTAAATCTTCTGTTAATTTAGTAATTCCCTGTACACCAGGAAGCCTGCCTTACTTCAAAATGTGTAGCTATTCCATAAAATTACAATTAATAACTTATCTTTACTATGGAATTGATGAGTATTAAGAATCTAGCCCTCTCTAAATTAGACCTCTTGTCTTTGTGAACACTTTGAGATGTGTTGAGTATTTAATTTAGACTGTATTTTTTCCCCACTCTTATAAAGTATACTTATTTTTTTATCCTGCTGAGCATATGAAGAATAGCAATTATCCTCAATAAATTTCTGCAAAGGGAAAGGCAGAGGTTCATCTTGAATTAAATTCTGCAAGCTTCTAGCCTTGTTCAGAATAATTATTTTGTTAGTAAATTTGTAAAAGTAGGAGTAAGATTAGCATGAGTGTGGAGTGGTGGTGTTTTGGTTTTTTGTTTTTTTTTTTTAGCATAGAAGAAATTATTTGAAATACTTCTGAAAAAAATCCTAGCCACAGAGATCTTTTAAACAATATAGTAAATTAACTGACCAGTGATAATCCTTTGACATGCCATTGTTAAAAGTTATTAAATCTATTTTTGTTCTTTGACCAACAGTTTTATTATTTGATGTCTGATTTTTGTTAATTCTGTTTATTCTTTTTTTTTTTTGGAACTGGGGTTTCCAGCTATGTTGGTAAAGTGGGGTTTTTCAGATTGAATTTAAAACACTATGCCTTGTAACTTTGTTTGCAAACAGCATTTGTTGCTTTCAAAGAAGATTGTGAGTTATGTTCTTTCCGTTTTCCTTTATAGCAAGATCATTGTAGTGATAATTTACTTTTAATTAGTCTGACAACTTTTCTCATTATTTCAGCAAGAAAAATCCACTAGCACATAGATGAATTCTCACATACCTTACCCTGATTTGTTTTAGAACACGATATGCGTAGTTCAGGTTTGACATCTATTTTCCTGTGCTTAAACTTGTTTGCTCTCTATTATAATTTCAAAACTATATGAAATTATGTGTTGAAATTATTACTGAAATAGTGTCAGGAGCTGTATAGCACATGTATGTTGTTCTCAGTTTTACTAAGACTATGGTATATATGTGAGAAATGGGAGATACACTTACTTTATTATTCAGCTGTTCTTGTGTAAATTCACTGGTTGGTTTAGCAAAGTACTGTCTACTCTAGACTGGAATGTGCAGTGAATTTTTTTTTTCATAAGTAGTATAGAAAATATCAAAAGCTGTACTTTCAAGTTTCATCTGTTCAAATTTAACACTCTTAAAATGCATATTTGGAGCCATATGCCTTCTTGAGCCTCTGTAATTTAAAACTTTGTAACAAGCTGGAACTCTAAAAATGGCATGAGGGGAAGAGAGAGCATGTTTGAGACCATCATTTGCATTATTCATATGTTGTACAGTTTCTGAAGAGCTAGTCATGAATTAGCGATTACAAATACTTTATTAAGACTATAAAATGAATGCTGTTCATGGTGTGTGGTTTTATGAAGTATTTTAATAGTCCTAAAAATATTGACATTGCCCTTTGTGACTCCAGGCTAGACTGTAAATGAAGCAGGCAGAAAATTTTCTCTTTGTATTAAAAGCAGTAGTGAAGTGTGTGGGAGGTAGAGAAGTGACTGAATTTCCACTTTGATAAATAAATTATGATGGTAGTTCTGGTGGGATGGAGGTGAGACAAATAAAGAAGGGGAACCCCTCTTGGACAGAAGGGACTTGCTAGAGTAAGCAGCCCATCCTTTAAAAGGTTTGATATATAGATTTGAGCAGTTTTTTAGTTTTCCAAGTTAATTTTAAGATGTTGAATTTTAAGTGCATTATGCCCTGAAGACTCACAGCTGGCTGAAGTCTCAGCCTAGTTTCTCTCTAGAAGACGAGTGCTGCTTAGCTGGTTCTCTGGTACCTACAATCAAAAGGGTTGATCTTGATTATGCTCTAAATCTACATTTTCACAGGTTTATGCTTTTTGTAATAATACTTCCAGTTTTAAAAACCAGCATTGGATACTGTGCTGTGCTAAAATACATATTTTAATGTTTACTTTGTCTTTTATTGAGCAGACTTCAGCTAATCTTTTACAGCACGTTTCAGTGATTAAAGTATTGCAATTAAAGCAATATTGTGGGTAAATGCTTTTGGTATCAGCAATGCAAGGCAGGTTTGGGACTGTCAGAGTTCAAAAGCTTTCCTGCCAGAATATACATGAATCAGCTGGAGGTTTGGCATGTGGTTAGGGTATGTAAAGAAGTTGTCTTTGGCAAGAAGCAAGTGGTGAAACCCATGCTGGAAAGCTCAATATTAGTGCAGCAGTTAGTTATAAAACCCCCCCAAATTTATATGAAAACTAAGCATTTCAGCTTTACAGTGTTGTGCTTGTGTTTTACGTACTAAGATGAAACAGTGATACGTGAAACAACGAGATTTTTGCTGGGATTAACTAACAAAACTTCTGTGCTGGTTCTTGTGTTCTCTAACTTGGTGCCTATTTGTACTTTTTTGTTATGATGTGGAAGCAGCTGATGTGGAAGCAGCATTTTTCAGACTGTGCGTGCCTAGCTTAGTGCTCGTTTTATGCAGTATGAGGTGACTGCTGTATTGTGGGGAGCAGATGTATTGGGAAGAACTACTGAATTAAAAATACCCATGGCAAAATCATAATCTCTCAACCAAAATCTAGGAATTTAGAAATGTTTCAGCTTTTCCAGATGTTAACTAGATTAATAATAATTTAATGTTTAACAGTGTTTTTGTTTAAATATTCCTTCATTAGAGAATTTTTAAAAGATAATTTTAAACAGAAAAAATTGATAGTCATTATCTTGACTAGCATATTTAAAAGTTCTATGCTATGACCTATGATCACAAAAAACTGCTATTTCTCAGAGTGGGGAACAGGGCTTAAAAAAAAGCTTTTGACTAAAACTTTTTTTAGAAATAAGGACTGTATTTTTTTCCTGAAATGAGTTGATCTTTTGACAAAGATCAGATCTTTTGCAAAATAACTTGCCTTTTCATAAAGAACAAGTTCTCCACTAAAGAAATCTAGACATGTAACTTAAGGAAAATATGGAAGTCTTAAATTGGGAAAATAACATGGTAGGTTCTTAATACTTTAAAGTTTTGTTGTTAGTTTGCAGTATTTTTTTGTGACGATCATGTAGATAGGGTTATTTGCAGGAACATTTTGCTTTGCACTGTCATTGATGAATTTACCCACTCACATGCCCCAAAAGGAAGGGAAATCACAAGAGAGATCGTTGTCGTCGTGGCTAGGCTTCGCGAACGAAGATCCAGGGAGGGCTCCACCCACGCTCCTCATCAGCGCCTTTTCCAAGCGCACTGATAAAAAGAGGATAGCGGATAGCACCCTCGAGCCTGTGCAATGGATTTTTTTAGGTGAGACACAGCATGTGCAGAGCTCGACCCACCCTTTAGTCCTAAGGTTCATCGGCCAGGGCCTAGCAAGCTTGGATGCTGGCAGCGAAGTCCTTAGGATGGAGGTTTAACCTCTTAGATGGAAGGCCTTACAGGGCTAAACGAGCTCCATCTGCCTGGGTTTGGAATCAGAGTTGTCCTTCTCCTAGGATGACTGCCAGAAGGCTAATGAGCTCATCCTACCCATACAAGGATTCTAGGAACATGGGTATCACTCCCCACACTTTACCGTGGGCAATGAGTTTAATGCTCCCTCTGCTGTCGGCACAGTTATTGTGATTAAGGAAAAATTAACATTACTGAAAACAGACACCAGAGACACCAGGGGCCACAGAAGACCCCAAGTGATTTTCAGACTGTGCCTGACAAGAGAGATATTTTGATAAATATTGGATAGGAGAGATACATGGCACATAATGGGAAAAGGCTGATAAAATTATTATGGTAACTCTCTGCCTTGTGATAGCCTAATTGCATGTTTTTGGACTAGCACTTCAACAATTCTCGCTTTTCCTCTAATTTTAGATCAGTTTGAAAAGAACTTAAAGGGTTTTTCTTTTTCTTTTTTAAGTTCTTTAAACAAATTCTTATTTTCCAAATTGGAGATCACAGAATCACAGAATGCCAGGGGTTGGAAGGGACCTAGAAAGATCATCTAGTCCAACCCCCCTGCCAGAGTAGGATCACCTAGATGAG
>VWZO01006581.1:147707-248951 GCA_013396975.1 Bucco capensis
TGTTCTCCAACAGATCAGTTCCTAGTCTGTACTGATACATGGGGTTGTTCTTTCCCTGATGCAGTACTTTACACTTACTGTTGTTAAAATTGCATTAAGTTTCTCCCTGCCCATCTCTCTAGCCTGTCCAGGTCACGCTGGATGGCAGCACAGCCTTCTGGTGTGCCAGCCACTCCTCCAAGCTTGGTATCATCTGCAAACTTGCTGAGGGTACACTCTACCCCTTCATTGATTCAGGTAGAGAATTAATCTAAGAAACCTTTATGCTTTTTTGAGTGTATAATGTCATACTTGATATCTCTGTCGCCCCAAACCATTCTTCTCAACACAGGACTATTATTAGAAAAAAATACTCTTTGTTCTGACTTTGCAGACAAATATTTGGTATCTCATACTATGTCCACATATTCTACATAGATAATATTAGTATTACAATTGTCATAAACATTCTTTTAAATTATAGTTTATTATTCCATTAACCAGATTGCTTTCCAGTGATGCCAACAAAATTTGTTTATATTTAATTATGTTATGCTAGTACTACATCTTAATCAAAGAGACACACACCATCTTTTTCTGTCTATTGGGTTTGAAATACACAGTCTGAGTGTTGGTTCAATTTTTTCTAAGATGGTAAGGATGTGCTTTGGACACTTTGGGGGAAAAATACTTCAGTTTGGTTTTACTTTTTTCATTGTGTTAATGTACATACCTCCAATATCTTTCATGCAGCATTTGACAAAGATGCTTTCAATGAATTTTACTCATTCTTTAGCTTCAGCTTGGCCTTTTCAGCTGCTGCTCTTCTCAACTGGCTGTTGCCTGAAAAAAAATATTATACCTCTAGAGAGAAAATGGCTAATGAGCTAGGTTAAGTGCTGTGGACTTTAAAGTAGGAGTCTGTAGCAGTGAGAAGGAAGGAAACGAAAGTTGCTTCTGATCTGCAGGCACATACTGGTGGAACCATTGATGTCTTATCCAAGATGCTTAAAAGTAATTGACAGCTGAAAAGAATGCTTTTGGATATTGTCTGCTTTAGTCACGGAAGTTTATCCTACAGTTTTATCCTAAGCTTTTTATTTTTCTCTAAACTTTTTATTAAGTTTTCAATTAATGCTTTCTATTTTTTGAAGAACTCTTTAGTAAATGTTCCTTCCTTTTAAAGTATAAATGCTGAACCTTTTATAGAATTCTCAAATTTGGAAGATAAGCCTGATTTTTTTGTTAGCCTTTCTCTTACTATGGCCAGTCGGGGTTACTCTGCTGCTAATTTCAAGAAACAAAAAATATCTTAAAAAGAGACATTCCACATTGTCAAGGGTTAGGGCTTGGCCGACCAGTAATCCAGTGACAAATGCCCTCTGTTACCCCCCCACCTCGGGAAGGAAAACTGAATGTATCAGTACAGACTAGGAACTGATCTGTTGGAAAACAGCCCTGGGGAAAAGGTGGGTAGGAGGATGACCATGAGCCAGCAATGTGCCCTTGTGGCCAAGAGGGCCAATGGCACCCTAGGATGCCAATGGCATCCTAGGATGCATTAAGAGGAGCGTGGCCAGCAGATCAAGAGAGGTTATTCTCCCCCTCTACTCTGCCCTGCTGAGGCCCCACCTGGAATACTGTGGCCAGTTCTGGGCCCCCCAACTCAAGAAGGATAGGGAGCTGCTGGAGAGAGTCCAGTGCAGGGCCATCAAGATCATTGAAGGAGTTGAGCACCTGCCCTGCGAGGACAGGCTGAGAGAGCTGGGTCTCTTCAGCCTGGAGAAGAGGAGACTGAGAGGGGACCTCATTAATGTTTACAGATATGTTAAGGGTGAATGTCAGGAGGAGAGAGCCAGGCTCTTCTCAATGTTATCCGATGTTAGGACAAGAGGGAATGGGAGCAAGTTGGACCACAGGAGGTTTAGTATTGACATGAGGAAAAACTTCTTTACAGCAAGGGTGACGGAGCACTGGAACAGGCTGCCCAGGAGGGCTGTGGAGTCTCCTTCTCTGGAGACATTCCAGAGCTGCCTGGACACATTCCTGTGTGATCTCATCTAGGTGATCCTACTCTGGCAGGGGGGTTGGACTAGATGATCTTTCTAGGTCCCTTCCAATCCCTAACATACTGCGATACTGTGAGTAAGAAAGAGATGGAATTGTGGTTTGGAAAAGAAAACTAAAACTACCTTAATCAAAATAATAATAATGATAAAATAAATAAATACACACACATATATAGATATATATAAAATTAATACCTTATCCAACCCCCTAAGCCCCATCCCCCCGATGGCAACTATGTCACTGTCACCACTGATGCTGTGGCACAAAGACTCAGCAGTAGATGGGAACCAGACTCAGGAGGCTGGATCCTGGAACTGGATTCAGGAACTAGCCCCATCCCCCCGATGGCAACTATGTCACTGTCACCACTGATGCTGTGGCACAAAGACTCAGCAGTAGATGGGAACCAGACTCAGGAGGCTGGATCCTGGAACTGGATTCAGGAACTCTTGGATTGGGATCAAAGGCAGAACAGACAGTCCTCCTTGGAAATTGGCCACTGAAGAAAAAGACCATGAACTGACCCTCGTGATCCTTCAGCTTTATACTGAATTTAACATATATGGAATGAAATACCTACTGTTGGTCACTTTAGGGTCACCTGAACTGTCTACTCCTCCCTGTACCCCGCAATACGGTACACAAGATTTAGCGGTGACTTTGGTCTGCATAGCGATTCTTGGTATTAACTCTAAACAGTAGGTCTTAGTACTGCTAGAAGCAGGCAGTGTCTGTGAAAACATGTTAACTTCAGAAAATGTAGCTACTTAGAGGAGCTTCAGCTGAAAAGTAATATCACTGAACAGAATTAATTCAGTTCTAACTCAAACCAGGGCAGACATAAAAAGTCTTAGTTGTGTAATTAGGTTATTGAAAAGCTTTGATTAACAGACTTATTTTTTTTAATCAGTTTTTGGAGAAGTTCCACAGGTGCTGTAAGACAGCAGTTGGAGAAATGTTCTTTAGGCTGTAGTTTCTATTTTCTCCCATAGTTTTCAGCTTCAGCTCATTTAGTGGTCAGGTCAGTTGTGGATATGTACCTTGCTGACTTGAATTTCTGGGTAGTCTAAGGACTGATTAAGTAAACTTGATGGTACAAAAATCTAGACGTGAACCCTTTTTTAATAGTTGAGGTTTAGTCTTATAAATTACAATATTCTGGAAACCCTATATTAAAAAAAATGCTGTGCTTTTTGTTTTATTTTGTACTATTAGACATTGACTGAAGCACTTTAGTATGAAAATGTAACTGCTATTAAGTAACTTATTCTATCTAAATTTAGGGTTAAAATGCTAGATTTTAATGTTGATGTTCATTTAGTTTCCGTATTCAATTGCCAATATACAGCAAATTGATTGACCACATTACATGGCCATCTCTGAATATTGTCATCAACATTCAGAGATGAAACATGGTATCTGATACAGTATAATTCTTGTAATAATTATAAAGTGATTTATCAGTTGAACTGATAAAAGTCCCTCTTAAGAAAACAACAAAACCTAAACCAAAGAAGCAAGAAAACTCTGGGTGAAACTCATTGCTTTATCAGATGTGATTGGGTGCAAACCTCCTTATGGCTAAAATTCTGTGTGTAACAAAGTGTTAGATGATGTAACAGAGTGCTTGGAACTCTAACTCTGATATGCATTCTGCATCATCATGTTTATACCATAGTTGCAATATAAAGACTATTTAATACCTTTAATAAGATGCATACAGAAGACACTCATTGACACTTGACTGTCTATCTTGTCAAAAAAATTTCTATAGAGATGTGGTTCAAATGTGATTCATGTAGATTGCTTTGTGAGTGTTACTGAAAGTATGTAAAGACTTGTCAGAGCACTCTAAACAAAGTAGTGTGTTTTTGTTGCTGTAGTATTTCAGCTATTGGTGCATTGGGTCTTCCTGTTCCTAATGTGGCACAAAAATGACCAAACGTATTGAAAGTTGAGTGCTTTGTGTTCTGTTTTAAATATACATTTATTTTTATTGTTTGCTACAAGAATTTTAATATCCACTAGACATGTGATCTCTTTCTTTTTATGAATAGTTGCAATATGAGTTAGTTAAAATATTACTTGAATATTACTTAAATAACTCTGTTTTGTTGTAGCCGAAAAAGAAACATAAGACATTCAATCCTCCAATCCGTAGAAACTGGGAAAGTAATTACTTTGGGATGCCCCTACAGGATCTGGTTACATCTGAGAAACCAATACCTCTGTTTGTTGAAAAATGTGTGCAATTCATTGAAGATACAGGTAAGATAAGAGAACTATGTGAAGAAAGACTTTTTTGCTTTTCCTAGTGAGTAAAGCCTCTCATTTTCTGTTTTAAAACACTTTCAGAATTTTATTTTAGAAATAAACAACTGTGGGAAAAGCACATTTTAAAAGTAGAATGTTATCTAAATTTTATGCTTAATATATTTGTGACAATAAAGACAAAAGACCATCACTTTTTTTTTGAAGTTTTAACATTTGTTTCTTGTAATTTAAAAAACTTATGTCACTTGGAAATGCCAAATGACTTCTAACCTAATGACATTCTAGTGTTTGATGTTTCACTGTTGCCACTGTGTTTTATCTTGGATATCAAAAAACTCTGAAATCCACTTTTTCCAGTTGCAGAAAACAGGTACTTTGTATGGCTTAGTCAGCTCACTTTCTTTATTTTTCTGGTAAATATTTTTTTATTTTCTTTATTTTGCATTTTAACTTGTTGCAGAGATGGAGACATTTCTAAATACTGTGTAATTCTATGTGAAAATTTTGAAGCAATTTGTTTAACTTGCAGATTTCCAGTTTAATGTAAAATGTTAACATGTATGTGTTTGCACTAGGGTGAAATTTCACCGTATGGTTTTCTCTCTCTCCCTTCTCCTTGGCTACCTGGTTTTTTATTTTTGCATGCTTTCAGCCTGTTTGCTGTGTGACCATGAGGCAAGTAGGATGATCTTGCTAGTCCAACAGAAGACTATATTTAGGAATGGGGAGTTGTTTTGAGTTTTGCAGTGACCTGTGATTGGGTTATGTTTGTTTTTCTTTTTTTTTTTTATTTTTAAAGATGTGAGCACCAGTTTTTGGTTAATCTGAAGGTCTTGCTTGCTCTGAAGTTGCATAAATGATATACTGCTGTATTCAAAGCAAATGAGTGTGTGAAACTGACTGTAGCTGAAATATGAGCAGGACCATCTTTTGATCTGTATCTGCAGTTCGATACTATTTAATATAAAGTAAAACAGCACCTTTTTTCAACATTTTCTTAGTTCTGTAATACAATTTTGGCTGTAAGATGACAGTAACAGTTATAGCAAAAATAGAATGGAAGGATTTTCTTAAACTAAAATTCTTTTTTTTTTGCCATCTGTGAGAGTAGAGTTTCCAGCTGAACAGGTGGTAAGCCTAGTAGCTGTTTTTGAAGACTTACTGCATTAGTGCAATCAAAAACGTTGGGTGAAACCTCAGGCACTGATCTTACAGGAGTCAGAGATGTTAGTATAAATTTGTCTTTAACCTTTATCTGTTATTGATTCCTTGCCTAAAAGTAAGAGCTGTGTTTTCTTCTCTCTTGCTTTTGCTTTCCGCACCTCACCCAGGTTAAAATGGGGAAGGAAGAAGGGAAGAGAAGTAATAGTGATATAGACAGTTTAGTTTATATTTTGTGTTTGCTCTTGTATTTAGCAAAAGAAAAAAAACCAACCAAAACAAACCAACATAATTTTATTGTCTGAATCTGTGGCTACATGCAGCTGCTATGTATAACTATATGGCATTCACCAGTAATGAAGACCAAGTGACTTTTAAAAGAGTTTGTAGAATCTAGAGTATCTTAAATTTCAGCATGTGTGACTTTGTAAGAATACATTCAAAACAGTGGATTTATGAATCCAGCTCTAAAGAAAATTGTATTTGCATAAAAGTAGTGTCTGATGTCTGTTGACTTTGTGGCATACTTTTGAAAGAAAGTCTCGTACTTCTCTTAAAAGATTTTCAGCAGCTTGTGGGGTGAGACAGAACTGTAGTAGTGTAGGAACATGGTTTGTTGTCTCTTTTTTCTCATAATTGTCAAATAACACAAGCACCGAGAAGATTTAACAATTTCATTCTCCATTAATGACCTGCCTTTGAAGAATAAGATACTTATTTAAGCTGGTGATGGGTTAAAAATGTGAGGGACTCCTCAAAAGTGGTGACTCAGGAGGTACGGCTTTTCCTCTAGCTGATTGAAGATATGTTAGTTCATCTTGGGATGCTGCCTTGCAGTGACTGAAAGCTGGAGAATTTTAACTCTTGAAGTATGTGTAAGCTGGACAAACATTATGCCTTCTGCATGCTTTGTGGCTGTGAAGACAGTAGTTTGTCCTGCTGTTTCTGTTAAGCAGAACAAAACCTTTACTTTTGATTTGTATTACAATTTGCTTGCTCCTACTCTGGATTCTGTGTAAGTAGCTTTGGTTGTTCTTTTTAACTTCCATACTTAGCTGTGGAAGTTTTATTTCTGGTGTGTGTTATTTTTATATTGAGTTAATATTCTGTAGGTATTTTGAGTTTCAAGCAGTGTTCTGATAGAACGTATTTGACTTTGAAAGAGGAGGATGTTCACTTGCATTGCCTTCAAGTCCTGTGGTGAGATAGATTCATGTCATTGACTTTGGGACTGTCTGAGAGAAAAATCCACAAGTACAGTTTAAGAGATGATCAGTCTGCAGAGGCAAGTCAGAATCTATTGGCTTCAGGCTGGAGTCCAGAATGATACCATTCCCATTTGATAAAGCTGTTGTATCAGCTGCTTGGCCCTGGAGAGTCATCTAGTACTTCAGCTGTCTCTTAGCAAGTCAGTCTACTATCTGAACTGAATACCAGTGTTTATAATCATTATTATTATCATTTTAATCAAAAAGTGCAGACTTTTCCTACTCTTCTTGAATGAAGCTAATAGGTGTATTTCTTTTCTGGAGGCATGCTGTTTAGCTTTTCCTTTTAAGGTGCTTTCCAGGAGTTCAACTCCTTCCCTTTGTATCACCACGTGCAAGTAACATTGTGACTGAATTGCAGTTTTTTTGCAAAGGTATGATTAAAATCAAATCGAAGGGCTAATCTTAATTTTTAATGTTGGCTATCTTTGCCTCATGAAATTATACAAGACAGTGCTTTGTACCCACTCATCTAAATTGCGACTGAGGCTAAAAAGTACGCAGTGTGAAAAACAGTTTTCTGTGCTTTGTTTTGGATGCTTAGATAAGAAGATAGTGTCGGAAAGTGTCTTTGAAGATTCTTGCTCCACCATAAACCTTAAAGAATTGAGCACGTGGAAAATACCATCAGATTTTTGTTTTACTGTACTGATCTGGAATATCCTCACCAAAAAACCCAAATCCAAGTGTGCATCAGTAGAACAGGGAGAATTTGGAAAAAATAAAGTAAATCCAGGAGCTGAAAAGTTTTAGCCTTTTATAAATCAACAGATTTTTATTTTGAAGGAGCCATATGGATCCTGTCAGGATAAAGGGAGATCTGATAGAGATAAGGGATCCTAAGTCAGAGCGTACAGATACAGTTATTTCCTGTGTATTCCTATTTAGTTTGATATTTTCCAATAAGGAATTTTTTTCTGAATTAGATCAGCTTTACGGAGTTAACTAATTTCCGTTTTTGAAAAATAAGCTAGGGCTTGAATCCTTTTGCAATTTTTTTGGAAGTGGAAGTAAAGTGGTTACTACTTGAGCAGAACTAAACCTAATAAGTAAGTAGATAACAGAATCTCCATTTCAGCAGCAGTCTGTACTATTGTGATACTAACAGTACAAATCAGTAATAGCACGTAATACTTTGTCTTCTTGGAACCTATTGATTAAAAAAATTTTGTGCAACACCATGTAAGATCATCTTATATTTAATAACACTGTTACATCTAGATAAGGGATGAAGGAAAGATAGCTAAATATCATAAATAAACTTGTGTTTACATGTTGTTCATGATTATAGGAAAACCTTTTCTTTATCTTAGACTGTGGTTTTTGGATTCACTGTAATTATAACAGGATGAGTAATCTTTTGGTTGGTTGTCAGAGCTCTTTCTTGTTAGCTCATGAAACAGGATGAGCCAAAGAATTTTTGTCTTTCAGGTAAGTAACTTGGTAATGATGAATTATCAAGGTTTCCATTAAATGCCTTGGTATGAATGTATAATGTTTTCAGGAAAACTTATTTTCTGCTAAAGATTGTAATCTTATTAGTAACCATTTAAATACTATATAAACAATTTTTTATCATTAGTGAGCTAGCATAATGTATAAGATGTTCATGTGCTTTTACCTCTGTCACATTCCTTGCAAATCAGTGTGTATCTTGCTCTTGAGGGCAGCTGCTTAAATTGACTATTTGACATTGGTAGTTATTTTCAGTTATGGGCTTTCAAAAGAAGAGTTCGATGATGCAGTTGTTCTGTATTTTGTTATTTTCTCCCGATGGACTGTATAAAAGGTCATTTTGTTACATCACGTGAAAATGAACTTCTTAAGTGCATTGTTTTTCTGCAAACTAGATTTATGGAAGTGTATTTAGCCGAGAAACTGGAGTTCAACTTTGATTTTTAAGAAAATTTCAGGGGCTGTTTTTATTTAGAAGTAATGGTACTATGATAAGATGTGCTAGAAAAAAATCCCTGCTAATTAAAAAAAAGAAATTGATCCAATGTAGACTATTACTCTTTTTAGTACAACTCATTTTTTCTAAATGTAGGAAGAAGAACTGAGATGTTTTTGAAGCCAAACTGTTTAACTATTAATAGCATGAATTCTGTGTTTCTCTAAGAATTATCATGTAAAGAGTAAGCTACAGTGATAGTTATGTTTGAGACAGAGGAATGCATATTTCTGAAGGCTAATTTAATGTAAAAATAATGTGCCTAGTCAGTGTTAGTGTGTGTCTAGTGTGTAAAAAAATTTACATGTTTATGGCAAGATTGTAGCTTGAGTGTTTTGTTAGTAACGTTTTTATGCTGTTTTACCTGCCTTCAATTTAAAGTACTGTTTGTGTGCTGTTCAGCACTCACTGTTGTTGGTTATTTTTAACTTTAATTATTTTAACTTAATTTAGTGCATAGGCCATCTGATAGTATTAGCATATTAGTATTTTTTAATATTTCAGTATGTTTTTTAACTGATGTTTTGGTTTTACTTTTTGTGTACATTGTTACACACTGGTGAAAAATTTGATATAAATTACACTTCATTCTGTTTACCAAGAAGACCAAAGAAGGAAGCATCAAATTAATCTTACAAATAGTGGCACAGTTTTGCCACTTAATAAATTTATCTTTTGATTATATTCAACTCTAATAGTAATAGCAGTATTTTAATATGTTCTTTCTTTGGGTTTTCGAGTATTTTTAAAAAAGTCTCTGTAGAACATTTATATCCATGTGCTTCATTGACAAAACTAGAAATTTAGATTTTGTACTTTATAGAAAACTGATAGCATTAATAAAGTGTTAATTCTACATAAAACCATCAAGGGTAAAGAAACTTAATAGAATAATACATATTTTAGTAATTTAGTTAATTTATGTGAGACAAGGAATGGAATAAAGGAGGAAGAATTAGAGCTATATTTAATATCATTTAATGTACCACATGGTCTCTGTGAAGAGCTACAGGTGAAATTAAAAATTGTGTGCTTGATATATGCACAACAATTTCTGCATTGACGTTTATCCTTTTTTGTAATGCTGTTAAATTTCAATTTTGGAGGTAATTAAACTAAAAGAATGTTGCCTTCTGTGAATCTCCCTGTCACCTAAGTTATACCCAGGTCTTTTTCACTGAATCTGCCATGCATAAGACCAGATTTTGATATTGAAAGTACAGATAATGCAAAGTTTGTCTCCAGAGAATGAGAATTGGGTAGAAGTAGGCAAAGAAACAGAGTCAGTAGTGCCTTTGGAGGTAAAAAGGCTGATAAATCATTGAAGTATAGTCACAGTGGCTGCAAAATCCAGAAATTCAAGCTGGGTTGTCCCTCCTTTTATTCAGAGGGCTTGGGAGAGGTCAGGGTTTTTAGGAGTCTGTTCTGTTGGACAGAAAGAACAGAACGGGACAGGAGTGGCCATCCCCCTTGGCCTGGTGTGTGGGACCTAGCATTCTAAGGCAAGTTACATAAGAAACAGAGTAACAGCCGATAAGATCCTCTCCTGCTGTATGCTTCTGCCACTTTTCATTTTGGACCCTGTCAGATGTCTCCAAATCAGTGGAATTCACTCTCTTGGAAAGCAAAAATAGACAAGATCTTGCTGTTGAGTATTGCAACTGTTAAGGGTCAAATATGTGTCAAAACAAGTGCAAGGCAGAGTGCAGGACTGTGCTGCTAGGAGGAAGGGAAGGACAAAACCAGTAATTGATGAGGCAGGGAGTGAGGCCATCTTTTTCAATCATAATAATCAGTTAAGTTGACTTAACTGCCCATGAAGCTGTATGTTTATAAAAGAAAAAATGCATAGGCCATGATTCTGTTACTCTTGATTCTGGATGGATACAGTAGCAATAGAGTTAACGAGCCTACAGTGCTTTTTGTACTCTCAGCAAGTTTGTGAGTGATCCCAGAGTGGGTGATGTGGTGAATATAGTAAAGGCCAAGGCTTCTATTCAGGAGAATGTAGACAAGCTGGAGGAATGGGACAGCAACAACCTGATGGAATTCAGCTAGGACAAAGGCCAAGTCCTGCAGCTAGAATTGCAAAGACTAAACCCCTGCAGTGGTACATACTGAGGGCTTGACTGGCTCGATAGCAGTGCTGCTGCTGAAATGTATCTGAGGGTCATGGTGGAGAATTAACTAAGCGTGAGTCAGTAAGTGCATTCTGCCTTCTGTATTGGACTGTCCCAAAAGAAGGGTATGCACTACAGCAACAGAAGAGATTATTTGATTTCACTTCACCCAATAGACCTATTTTGAAATACCACAAGTAAGGTGTTGACAAACTTGATGGAGTCTAGCAGAAGAGGATCAGGGGCTGGAGCTCCTCACCTGTGGATTTTTTCAGCTTGGAGAGGGAAAGACTAAGGAGATACCCAAAAGTGGCTTCGCATACCTGTGAGGAGGTTACTGAGAAGATGCAGTCAGGCTCAAGTACTGAAGTACATGGCAGGAGGATTAGAAACAATGGTCTTTTAAATGTGACATTCCAACTAGAAAGAAAGGAAAAGCTTTTGCTATGAGGATTATTTAAGCAGTGGTTCAGGTTACCCAAAGGTTCTCTGTCCTTGGAGATATTCAAGATGAGATTGAGATAAGCAACTCAACCTGAATTCAGTGGTTACCCTTGTTTGAGCAGGAGGTTGGGCTAGATGACTTGCTGGGGCTTCATTCTATGATCACTTCAAAATTTGCATAGAATAGATTTCAGTGGTTATGAAACTGTACACCAGTTTGTGTTTTGCAACTTTTGAATAAATCAACAGGGATAAAACCATGCCCAAATTTGAGAGAGGGGGAAAACGGGCATCAATTGTTTCTCCCAGTGGAAGACCGACTACTAGATGAATGGAGGAGGAGAACATGCATTAATTTACTGGTGTTTAAGAATCACCAAAAACTGTAAACAAATATGTTTTGAAATGCTTATAAACATGCGTTGAGCACTTGAGCTGTACTGCTAATTAAGGTCTCTCTTCCAAGGAAATATCATAAGAATTATGTAAAAAATTCTTTAACAATGCAGGTAGAACAAAATGTCAGTATCTTTTGCAGAGTATTTACAGTACGTACACTGCATCTCTTAATTAGCTTTCTGCTGGTCCAAAGTGACCAAACAGCTCATATGGAAATTAGAGTATCTTCAGATGTTCCCCATGTTTAATGAAGTAAAAAATGCACATTCCTTTTCCTAGGCATGTTTGTCATACCATATTAATTATTCCTTTTTAGAAATGAACAGGACATGAAATATGTGATTGAGTGACACTTCATGAAATGATTGAGAGCTTGTTTAATAATTGGTTAATGTAAATTATGGAAATGTTCATTTAGCATTGGATGAAAGCTTCCTGGTTTTTGAGTCTTTCTAAAAATAGTGCTTATTTTCCTACACTGCTTACTTTTTATTGAACATTTCAATATTCTAGAGATTATTTTATTACAAGAAGCAGTAAGACTTATTTTTCGTTTTGGTTTTCAGTGTATGGATTGAATGCCATTGATCTTTAAATGCTGGTGTTAATATGTACACATAAGAACACATTAAATATAGAATTTTAAACATATTTTATATAAGTAAGTTTAGTGCTATACTCTTACTTAAAAAGAGTTTGGATTCTTTGATCTGTAATTCCCTATATTGTAGGTGTACAAAGAAATTACTGTTCTGGGTGAGTAAGGTGACAATTCCTTTAGTGTTGTGTAGTCTGGATAACATAGGGATTGAGAAGAGGTCCATCAGATCATTATAGAATGATACAGCTCACCGAGTTGACAAAGATGAGTGTGGGAATGATAGTCTTGGCTATTTTATTGGAGAATGATTCCTGAAAAGTTCAGTTGGACGCTGTGGGAGAAGGAATTCAACTGGGGAGAAACAAATTTACTGTGTTCAGATGGCACATATTTAGAAATATAGACAGGACAGTGCTAGTGGAACCTTGCTAAGATATCAAGTTGGCAGATACTGTATGACTTTTCAGTAAGCTAAATATTAGTAAAGCTGTTGTCACTCAGAAGAAGACTTTAAAATCATCATAGACAGCTGTCTGAAAATGTCAGCTCTCAGTACTTGCTATCAAGCAAGCAAACTAAAAGAACTCTGCATGATATGGGGAAAAGAATCATGCCATTATATAATTCCGTGGTATGCACACAGTTTGAATACTGGCTACAATTTGGGTCAGTCTGTCTTAGAGTAGAAAAGAAGTGGAAAGATGCTGTGTATGACAATAGTAGTAACTCTTGGATGAAGAGGGACTCAATTGATTTGCTTAGAAAATGTATGAGGAGAGGAAATCAGATATATTAAAAACCTTGTGCTAGGAAAGAGTAGAAAAGTTACTGCTTTCTGTTAATCAGCAAAAAAAGATTTAATGAAAACTTCAGGTACTGATATTAAACTGGTGTGTTTTCATGATGTATATTCCTGAATTACATGTAAATGACTTAAAGGAGTTTGGATGAATTAGTGAAGGATAAATCCCCAAGTAGCTGTTATAGCACATTAAACAAAAGCCCGTATAAGCTACCATCTGCAGGAACTTGGAGGATGTATCACAGAAAAATGACTGTTCCTCTTCCTGCCTATCTCCTCAAGCATATACTACTTACATAGAAACTGGATATTGTACCAGGTAGATCTCAATGTGCCCTTGGGCTGAAGTTAATGTGTTCTATGGAGGAACCAGGAGTTGTGGCATGTAGGTGCCTAAAAGGGCAAGTATCGTAGAGATTAAGTGTACATATAGGTGCAGATCCTAGTTGCTAATTTTCGTTGAAATGCTTTTAACCCCACATGAAGTTCCAGTTCCAGATGGGATGGAATCCTGATCACAGCCAGCAGCACAGAAGAAGGCACAAGAAGACAAACTGTTAGGCACTAGGAGGTACTTCAAGAAAGGAATAGTGTAGACAAAGGAGTCCTGAGGTAAATACAGGCTATTTGTGGTGTGAGATAAGGAGGATTTAATTATTTAAACCTAAAGATGTAGTAAAGCTAGTAGGACAGAGAAGTGAACAAATCATATGATTCTGATATATAATATTACAACAGTCATTGTGTCCAGTAGGGATGTCTTTAAAATTACAGCTGCACAAGGAGGGAAGCAGGGTAAGAACATGGTAAGACGTCTGAAAAAAATCAGACCTTTCAGATGAGGGAACTGAATTTTTAAAAAGCTGTCAAGAAAAAAGAAATGTTGCATGCTTTCTCTCAACAGATAACACAAGAAGTTTAAAGGCTAAAACTCATGAATTAGAGTGTCTTGTACTTGATGAAGATCCTGATGTAACAAGCATTGCAGAGACTTGGTTGGATAATGAAAAACAACAGAATTGAAGCGTTACTTAATTATGCTTTCAGACTTCTAGCTTTGTTTATGTATGCAAAAAGATTAAACTTGTCTCCTTGTGTGCCTTAGAGAAACAGTATAATGACAATTGACCAACCGTTTCACAAAGTGCTACTTTCTAGAATATACTAGCAAGAAAAATGAGTTTTGCTTGAGGCATTTAAAAGACAAATTTAGTTAGCTTTATCCAGAACTGCAGCGCTATTTTTGGACAATGCCTAAATTCAGTAGACGTCTCCTTGTTTAACCTGAAAAATTTCTGAAGTACTGCAAGTTGTCCTTCTGTGTTTCTCAGAACTGTACTGGTCTAAACAAAGCGGTGTCTACTAAATGATGGAGGAAAAAAACCACAAAAACAACAAAACCCAGATACTGCATAGTTGCTTTAGTGTCTCCAGAGCAGCTCAGTTCAAGTATTCAATGTTTAAACACTCCTACTGAACAGTGACTAGATCAGACTTCTCAGAAAATGCTATTGCAGCACATTCAATTCCTTTTGTGTAGAAAGAATTTGAATAGAAGTTGGATAAAACACAGAATACCCTGGGGCAGTAGGATCTCCAAGGGAGAATTCTCTCATACTAAACAAAGAGAATCTCGATCTTATCTGCCAGTGAATTTTTTGTATTTATTTACAGCTTCTGGAAGAGGAATGCGAAGTGTTTCTGTCTGTGATAGTATGTAGCACTTTCAGGGCACTCATTTGAAGACAGGTTTGAAATCCCTTCCAGCTGGGTAAACCATTGAGTCATTGAAACTGCTTTCTGCCCTGTGCCATCAAATTACTAAAGGCTTACTAAAATAATCTTGATGCAGCCACTAAAGAGACATGTGAATTGTCAAGGATTAAGAAGGAAGAATTTAATTAGAAGAGTTAATATCAAATTAATTGGTATAAACTTCCCAGCAGTATGAAGCAGTTAAATACTTTCTGTACTTTGAACATTGTAATAGGATTCTTAGTGTTTCTTGGTAACTTAAAGGCACACTCAGTGACTGTGATGTGACAAAGGAGTTACGTATTGATCTGATCATCTAAAATGCATTTAGTAACTGGGCTGTGATGGTAAAAAGCCAGGAGACTTCATAAAGCACTAAAACTTGTATATTTTTAAATAGAACCAGGTACTGTTACGGAATTCTACCATATAGAAAGTTTTATACTCATAAAGGTAACTTGGAGAATTATGGAACTATAAACTGCTTGTGTTCCTTGATAATTCTAAATGAACAAAGAAAAATTTCTTGGGTAATAACAGTGTGATTAGCAGGATGGATGATTTCATTCAGTCAGTAGCTGTACGCAGAAAAGATAGCAGTGTGATAGAAGCATAATCACTGGAGGCAGTAAGCAAGTGTGTGTGTGTGCCTAATATAGGTGTATTTTTTAGTGTTTACCTAGAATGACTGCTGTAATTATGATGACTCTGTAATGCATAGTAAAACAAAGTAACAATGAAGCCTGGAGAACCTCTGCTTTCTAATACCCTTCTTTTCCCCTCTTCCCCTGCTCTTTAAAGATAGACTTGTAAGTGATGTGATAATTTAGCTTAGAAAAGAAATGAGGGAAAATGGATGCAAAGTTTATAAAAATAAATGGTAAGACAAATTATGTTAGAAGATTAAGTCCTTGTCTCATATAGGAGTGTATTACACACTGAAATTTTAAAATCATTAATAAATTACAAATGCTTGATTTTTCTTCAGAGTATTTTATTAGTCTGTTATTGCTTGTCATAGTAAGCTGTTATGCTCAAATTGTGAGGTTTTAAAAATGTAAGTTCTGTGGGAACCAAACCCCAAAATGAAGACTTTTTATGATTAAAAGGGTGCACATAACAACAGTTTAGTAGATATCAGGAAGAGAATGATTTTAACTAAATTATTCTGCAAATGCCTGCAGTCAGGTTCTTCTTCTCCTACAATATGGCTTCCTCTGATTCATATTAAGTGGAATAGTGGACTCAATAGACAATTGGTTGTGCTTTGGTAGTCCTGTATCACTGTAATGGCTATCATGTTACTTTTTAGGCACTTAAGATTTGTATTCCTGCTTCTGGTTTCTGAATTAGTTTATTATGGCTGCCTGTCTTTGGCTCTGTAGTATATAAACTTGGTGTTGAATATTTTTTTTCCTCCCTTTGTAAGGATTATGTACTGAAGGCCTGTACCGTGTTAGTGGGAATAAAACAGATCAAGACAACATTCAGAAACAGTTTGATCAAGGTAATAACAGATTTTATTACTTAAAGCCAAGACTGAACTTGAATTCTCTCCGTGGATTTATCACTGTGCAATATAAAAGGGTGTACTTTCAAACTAACTTCCATAGCACTGAGTACCTAAGGCTCTGGAGGATTGTATTGGTATAGTCCAGATTATTACCATTGAAGCTGTGTGTAAACCAAAGATGGGATAGGATGTTGTTGCAGCTGGTTTTAAGTGCTGTTAAAATATTTTCTAGTTGTTATTCTAGTGCTTAAAAGAGTTTAAATGCAGTCCTAGTTGCTCCTTATGTTAATAGTTTATCAGTCCTAGGTATTAAGGCATTCACTTCCCTTTCTTATCCTCCCTAAATATAGTACTTCTTGATACTTTTGTTATTGAAAGCTCTCTTGAATAATATGAATTAACAATTAAATCTTTATAATGTTTAACATAATCTTTCTTAAACTGGAATATACTGGAATGTGATTGATAGATTATGCTATTCACTTTAATGTATTAAAAGAGAGGATCAGTGTTTCACATAATCTGATTTTTTTCAGTCACCTTATTTACTACAGAGTTTCAGATGGAATGAACTTTTGAAAAGTATATGTGGTTTCTGTTACTTGGGAATCTAGCAGTATATTGATATAGCTATGTGTGGTCACTAGTGTATTTTCCTTTTTTAAAAGGCTTTGTGTGATCACGTGAACACAATAACATGAATTCTGTAAATTGATGTGCCCTGTACCACTTTAATAAAATTTGGGGAAATGGAGTTTGTAACTACTTACTTGGCAAAATTGATTAATCAGAAGCCAGTCAATGGGAAATAGAAAATAATTTAAGTCTGCATGGAGAATTAGACAACTTTATTTTTCTGATCTTCTGCTGTTGTTTTTTTTTTTTATTTTCTCCAGAAATACTGTCAGATTTTCTTACATTTGTGGGTCTTAGTGATGGCAGCCTATCCACCAGTTCACCTTCTTGTGCAGTTTTAAAGAAATGTTTGCAACATTTTCATTTTCAGTGTTTTGACTAAATTCCTGGTTTTGTACAATACTGTGGAATGATAGTTGTAGATTTTACTTACATTGCTGTTTAATTTTGTTTTACAGATCATAGTATCAGTCTAGAGTCTATGGGAGTAACAGTAAATGCAGTGGCTGGGGCTCTAAAAGCTTTTTTTGCAGATCTGCCAGATCCATTAATTCCTTACTCTTTGCATCAGGACTTGTTAGAAACATCAAGTAAGTAATACACCATCTTGTTTTGATTTATTTATGCTATACTGATTGCCCTTATTGCATTTTTTACTTCATTGTAAGTTGAAAGGACTAGCTGTGCTGAAATATTTTTTAAAATTGCTTAGACATGTAGATTTTTAATAGTCTTTAAAACAAATAGAACTATTTGATGAAATGAATGTAAAAAAGTTGTAGCTTATTGTTTCTTATTTTCCTCGAAAATTTCACTGGAAAAATCTACTTTTTTTCCATTCTGAATTAGTGCTACACATGATGATAGGTCTTGGAACTTGCAGTTTTTAACGGGGAAAACCCTCTTGAATTCATAAAGTTTTACATTCAAAGTAGGGTTTAGAAGTCAAACACATCTATGGAATATTATTGTAATTATCTTTTCAATTTTTTCAAATTATTTTTGAACTCCTTATAAGATGAAATGCTTGTTTGTTTGCTTTACAATCATTTTTCAAAGCGAAATGACTAAATTGTTCCTTTCTTTTTTTAAAGAGTCTCATGTTGGTAACAAAATGTTTCAGAAAAAGACTGCTATGCATTTCTGCAGAATACAGCTGTTACATACAAAAATTCTTAATGCATTTTTGTTCAAAACATGAAAGTACTAGTGTAAACCTAAGGCTTTGACTGTGGCTTCGTTAATATACAGTTCATTAGAAATTTTCTGGTTTGGGATATCTTTAAGTATTTGAAGTATTTCTGATGTAATTTTCAGAGAAGTGCTTGTTGATATAGTTAGGTTTTATATTTTCTTAAAAGTGTATCTGTTAAATTTCAGTCAAAACATGCAATAACTTAGAATATAAGTGGACTTACTGTTTTAAAATACCATTAATACTACTTTAAACTTCTAGTTTGCATATATTGGAGCATACTTAGCATTATTTCCATGGTAATAGAGCACATAAATTCCTTTTTAGCAATGTAGTCAAGTAATAGAGGTGAGCTTGTATTCCTTTTAATGATATGAATTATAGAATTGTTTAGGTTGGAAAGACCTTTGAGATCATCAAAGTCAACCCTTAACCTAATGCTGCCAAGTCCAGCATGAAAATATGTCACTAAGCAGTCCATCTATATATCTTTTAAATTCCTCCAGGGATGGTGACTTAACCCCTTCCCTGGGCAGTCTGTACCAATGCTTGACAACACTTTAATTGAGGAAAACTTTTAATAATGTCCAATCTAAATCTCCTCTGCCACAACTTGAGGCTATTTCCTCTTGTCCTATTACTTGTTACTTGGGAGAAGACACCCAACACCTACCTCATTGCAACCTCCTTTCAGGTAGTTGTATAGAGTAGGAAGGTCTCCCTGACTCTCCTTTTCTCCAGGCTAAACAGCCTCAGTTCCCTCAGATGCTCCTCATAGGACTTCTTCAGTAGACCCTTCACTCACTTTCCTGCCCTTCTTTGGGCACATAATCATCATGGAATAGAAGTATATTCTGCAGAATGTATGCTTCTACAACGTGTCAGTGGTATTTTTCACAAGTGTTTTAGTAGCAGCATTAGTTGTTGTTTAAAAAAAAAAGAAAATCATTCCATATTCTGATCTCACATGTTGCTTATTTCCTCTTTGAAGCATAAATAATGTCCCTTGGGTCTGTGAAAATATTTGAAATAGCTGCACTAGTCTCATTCATCGTTTTTCTTTTATTATTTAAACAACTGATAAGCTTAAGATATTGTAAGTTCAAGTGAATGTCATCCTTCCCCATAATCTTTATCAAACTTCAGTCTGAATAAATCTTAAAATATTGTATCATAACATTTTGCAAGCAGAGAAAATCTAATAAGAAATGACCCTGTCATGTGATATGGGTTAGTGACATGGTGGTGATAGATTGACAGTTGGACTTCATGATATTAGAGTTCTCTTTCAACCTTAATGATTCTGTGATTCTGTTTTCAGTTATTCTACAAGCCAACAGTGACATAAACAAGTGATTCTTTGCTTTTAAACACAGATAAATAATTCTGCTTACAGACTGAGAAGTATTTTTGTGTTTAGATAGTTATCTCTAGTAAAGATTTTCTATGCAATAGTATGTGCATATAGAAATTTTATTAAATATTTTCTCAGTATTTCTCTGTGGGTATTTTATCTGCACTAGTATACTAGGAAAGAGACTTAGCAATGCTTTATTCAGTATGTCATTCTAGATATGTCAGAAAATGTCACTTATTTCTGTAGAAATCATGGATAAGACAGAACGGCTACACAAGTTAAAAGAAATTCTGAAGAAGTTCCACCCGGTGAACTATGAGGTCTTCAAATATGTAATAACACATCTGAACAGGTTTAGTATTTTTCTACTAAAATTTTGTTGTTTGTACTAAAAAGTTGTTACAACAGCAAAAAAAAATTGTGTTAGTAACAACGAATCGACTACTAGAACTGAAAATTCTGTGCTGCATTGCTCATCTGTTAGTATAAAAGTGGAAAATTAAATGAGTTAAAGGTTGATTAGAAGAGGTTTGCATATTCTGTTCTCAGATTTTATTGATGTATAAATATCACTACTATGAAGTTATAAGAATACTTGGTATACATAACAAAAAAGCTTGAAAGATTAGCTACTATGCACCGCAGTAACAGATCTCTCTTCTCCCCCTCTGCCCCTTTTTTCCTTCTTTTTCTCGTTTTGGACATAGCTATTAAAATTATAGACTAATGTTAGTTTTAAGGGACCTGAAAATAATTTGGCCTAAAACTCATCCCTCTCCTCACACCTTAAAGCAGGGCTAACTTCAGTCAGAATCTAAAATGTAGTGCCCGAAATGCCTGCTGAATAAGCAAAATGTAGAACAAAGCTATAAGTAAGAGCATTACACTTGCTTCCTAAATTTTGCCTCTTGTATGGAAATTTAATTATAAGACAATCTCATCTTTTCCAGGCTAAGCAGTCTAAACTTTCTCAGTCTTTCCCCATTTGAGCGATCCATAGTCTTTTAATGATCCTCTTGTCCCTTCATTGGTCTCGCTTCAGTATGTCCATGTGTCTGTTGTGCTGGAAAGCCCAGAGCTGGAGCCTGCGCTCCAGTTCTGGCCTTTGCAGCACTGAGTAGAGAGGGAAGATCATGTCCCTAGACTTGCTGGCAGCACTCGTAATGCAACCTAGGATGCTGTTGGTCCCTTTGCCACAGGAACACGTTGCTGGCTCATGTTTGATTTGTTGACCCCAGGACTTCCAGGTCCTTCTCTACAATGGACAGACACTTGTATATATACACCAATCAACTTTCTGTGACATTTGAGTTGTAGGTAATTGTAATGATCTAACTGGGCTGTAATATGGGGGCAGAAGTGAGACCTTTTAACTTCCATATTTAGTTGACAGAGAGAATGTAGGTGGTCTCTATTGCGGTTTGGAAGGAGTATCTCTTTTCCCTGAAAAAACCCCTCAGAATTTAGGCATCTACTTTTACACTTCTCTCTGTCACACATACAACTTGCTAAAGATGTATAAAGTTATCCATTTTCCTTTGCAGTGAAATGGATCAGTTTTTCCATTGCAGTCTTGCCAAATACAAATTCAGCCCTAAAACAGATAAAATCATATCAATGGATATAATTATTCCAGGCACGTACATATTACAGAATTGCAAGATGTGCTTGTGTGTACCTGAAGTATAACAAAACATCTCAAACTTGACAGAGCTATTAATTACCTGAAATGTTGCAGTACTTCTTAATGGACTCGATAGACATTTTTGTGGAAGAGTGGCAATCTCTGAATTGTCTTCAGCTGGTCACCTATTTGCATAGCACAGCTGAATGTACAGTGTCAAGTACCTGGATTGCTGCAAGTAAAAGAGCTAAATATAATTTTTAAAAAACCTGAGTAGTTTCTAATTCATGCATCTCTACAAACAAATGAAATAGATGAATCACAGAACTTACTGGAGAATATAAGTGATATACACTGGCCTTTGCTCTCCAGTTCAGTCTTTCATTTAATGATGACTGATTTACATTGTGGGTTGCTAGTAACACAATAGTCTCTTTTTTCCCCCATTCACAGTATCAGGTAGTTGCATTCCATTCAACAAGAAAACTGCTTAAGCATCAGAAATTGCATATATATATCTGAGAGGCAGACATAGGTGGATACAGGATCTTAAAGGGGACTTGTAACTAATTTTTTTTACAGTCTATATTTGTTTGTAAGAGATTAATTTGTGATGAATTACTGCAAGTAATTAGTGGTAGCAGTAAGATGAATTTTTCTTTAGTGTGATAAGCACCTTTCAGAACATACTAGCTAGCTACTTGTGGTTGATTAACTATAAGTAGAAGTGAGTTTTGAAGGAGTTGAAACAGGACAGTGTTGGATTGACATTGGCTTTTTTGGTATTGGTTGTGGTTTATGTTTGTTCTTTGATAATGACTCCCTTTTTATATAAGGGCTAGTATAATATGCTTCTGAAGTCTGTACATAGGTGTACAGCTTTTAAAATCTGATCATAGAGTGAGTTTACAGCCTGAAGTTCCTGAAGAGTTTGCAGTGGAGGAAGGTGGCAGGATCAGGAGACTCTTCATTTTGACTGAATGTAAAAAGGGAATAGAAATTTGCTAAGCTTTACAAATACAGATTAGAAGGTCGTGCTTACCCTTGGAAAGGACAGAGATAAAACATAGGAGAGAATAAATTTGATTGTTCATTATGTTTAATATAGTTAGTTACAACACTCTCTTCTCTCACTTCTGACCATAAGTTCTCACTGCTTCATTTGTTGGATCTAAGGATTATGCAGCTGCAGCATGTTCTAAAGGAAAACAGAAATAGGGGAAATCTAGTTTTCTGTAGAATACACTAGCTGATCTCGGACACCGTATGGCCAGATGCCAGAAAGTTGATGGAGAAGGAGGAGGGGAAGAATGAAACTAAATTTGAGTCTGCAGTAGCAGTCTACAACCAGATCAGGTTAGATTTAAGAAACAATATGAGAGATACAGCAAGCAGTGGACTCATGACAAGAGGGGGAAAAGGTACATGAAAAGACCAAACACATAATCGAGTCCTAGAGGTGCTTATAGATGATGGAGCGTGTATGCTTTAGCCTGTGCAACTGAGGATGCCCCTTGAAAGATTTTTTTTCTTTTTAAATTCAGAGTAAATGTTACAGGAAAAAAGCAGTCTGCAAAATAGATTGTCTTTTATTTCAGTTTTATTACATAGCAGGTGCTATTTTTTACCCTTGTTTTGTAACTTACCTGGCTGTAGTTTGTTCTCTAATGAAAACACCATTAGAGTTTGAAATACCTTTTGGTGTTTTCCATTGTACTTATTTTAGGGAAAAGCTAAAGATAGTTCTAATTCAAAAGTCTGACAGAATTGTCCCATCACAATGTCTTACACTTAAATTTTATTTAATTCTTAGTAAGTCTCACCACTTGTTTTATCTCTAGAGTACAGTCTAGGAAGAATTTATACACAGAAGAATTTGGTATAGGAAAAGAACACTCTGTTAAAAATGCTAAGCTAAATGTAAGCATATAGTTTTGGGTTCTTTAATCCTTAAGTTAAAATGCAGTTCTTGTAGGAAAGAGATTGTGAATTACTCAGAAATACTATCCAAATATCCTCTGGGCTAAACTTAATCAAAACAGATTAAGAGGTAGTGTTTGTGTACCCTCACACTCTGAAATAGGTAGTGCACATGCTAAAGTGGAAGTCTACTCTGTATAGTTAGCACTATACGTGCATTATAAATGAGTGAAAATATTTTCTTATAGCATTAATTCTTGTGTTTACTATAGCTTTCACAGCTTTTGAATCTGTGGACTACAGCCAACTGTCAGAAATTCTTGCAGTCTGCTCTTGTTAATCAGCAAAATTGTAACTGACAGGTTGCTGAAGTTTTATTTTCTGTCTGTTTCTACAGGACCACTATAGCTCAGCTACCTTTGTGCTGTCTACTGTAATAGAGGAATTGCATGTTCCCAGCTGAGTGAATATCTTAGGTGCTTGTCAGATTTATTAACGCATGATTTTTCCTGTATCTCTCACTAATTGTCACGTTACTTTAGAATGCAGAGTGTTTTTAGAAAAGAAAATGTACTGGCTCTTTCTAGCCTATTACTGTCAAAAGCCGTAACAGGATGGTTTGGTAACAGGATGGTTTGTTGTTTTTTGAGTTTGTTCTTTTTTCCTGTAATAGTAATGTAAAAATGAATTTAGGTTGTACTTGAAGAACCTATTTTAGCCCCTGGTTAGAAGCAGGAAATTTCTAGAAAGAGAATCCCAGGTGGAAACCTTTTTGTTACATGTTGAAAAATAAAACAAAACTATTATGTAGGGACATTAGTGAAATTTCAATGATGATGTTCTTTATAGCCTCACAAAATGAAAAATTTGAATGTCCAGTATGAAAAAACCCTGCAGAGGTGTGCTTTAATCAAGACTTGATTTTTTAAGTTTGTTTTGTGTTCAGTTTTAACACATGGTCTAATGGGATGCCTGTTTCTTTGAGTGCTATAGATTTTAGTTAACATTTCACTGTCCTACAGTAAGAAGCCATTTCTGTCATTTTTCTTCTAGATATTTTAATGGAATAAATTTTAATGTTATGAAATCCTGTAGCTGGTTGAGAAATGGAAAGTTTTATGTATTGTTGTAACTTGCAAATGTTAGTGGAATGTTGAATTTCTTTTTTGATGAAAAGCTTAATCAGATTTATATTTATTAGCTCTCTTCCCCCTCCCCCAAATCTGGAAAAGTGATGGCTTCTAAATGTTGTTCTGCATAATATTTTAAAAAACCCAAGAACAGTTGTTTTAATGGATGGCTGGAGAAAAGTAACAAAAATCTTGAAATTGTTTAATAATAATGCTCACAGTTAGAGAGCCATGATTGCATACTGGTTTTAATTAATTCTGTGCATGTTGCTCTCATTTCAGGGTTAGTCAGCAATATAAAACCAACTTTATGACTGCTGATAACTTATCGATTTGTTTCTGGCCTACTTTGATGAGACCTGATTTTGAAAACAGAGAGTTTCTTTCTACCACCAAAATCCACCAGTCGGTTATCGAGACCTTCATTCAACAGTGTCAGTTTTTCTTTTACAATGGAGAGATTGTAGAAGCACCCAACCCAGTGGCATGTCAGCCACCGCCTTCCAATGCAGTGCAGATGGTGGAACCCATGGTACCTCTTCAGTTACCACCGCCACTGCAGCCTCAGCTGATACAGTCACAATTACCAGCAGACCCTCTTGGCATTATATAAAGAGAAGATGATTGCAGGCAGCCTGGCACTGGACAGTAAAGACAAGCTATAGACATGCATGTTTCAGGATACAGTAATGTACTTGATATTTATGACAAATAACTCCCATCCAGCTGATTGGACATCTTTTTGTTATATCCCGTACTGTGTTCCTCATTTGTACACACTGCAGATAAAAACTATGTGATAAGCATGACTGGAGAGGTTTAATTTTTGAAAGCAAAAATAGCTATAAAGTACAAAGCTGCTGCTGCATGATACCTTATTGCAATCACTATATCATTCCTGTGACTGTTTGTCACAATATATTGTGAATAAAATTTTTCTATAGAAATTTAATGATTTAAAAAACTACATTTATGAAACATTCAATGCTTACAGCCTGCTTTATGGCTGTTTTTGTTATTTAACATGCTATTTTTGGCGATTTTATTCACATTCAAGCATTCTGTGTAAACAACTAAAGCCCAGCTATAGTTTTTTTTGTAATCTCCTGGCTACTTATGTGATGGTATGCTTAGGATGGTTTATGGAAGAATGCAAAATGCACTGTTGAGAATTTTACAGTCCCTCACCATCCATCTTTATTGTAAGTAAACCTGTGGACAGTTTGTTAAGGGTGGGTGAACTTGCTTATTATTTCTTACAGCACAATACCAAGGACATGCTTGTTGTAAAAGTGAGTTTCAAATATTGTACAAAAATTTTGATGTTGCCTACTTATTTCTCTATGTTCCATTACTGAACTATACATTTTGTAAAACTGTTAATTCTGTAAACAGCTGCATGTTTAAAAGATCATTGATGGTCTTGTAAACTTAATCTAATATATTTTAGATAGTTTAATTTTTCCCACTTGGGAATACATGTAGTGTTTAGAAAATAGTTCATGACATTTTCATATAAGGTTATATAACTTTTCATACATAAACATGAATTTTGTTGTAGTAAAATTCTCTAAACCAAACAATGTTTTAATCTAGGACTTCAATTAATCTATTCTTTAAATCTATTTTTATGTGACCCTTTAAAGATATACAAAAATGCATTGCTAATACATAGCAATAAATACTTTGGGTACTGACAATTAACCTCTTTGGAGTGTGTATATATAAAATCACATAAACTTATATTCATATTTTTTTCCTGTGGTATGTTGTACTAAAAATTCAAATGACTGATTTTTTTTTCAACGTATTTTTAAATTATCTCTTTTTTTTTCATGTATTTTATTTTTACATTGGTACCAATTTTGCTGTAAAAGAATGCTGCTTAATTTAAACAAATCTTTTGGTTAAATATTTTGTTAGTGGTAAAAAAATTTAGAAGGTTACAAATTGTAGCAAAGGGGAGACCATAGATAAACACTACCTGTGAGACTTTTCATAGCAGCTTTTTTCCTTTCATGTGCAAAATATACCTTTTTAGGTCTGCAAAGAAGAAAACAGTTTTGACTCATTCAGCTGCTAGAATGTTTTGTGTAGTTTAAAAAAAAAAAAGCTTTATGATGGTCACTGTTGTAATCTTCACTTATAACGATTTAAGATCGTCTTGTATGTATTATAGTAAATAGATGATTTTGAGAATTAAGGCTTTTAAGAGTTTGATTTGCTACATTTTCCCAAAATAAAAATTGCCTTTCCCACTTATGTCCTAGGTATTGTACTTCTAATTATGACTTGGATTATCATTCTAGGTTACTATGATACCATAATCCCGGCTGCTGTTTGAAGTACATGTATATTATAAATTATCTTGATATTCTGTTATATTCTTGAAGTAATTATCTTTTCTAAGAAAACATAAACAAAAAAGTCAGCCCTATTCCTATTGCAAAGCACACAGGATTTAATAGTACAATAAAGTCTGTCCTGTAGATTGTAGTATTCTTAACTTGTTCTACTTTACCTGTTGTCTATATAGCTTTTATTTATAGTTGTCAGTCTATTCTTGGCATGTTTAGCAAAGCAAATGAAACTTCAAGAGTTTTATAAACTATTTCTAGGTTGCTAAAGAATTTATTTTTCTACTGTATATGGTATAGACAAAGCATCACCTGTACAGGAAACAAGTCTATTTCTAAGAGAACTAAGCTTAAAAATAAATGCCAGTCATATCCATGTTTAAAAGTTCTATCTATAAAGTATCTCCAGTCTTTGTAATGTGAATTACATTTTAAAATTTCTACAAATTCCAAGTTGTTTGCCATAATATTTAACTCATTTTTGAATACTAATTTTTAGAACAACTGACATTCCATTTCACCACGAGCTTTCATGTAGAACTTGTGATCAGAAGTATTTGCATCATCATTTCTTTCTGCTCTGATGTTATGACTAAATCACTTCATGATTTTTAAAAATCTTAACACTTATATTTGGCCTCACATGAAAGTGTTATTACATCTACTGGATAAATCAGAAAAAAAGAAATAATAAGAAAGCATGGCATGTGGCACTTGATTGTCACATGGAAGAGTCCCTGTATACTATTTGCATTATAGAAGCAGGAATGTGGATATGTGTGTATGTGTAATATATACACTTTGGTGTTTTTAATGTGTTTGTGTGTTTACACACACGAGCACATGTGCACAGACTTGCATGCACATATACCCACAAAGTTTTTGAAAGATACTAGGAAATTATACTGTCATTATTAAAGATTTATAATAGAGCTTTCTCTATTATTATTTTTATTAGTGCTATAAAATGAGGAAGCATGTCATTATATACTAATTCCTCATACTTTGGATCATGTAGTCCATTCTAGTTTTAATGAAAATCCAAACAATAATAACTATATTTTTTAATGTGAGCATTTTTACAGTAATATCTATCTTGATAAAGATACAAATGTATATTATTTTTGGTTGAGCATCTCAGTGACACTTTATGGAGTAGTTTGTCTTTTTGATGTATTATTGGTATAGACATACTGCAGCATATTGTCTTTCAATGTGTTAACAATTTTGAAATCCCAGACCTGCGTTACAAAAGTGCCATTTTAAGTAATGCTTAACAGGTTATTTCAAAATTCCTTATCCTCCATGATCCTGTGGAATTTTAACATATATAGTGTAAATAGATTGCAGATGTCCACTTAAACGAGAAGAAACTTTTTTGTTGTTGTATGTTTTCTCCATTATTTGAATCCTGGTTGCTAGGAAATTATAGATATGTTTATTTTTAGTTGCTGGAGTTTAGCTTCCAATATTTATGATAAATATAGAGAAAATATCAATTGGGATATGAAAAGAATTGGCCTTAGCTTACGTGCTTATTTCAGGGGTGTTTTTTTTTTTTCAATAATTGTGATGCTGTTTGTCAACTGAAAAAAATTACACATATATAAAAAAATTTTAAGTCAAAATTTTGTTCTTTGTTTATAATGTAATCTTTTGTTGCTACATCAACAGAATATTGCAGTGAATAAAATATCAGTGAAGCTTATTCTGTATAAAAGATGCAACGAATAAAATACTAAGATGCTTACTGTGTATAATGTTCAGTTTAGTTGCCTACTAAATTTTTAAAAGCCAAAGCAGCCTGTCTTTCATATACACAGGGATGAAATTTAGCAGTAAATCGTGCTCAAGTGAGTGTACCAAGCTTGTAAGGCATTCTTGGGGGAAGGGGAGGGATAGACTCGCTCTTCTTGCAGTTGATACAGCTTTAAAACTGCTGAAATTTGGAAGTGATTCTCACAGTGGTGAAGACTCCTCTGTAAAGATGGGTGCCTGCGTACACGAGGGAACAGACCCCAAAAGTGACAGAAAGTAAGATGATCTGTTTACCTGTGCAGTGCATGTGAAATTCTGTGGCTCATGTGACCTCCTACATTTTTCACCTGATTGAGTTGCTCAGCAAGAAAGGCTGTGATTACAAAAATCAGATTTTCAGATTTCTGCCATGCTAAAAGAATCAGTCTCTCAAATTTTTAAACTAGAAGTAAAAACTGTGGGTTTTCAGGTCAGCTTTAAATTTTTAAGAGTTGTATGTTACTGGTTATGATTCTGCTAACTATATGGGATAAATCCAACTTTGCTAATAGAACTGCTTTTAGTTCTTGTGAATACAGAATCGATGCTTCACTTGTTTCTTCAGAGCATTTTGAGTCATATGGTTAATGCAAAAATAACTGCTAAAACTTACTGATTACCTTCAAATCTGAACACTGCTCAGGTTTTATTATGTGTCTTAAGACTTTCAGATACTGGAGCATTTTCATCTCAAATACAATGCATCTTACCTATAATTTACTCAGTGTACAAATCTCAGTTTTTTAGATTACTGTATCAAAAAGCATTTCTGCTGCCTTTGAATCATAATGCCATAGTGAGGCTCTACAGCAGACCAGAAGTTTCTGATGAAACTTCCTAGAGAACCAAAGTGTAAGTGTTCACTTGTGTCGAATTCGATCCTTCAACTAATTCATAGTTTTCATGGAATCAGAAGGGATGAATTTAATCTGTCATCATAGCTAGTGAAAGTGAATGCTTCCTTCCTCTTTGTCGATAAATTCTTTCGCAGGTGTGTAGATTGTGTGTGTTATGGCTGTTGCCCATATGTTTCTCATCTTCCTTGTAAAATACAGTGCATGTGTCCTTAGAGCTGGTATTTTTGTTACTGAATTGAGTGTCATTGATGCCTAGCCAACATTCTGGTGCTTTTATATTATAGAATACGGTTTAAGATACCTTATTATATTAATAATAGTTTGGCTGTTACAGGGTTTTATTTGGTGTGATACAGAAAATACAGAAAATTTAATTATTTCACTGAATTCCTAGAATACAGTAACTGTTTTTGAGTCTTCAGAGTATTATAATAAGGGAAGGCTGTTGTTACTTCTACTTATAATCTGAGTTAAGAAAAGACGGGAAGGAAGTTTTGCGATGATACTTCTGGTCATGACTGCAGTGCTTCAGGGGTAGATAACACTGACCTGATGAGTACTTATGGCTGCTTATATAACTGACCAATTCATATACTGTAGCTGTAGCTTGTATTTCTCCTGAAATTACAGTATCACATTTTATCTTGTCCTTCAGATTTTTCTACTTCACAATTGAGGAAATTGAAAGGAAGGCAAAGTAGCTGTTCTCATCTCTTCCTGCAGCTCTCTCAGCTTTGCCACTGATGAGAATTGTTAGAGGCTCATAAATTGCTCTTGCAGGGTTTTACTGAATTAAAAGTAGAAAATGTACAGTGGTAAGTTATGAGTTGAAGTTATTTGGTTAACTGAAACTGAGTGTGATGAATGGTGAACCATCTGGAAGAAAATAAGTTGTGCTATTAAGTGACACATGGTCTCCCCTTGAGGTTCCACCTTCAGTATTTGGCAGTGTGACCCGAGTTTCTGCTGTGACTGCCCTTACTTGGTCATATTGACCCCATGCAAGCTGGGAGTGAAGAAGAGATCAAGAAGCCTACCTCAAAAAAATCATGTACTTTGAACAGCTGCCTCTTAAAACACTTAGATGAGATTATTAAACATAGCATGTAGGAAAAGTGAATTAAATGGTTGTTCATTATTGAAATATGTATGTATATACACATACACTTTTTTTTTAGCTTAGTAAAGAGATATTATAGTGGTTCTGACAGTAACAGGCAAACAGCCTGCTACACATAAATATTGCTTACAATTCAGATGTTAACTTTGAAAGCTGAATGTAAAAAGTGTATTTAATTTTAATATCCTATCTGTAAGTTGTATAACTAATATTGGTTTAATTTTGTTGTCCTGTGTCATCACGTAAATAATCCTGATTTTATGCCCTTAATGTATTAGAATTGAAAAGTTTCTCTTCACAGATGTCTACTTTCTTTGTTCTTTTTTTCTTAGTATTTCCTTTTGACTTGATTAGTCTTAAAGTCAAAATTTTCAGTTTATTACATCATCTTAATACTTGTCTTCTGTAAAACATACTGAGTCCCATATAAAGTTTATGAAAGTCTGTGAGTACTCTTTTTGTCCCTTTCTGTCTGCACTTGTTTGTGTGCACTCCTTTGCTATTTCGGGTATGCAGGACCTGGGGCAATGTGGCACTTGTCCGTCATGGAGATGGAGATTCTGATTGGAGGTGAAGATATAAGGGTGATCCTTTTCTGTATCCTAACCTGTTTATAATGAAAGAGTGCTGAAAGGAGCACCTGAGAGGCCATGTAAAGGTGGTGAAGGATAGATATTACGAGTTCTTAGTATATCAGTGAGGTGAAGATACCTCATTTCTGTGGTAGAGGTTTGTGTGTAGGGAACTTTCATGCCTTCCACTGATAGTGTGAAGGGAGGAGGAGATTCCCTTTATCTTTCTCTCTAACCTCAAGGGCCACCGTTGTTCTCGCAGAATTTAGGTCACCAAATCCTTTTTGTCTCGTGGAATTTTGACTCCACAGAAAGAGGGCCGTGGTTTAGTATTTGGCCTTCAACCAAAATTAGTACAGCTAGAGTGGGGACATACATACCATACTTAAATTGTTCCTCAGAATTCCAGTTCCTGAAGCATGCTGCCGTGAGAGTCTTTTGTCGTTATTTGTTAATGAAATACAGGTTTGAGTGGTATTTGGAAGACTGTCTGTGACAGAGTTAGTGTTATGGTACAGTATTGTCTCAGTCACGCCTTTCTGAAGGAAACTTTCCCCTCATGCCCACCTCCCTCCATACCTCCTTTCCAGAAGGGAGGTGAACTGATGTGCTTGTAATGTGATTGCCAAAGCTGAACTCTAACTCAATGGGGAAATGAGCAAACAGTTTGGTACGAGAAACACCTTAAAGGATTCTGCAGACATCTATGTCCAATCGTAGGATTCAAAGTATTAGGAGGAACTGCATGCTCCTTTTCTCTCTTGAGACCATCTGCTTCTCAAAAACTGAAGGGCAGGTTCCACTTCTACTTAAAATACTGGCTGTCGTAAATGTGTTTTTAAGCTACTGATCTGTAAATAGGTTTTGAGTCTGGCTTTCTGAAATGTTACTTCCCTCCCCTCTCCTTTTTTTCCCTTTCCCCCCCCCGTTGTTGTTTTGTTTATATTTCTGTCTTTTTGTTTGTTTAATTATTTATTTGTCTCGCCCTTTACCCACCCTGGAAACAGCAGAGCTGTTCTACAAGAGCTCTTTCAGTGTGAAGAAGGGATTCCATTGCAGGGTATTCTCATTTGGCAGTAATTGTCTTTAGATCTCACCTCTCCTCTGAGGGTTACAATACCTGTTCCCTCCCTGACCTAAAGTTGCTGAGGATGACTGGGCTGAAGCAATTGTTTACAGGCAGTTACTTACCTTTGTGCATTAATTTATGGGACAGGTGTCCAGAGCCCTAGGATTGTAAAATTTCTTCAGAAAAAAAACCCACAACCTTGGAGTTTTTATGAGACTCTCTCCTTCTGATGTACTAGTTATGGAAGTGTACAGCTATTCTTGCACTGAACAGTACTAAAAAGTATGTTCTGAGCTTACTTAGATTATAAATGTCTCTATATCCTGAATTGTTTGGCAAAAAAACCCCACCAAAACCCCCAAATTGTCTATTTGCAGATAAGTGTTGCTTGTACAGCTGAAATGAAGGACTACTAGAAAGCTGCTAAATGTGAGCAAATAGGATGTGTGACTGGTTTAGCTCATCAGTAGAAACCTAAGAAAGAATGGGAATTTTAAGAGCTTAGAAATTTTAAACTGAATTGAAGGAAATATTTATGGTTGGTATTTTTTCCCCTTCTAGTGTTTTCAGTGGCTTCTGTCTGCATTTTTGTACTGTGAGGACATGTTCCAACACACTCCATTCCCACTGCTGCAGTGCTCTTAACAGCCATCTAGTTACGTGTGTGGTGAGGAGGCTGTTGAGAAGGTGCTGAAGATATTTTGCACTAGTCTTATCCCTTTCAGTGTAAGAACCAAGAGCTTTAGAAGAAATGCATGCTTACAGGAAGTCTTTTTCTGATTTCATGTAGGATGAAAGTTTCCCACCCTGAGTAAGTCCTCAGGAATATACTTCATTGGTACTGATCACAATCTTGACGGTTTCTGTGGGTTTTTGGATTGGTTTGATTTTTTATTTTTTTTTTATTTGCTTTTGTTTATATATGTGTTTGGGGTTTTTTTTGTGGTGTGGTGTTTTTTTTAAAGGGGGGTAATATGCTTTCTCATTGTTGAATTGGAAACATTTTTTTGGGGGTGGAGTTTACTATTCAAAGAAAGTATTAGGATTAGCTAAGTAACCTTCTGGAAGTATATTTTGAAATATTCACATTGAAGAGAATAACCTTTTATTGTTAGTTTTTCCTAGTGGCATCAGTTTCCTGACTACCAACCAGTTTTTTTCTGATGATTTTGTATATTTTATTTACAGGTGTATTAATCCCATTTTTAAACTACTGCAATTGCATTCATTAGTTTCAAATCCAAGGAGGCCCTGGGTTATTCTTTATTCTGCTGGTGAGTAAAAGGGATCCAGATTTCTTACTAAGAATATAAAAAGGAGACAGTTGATGATCTTCCTTCGACCTTTTTTGGCAACTGGTGGAAGTTTGTTTTCAGCTGCATATGTCAGTACTGCAACTGCAACATCTGGGGCACCCATGTACAAAGGAAAGAGAGCCTGCATGTACCTTTCAAAGAGAAGCAAGAGGTAAAGAAGCAAAAAGAGATAAAAGCATGTCGTGATTTTTCCTTACTGGAAATTTGATTACAAGAATGACTGTTGTAGCCTGCTTTATAGTTTTATCCTATAATCTGGTTCAGTATAAATGCCGGATTTGTGTTTTCTACTCTATCTGTAAAAAAACCCTGACAGATCTGCCTTCCCTTGTTCATTGTATTCTCCTTTCTTACCTGTATCCACTTCTATTAAAAGAGAAGCTGTCTACACATGTATAAAATCATATTAACTCAATGGCAGTATTAGCCTAATTTAGAAGATTCAGTGAATGTCAGAGAACAATCTTTGGTTAGCGTTCGTCTGATAGACCAAGTCGTGTATTACTGTTAAAATGCCTCTCCACCTTAAAAGTGAAGTAAAAGCTAACTTGAGATGGAAATGTTGCACTACCTGCTTTGTTGGAGATTCAGTTAGCAAGAAAGGAATTACAGGTTTTGTTCACTTGTGAAGTCCTCAACAGGAAGCTTCTTCTTGATCAGTGGAAGTTATACATAAGCACATGTATGCATGGAGAGTTATGAAAATGGCTCTCTGACACTGATGTTTTCTCTACTCAATCTATTATTTCTGTGTCTCCAAACGTCACAGATTCAGTTGTGTAGTGCAGCATGTTGATTTTTCTACCTTGTGATAGAAACTAAAACTCAAACTTACTGTAGGTGCATGAATTTCTAGTCTGTGTCTGCTTCCTGAAGAGCATCAGTGCTTTATCCAAATATTTGGTACTAAAGAAGCAGAGGAGAAATTAAAGGTGAATGACTTTACCTCTGTGAATTTCAGGAACATCTGGGAGTTTCTATATTGGTGATTGGCTGCTGTTCTGTGTCTGTGGGAAAGATCCAACTGCACCATTCCTACAGGTGCACTGGTGGGTAGCTGCTCCCTTGTGTCTTGTTTTGACGCAGGCAGAGGCTCAAAGGTTGGCCTTTTATGTGCAGTTGTATCCTTGAAAACCTGTGGTATGTGGCTGTGTACTGCTCTCTTCAAACACTGCAGAGGGAAAGATCTTTTCCTCTGATTTTGAAAATGAGTTTAAAAACCTGTCCTCTTGTTTCACACTAGCAATGTCAGTATTTGGCCTTTTCCTTAAGAAGCTTAGAGGAATACACTTCTGTCCCTGAGCTGTAGGAACTGTCCCTGATCCTTCTGATTTCAATTCACGTAGGAGATAAAAATTGTGTAAACAAGTTTTCAGAATAACATAATGGCAAAATGGAAGAAAGACGTTCAAATACGTGAGCTCTTCATGTGCATGTACTCACTGAGCAGAAAAAAAAGCATAGGCATGATTTATAGTGGTCTTCTCAAATCTAGGGATCTGATCTCATCCTTTAGTTTGTTCTTAGCAAACTTATTGCTAAAAATTCTTTGGCTGTCCCTGCTTCCCCGATTGAGACAAGGAGAAAAGTTAAAGGAATGATCTTGCCTGACTCGCATCACCCACTGGTAGGTGGTATGCCACCTTGCCTGTTTGTTATAGCCAGATACTGTCTCTTGCGTTATACTTAAATCACTTAAATGACTTCTTGGTGTTGCATCTAGCAGCCACACTTGTACAGTAAAATAGTAAACTGGCTGATACACATGGAATAGCTGAGATTGTGCTGGTTTTTGTAAATTGTGGTGAAATTTCGTTATAGTGCCAATAACAATGTAATAACTTTGTATATTTGTGCTCTGGAATTGCTTTCATTTTTTCCTTATATGACAACCTACTTTCTTTCTGTTTTCTCTTGCTTGGGGGTAGACCTTTATGGCCATATAGTGTTTTCTGCTAAGAAATTGTGGAGACTGCACAGATTAAGAAATGTATGGTCTGTGGGGTAAGGAAAAAAAACAACAAAAAACCATTGAGAATAATAATAATAAAAAGGGCAATAAAATAGAGAACCGTATATATAAGTGGATAAAAACTAAAGACAGAGGTCTTCAAAGAAGGAAGAACTTAGTTTTTAAGAAGATGAAGATCCACTTCAGTTCATAAAAGTAAGCTACTTCAACCACAGGGGAATGGCTCTATGTGTTAACATAAGGGTTCTAGCTCAAGGTATGCAAATAGGTTCATTTGATTACTGTGTATTTAAATTGTTGTGCTGGTTTAATCAATACAAATACTCATTATGTTTTTAAATTTACACAGGTTTTGAGATATAACAACTCTTGGCCCACTAGAGATATTATAAAAAGAAATATTATTGTTGAGTATACAAATGTAGGACTTAATAATTTTTGAATCTCTGATGGAAATTCATGTAAATCTGCAAAATAGATGCCACAGCTTTCTCTATGTCTTATTTTAGTGATTCAGTATCTTTGTGCGAAGAAAGATTCTCTTGGTAGCCAAGTTAAATCTTTACTGCAAGATAAACTGACTACTTCTAGTTCTCTTGCAAGTGAATATTCATCACTGTCACCTTTATGGTGATCTTTAGATGCTGGAAGACTGCTGTGTCCCATTTCTCTTTCACTGCGTTCTACAACTCTTTCTCCTTTGTTCAAGTAGCACATTCCTCTAAGCTTTTTTTACAGTTTGTGTTTATAAACTTGTAGTGTTTTTGTTGCCTTTCTCTTAAGCATATTGGTGGTCCAAACTGAGCACAGTCCTGACCACTCTACTAATACAAATTATGCCAGTGTAATGTGGTATGGCTAGGCTTCGTGAACGAAGATCCAGGGAGGGCTCCACCCACGTTCGTCAGCGCCTTTTNATGTATCTTGTAAGTTATGTGTAATGCTGATTAGACCCTAAGCTGATATACTCTAAACTATGAATTTTATCACAAGTGTGTACTTTTAAACTGGAACCATTCAAACAGGGGGACTGGTTTTAGCTGAAGCTCACGAGATCCAGGTTTCGCCATTGCGCTGTTGGGTGTGTTTTTCTGTCCATTCAAGGAACTGAAACGGTGTGAACTACTAGGTCCCAGGTGCATCCTCCGTAAGCATGTGAATGATGGGGGGAAAGATGTGGGATGAGGCATTCTGCAGTTCTGCCTTTCAGAGAAGTTGAGAGGAAGGCAGTTTTTTTATTAGTAGTTCCTGAGATACTAGTTATCAAATCATGCTACAACTCTGTGATCCATTGCTGTCATTGAGAAGGATGATAGAGAAAACACAAAAGACACAGACAGCCTCTTGGATAAATGCAAAGGCAGCCTTTCAAAATGGTTACAGATTTGAGTAGCAAGGAGTAGAAGAGGCATTTCTTCTTAAAGCATATATACTTAATGCAGATGTGCACTTTTCCTCAATTATCATAGCTGGCATGCTTTAAAAAAATACTGGAATTGCTTTGTTCAGTGAGGATACTAGAAGTAATGTTTGTTCTTTATTGGATGCTTCTAACATTCAAGAGAGAAATATATATAGGTGACGTAGGTTAGATATCTTCACTTCTGAATTACTTCAGTGTATCCAAAATGTTAGAATACTTCCTATTTCTCAGAGTACATAATGAATATTTTATAACTCCTTATTCTAAAATTGAAAGAAATGAAGATTTTCTTGCAGCATTTTTAGCTTTGTCTGCAAAAATATATGATGTTATACAAACAATACAAATATCTTTGGCACCGAATCCCATAATAAATATCTCATTTAGTACATGCTAATATAAGATTTAATGTTACGTTTCCCTGAGGTTTGTTGACTATTAAATTTATGACTCCCTTTGTTGTCAGTTGCAGGGCTAGATAAAAGTGACAAAAAACTCAACCAAAAAATCCCTTTAATTTGTGAAAAAAATACCACTGTCTGAAAGTCTGTGATTTGGCCTTTTAAACACAAAACTGTCCTCCTCTCATTCTTCTTGCTTTCTTTAAATTCATAGGAAGGTAAATCCATAGCAGGACTCATTTCAATATAGGCCATTAATCAGGTTGTGCTGGTTTTGGAGTGTTATATCAATATCATTTTCTTCAACTTTTAGTGTTGACAGTGCATTCCAAATTATTGAAGCAGCAGATTCTTAAATGACGAAGCAAACAGCTTAGAGTACACCTGTAGAAGGTAATAACATGAAAGGATTACTTTAAGAAAAATATCCTATTAGGAAGCATATTTCTCTAATGCTCTTGTTGATATATTTATAGATACAGATAAGCAGAAATGATATGATGTAAAATGCAGTGTATATTATTCTGGAAATGAAGTCTATTGTGAGGTTAATGTGGAGGTTTTATTGACAAAAGTTTGGGATAACCATAGAACTCAATGATTGCAAAGCCACTGAAGAAAGCACTAATATGTATACAGTAAAGAATACTTAAGTACATTTATTTTTCACAATTTAGCCTGTCTATATGTTGTTGAGATGCTAAGTAGCAGCAAGGATTAATTTCTTTTATTTCTGCCCTGATTATGTCATCTGTATTCAACTGTAACTTTATTAAGATTTATCTGGGAACCAAGAGAGGGCTTACTGGGGTACTGATCATGTTATCAAAGATCATGTTTCTTTGAGTTTGGTGTGGAAGGGGAAGATCACCAATGCACCAAGGCTATTTACTTACAGTGCACTGCTTTGAATAGGCACTAAAATAATATATGGAACAGTGCTATGTGAATTCTTTTGGTTAGCAAGGGCCTGTGAATGCAGTCTAGATAAGCTTCCTTTATCATTTCCATGGTTTGGGAGATCTGATAACTAACTAGCTGGATGTAGTATTATCCATTTGGCCTGCAAATGGTTATTCTCCCCCTCTACTCTGCCCTGGTGAGGCCCCACCTGGAATACTGTGTCCAGTTCTGGGCCCCCCAGGTCAAGATAGGATAGGGAGCTGCTGGAGAGAGTCCAGCACAGGGCCACCAAGATCATTAAAGGAGTTGAGCGTCTGCCCTATGAGGACAGGCTGAGAGAGCTGGGTCTCTTCAGCCTGGAGGAGACTGAGAGGGGACCTCATTAATTATTACAAATATGTTAAAGGCAAGTGTCAGGAGGAGAGAGCCAGGCTCTTCTCAATGTCATCCAATGCTGGGACAAGAGGGAATGGGAGCAAGTGGGACCACAGGAGGTTTAGTATTAATCTGAGGAGAAACTTCTTTACAGTAAGGATGACAGAGCACTGGAACAGGCTGCCCAGGAGGGCTGTGGAGTCTCCTTCTCTGGAGACACTCAAGAGCTGCCTGGACACATTCCTGTGTGACCTCATCTAGGTGATCCTGCTCTGGCAGGGGGGTTGGACTACATTATCTTTCTAGGTCCCTTCCAACCCCTAACATTCTATGATTCTATGATTTTATTCTTGGCAGCAGCTTGCTGCTGGGCATTAGCAGCAAGGTGGTTCTGAGTTGGTATGTGTTGATGTGCTGTCTGTGGAGACAGGATAAGATGCCATGTGGGCTGGGCTTCCCAGCTGCAGACCCAGTACTGTCTGTGGACCACAAGTGAGCTGCCTTCAGCTGAGATTCACAGCTGGTCTTCATAGCTCAGTGAATGAGTTTCTAATAATGAAGCAGGCAAAAAGAAAGCACACAACTAGGCAAGTAAAAAACAAACCCCAAACACACATTGTTGAAAAAATAGTTATTTTTCTTTGCTCCTAGCTTTCTCTTCTTTATTAAATGATACAGTGCTTTCAGGCAAGCAGTAAGATCTGTGAAATATTTCACTACACAAGCTTTCAGTAATTACATTTTAAAGGTAAAAATGTTATTTTAAAATGGCACAGTTAATTGCTTGATCTATGAGATTTTACCCCTTTTAAAAGTAATTACTTTAAATAACTCATACTTGCTTGAACTATTCCAAAAAACCACTTACTTTCCCGTTTTCTTAAAATACTTTGGCCAGTGTTCACATTCCTTAACTAGGTTTGCACATCTTGATGTTCATCATTGAAAGCACTCGCTGCCAACAGCTTCAGGTATCCCTAAGGCTGAATTATGTGTAGGAGCAATCCTCTTTTGCTTTTTCAGTCTGAACACCTTTCTCCTTTCTGTCCTTCCTCTTTGGGGAAAGGATTGAGTGCCAAGTGGTTCTTTGCTCAGCAATGCTGATCAGCTACTTAGCAAATCAAGCAGAACTCTTGCAGATCTTTTGCAAAACAGTTGTTTCTCTCTGTGACACTCAACTGTCCCTCTTTGGAGGTGATGGTTTGTATTGGCTGCAGGCCGCCAGCCACAAAATATTTGCTAGGGGACAGGATACACCTGAGTCAATGCTTCAGCAGAGAGAGGTGCAGTAAGACAGAAAGTTAGTTGTAGACAGCTAGAGGCCAGGAGGTCACACAGCCCCAAGTGCACACATTGTGTAGGAAGCAAGACAGGATGTCCTCCCTCTGAGGATTTGCTATCATCACTCAGATCTCCAGGTGAACAACTGGGAGCTGGCCTTCTGCCAGACCTTTGGTGCAAACTGGCCAAGTGCTGTGAGCATGCCTTTGGAGAACTGCCCCCTGCAGATTTGCCACACCTTTGCTCCTTTCTTTGCTTTCCCCCAGTTCTCGTGGCCACAACTCTCCATTGAATGTCTGTTCATATTTTATTGCTGTATTTTTGTTTCTTTTCTCACAGGTGGATAAGCTTGTATTATTCCTGGTTAAAAATCTCTATTCTGCCAACACTGCAACCTTCCTAAATCTCTTTTCTTGCTTATGGTGATGTTCAGGAGATATATTACTGACTGAGAAATTGACCAACATGCTGCTCTCTTCTTGGCATACTCTCTTAATTTAATCAACAGAGCTGTTAAAAAGAATGGAGCTCATATGAGTCTCTGGGATGTGATGTTGTAAGCTTCAGCTTACTGTTATGTCATCCTTTGTGTATGACTGTACATCCAGTTTTCATTTGTGTGACTTGCACAGCTTGACTAGCCCTTAATTAAAGACTCCAGAGTGTTTTATTAATATTTCATCTTAGTTTGTTCTCATTATCTGTGATGTTCATTTGTTCAAAAAAAGTTATACGTGGCATCATCTCATACTTGCTATTGATCAACTCTGCTTCACAGTGTGGCCACTTTCTGTGCAGCCTAGTGTGCAGAGTCCACCCTTCCACCAGCAGCAAACTCAATAAATCACTAGATATTATGTCATTATTACATGGAAATCTATGAATAGTTTTAGTGGAGATGGTCACTGATCTGATTGTTACATCTGATTGGTTTTCAGTACACTTTCATTTTTTTAATGAAGTTTTGATGTTCTTGTGAGGTCCCATCTGCCTATTCTAGACTATCTGGAATTTAGCATTACCTCATTTGGTTTTATAGGAAGTAGAGTAATAGTTTTGCTTACTCTATAATAACTTTTTTATTTCCATTAACATAAGTAGGCAAAGTGTAACCCCTCAGTCATTCAGTTCTTGATATGGTATCCTTTCTACCCTTTTCCTGATACTATGAATGAGACTTTACCCAGATATATCCTCTCCCAAGTTTTGCCATGTCATTTGCCTTAAAAGCACACATATGACTCAACCCAAGATTTCTCCTTTAGCGTTATTTTTGAATGTGAAGTAAACCATATTTCTAAAGTATTTCCTGCTCTATGTCATCTAAAAGTGTCTTTGCTTGAGCCTGCTCATGGTCAGAAAATGAGCATATGTAGGTCGTATACATGCACATAAAATGGAAGTCAAGGCATTCATACATATTTTTGTACAGCCATGCATATGGATGTTATCTTGAGGTATCTTTAATGTGTACATAAGTCCTTCAAGCCTGCACTGTAGAGAAAAAAGCTTTTGTCTTCCTCCAACATCCGTGAGAGACTCACTACTACCACTTTAAATAATTACCTTTATGAAAACAAATGTCAACTTACCATTGCTACTGTGACTTTATTTTGTCAGCAATGCAACCGAGGCAAATACTCCACTAAAATACCTCTCTGTTGGGCAATGGCCATACTGCAAACACGGACTATCCCTGTTTAATAAATTACATTTGAAATAATAATCTTCACCATGGGTTGGATATAGAAAAGATTTTTTTTCATGTTTCTTAAATTAGGTTTGTCCTCTATGGTAAAACAAACAAAAAAAAGGCCTGTGAGACCTCCATTCATGTTCACCATTGAACCTTAGAGCATAGCAAGTATATAGGAGCAGGAAAAATAAAGACTAAATGCATCAGGCCTGTGTGATGGACAGACCCTCTCTGCACAGTACATCTCTTTTAACCAGATATGAATTGTATTATAGCTAGAATAATGGTTATGTGTGCTAGAGGCTAATCTCTTGAATCAGAAAGCCATTTGTTTTATTATTCTTAAGGCTCTTATACTGCAGGAACCTGCTGTGATGCAAAAGTGTGAGTAGACAGGCTGATGCTGCTGAAAGTGAATATTGCAAAAAATTAATAATTGAAATTAATATTATTGGGTGTTTTTTGATGCAGAAATTGTTACTGCAGCTTCATGTCTACACATACACATTTACTATGTGTTGAAATGATATGCATGTTTTAACTTGCAACAAGATAAAATAATTAGCATTTTAAAAAAATTACCAAGTTAGTGCTGTTTTTCCTTTCTGTCCATGCTCTACTGGATGTTATGTATGTCCATAGTGACTGAAGCAAAGGTTCAAAGCCTGCTTTTTTAAAAAGCGATGTAAGTAGCTCACACTGCCACTGAAGGTAGGGCAGAACATGTCTGAAGAAGAGAGTGGATCTGGACACAACTCTTCTGTGTCTCAAAGTAACATTGCAGACATATAGCTATAGGGTGAAACTAAAAAATCTTGGTCTCTGGTTTTGTTTTCTGGGCAATGGATGTTGGAGACATCAAATTCCAGGAGCAGGAATCTTCATTCAGGAGTCTTCACCATGATTTCCATGCAGACATGACCCCTTGGTTTGATCAATATTTCTTCTGCCAAGACTGTGATTTGTAGATCCTCTTTTAGTTATTGAATCTTTCCACGCATAGTAAGGGGAGTCTAAGTCCCAATTAAGGGCTGTGTGTTGTACCAGACCATGAAGTGCTGAAGAATAAGGGCTCTGAAAGCCAACTGTGGCTCTAGCCTGATTAACAAAGGGTATTCTCAGGCCTCTGAAAATAAACAGGAAAGGATTACGCTGGGACAACTTTCTCAGTAACTTCTCCAAGTTTCTTACCCTACTCTGTCCGTGTCCAAGTTGTTTATGATTTAGGGGCTTATGTTTTAGGTTAAAAAGTAACATATCTACAGAGAACTATTGCTCGTATCCCTGTACTTTAAAACTGTAGTGTAATACAACCCTTTGGGAGCTGTTTCACAAACAGTTTGAAAATCCATGCAGTGGAGATTCAGAGATGTAAGCTCATCATGTGTCCCAAGGTAATATGTTCTGGATGGTTAATCAAATCCTTCAGTTAAAGCAGGGATTGGAGTGACTGACTTCTTTTGTGTCCTTGGAGCATATTTGGAAAATTGGTGCTTAAAAGATTTAAGAGGTTGTTAAAAGATATTCCTCTGAGGGAGTACTGCTTGCTTTGATGCAAACTAGTTGTGTAACAAGCAGCCAGCTTGGGTCTGGTAACAGCATCAGGAGAGGTGGACTGCAGGGAAACTTCTTTTGAGTGTCTGTTCAGTTGTCATCTGGAAAAAGCAGTTTGTATATGCTGACATTTCAGTATGATGTTGTGGTATGTATCTGGTATTTTTTCAGAAGTTACTTTTATTGCTTTTTGTCTTGCCTTTGTGACATGAAACAGGCATGCAGCAGGAGATAAAGGTAGTGGCTGCAAGACAGCAACTTGTTTAAGTGCCTTCCTCACCACATGCTGGTACAGTCATCTTTAATTCTCATTTATATTTTGTACACTGGATTTACATTTATTCATACTTTTCTGCTTTGTTCACCTTTATATGGTTCTCTTTTTCAGGCAGTTACTTTGCTTTATTATTCTTGTGTGCACAATTCCACTGCAGTTACAGTTATGAAAAAGAGTTTAGCCAAACAAAGTGAGTTTAGCCTGTGCTCCACAGGGACTCAGTAAAATTCTTGTTATTTTTACTATTCATGTCAATGCTTTCAATTTTAATTATTTTCACATGCAGATAAACAGTACATGTTCTTTATACTTGTAAAGCAGATCCTATGAATTCTATAAAATAACTTCTGCTTCATCTAGTAACTCAACTCAGCTTCATCTAGTATTTGCTTTTTAAAGAGCAAATTCTGTAGAGATTGCTTGGTTAAAATTCACATTAAAGGCCTTGATGATTTTTATCTGTGCTAGATTTAACTTTTTACAGTGTTTTATACATAATTGCAACCTTTTAGCATATGCATGTCACTCATGAGCCTTTTCTGAATTTCAAACACACACAGAGGTGAAGAGTTTGAGCAATGATAGAGCAAACCAAACACAGATTAAGCCAGTACACATGACACAAATAATCAGCAATTGAGACCTAGGTAAGATCTTACTGTGCTGTAAAATCAGCAAAGATGATTTCTAATGGAGTTCAGAGCGTGGTGTGGATGTATTGAAGTGGGAAGAACGCTGCTGTCCCCAGATAGCCTTAGGAAGCATCACCATTATCAGTGGCTGGTTCAGAGGCAGATGCATTCCTTGGAACTTTCTGAAAGCTGGCTCCTTTTATAGATAACATGGCTGAGGACTGCAATGTTCATTTCTATTGCACAGATAATTCAAGTTTAGGAATGACACTTAAACCCAGCTAACTTTGTAGGACCCACAACAGTGGAAGATATTATGGGCTGCAGTATTTTTCTGTGGGAAAGGAATGTTTCTTGATACCTAAGATAGTGCTAAGAAACCACACAATAATTTCTTAATATTACAAGCAATTTGGTTGTCAAGTAAATGATTCCATATGTAGAATAAACTACAAAACGTTTAGTCTTTGAGTTATGTTGTTTAATTGCCTCTATAGCTGTGGATTGGAAAGGAGCTTTAAAAAAACTTAAAAGGTAAAATCCCATAGAAGGAATTTTAGATGGAGTAATTTTTCATTTTTTATTTTGTTTTTCCCCTCCCCAGAGAGAACATTTCTACCTCTGACAAAGGCTTAGAAAAGTTTAATGATGTTTATCCTTTGTGCTTTAACTTTGATAGACAAAACTGTATGTTTCCCCATCCCTGGAGGTATTCAAGGCGAGGCTTGACGGGGCTCTGGGCAAACTGATCTAGTTGGGGATGTCCCTGCCCACTGCAGGGGGGTTGGACTAGAAACCTCCTGAGGTCCCTTCCAACCCAAACCATTCTATGATTCTATGTATTCTTCTTTCCCAACAGAGGTTTATTTCAGATTGTAGCTGGTATGATGTTCAAATGAAAAAAATAAATAGCATAGATTTTCCTTGGGCTGCTATAGCAAACCATATTTTCCTTAAGTAATGAAATTCATTTCAGCTTCCAAATACATTTGTGTGGATACTTAGCTCTCTAGACAAGAAAAAGAACCCCTTAAATCCCTAATGATACAAAAAACCCCAAACAACCCCCCCTCATTTTTATGTAGACTTCTAAATCAACAGGTGAACCAAGATCTTTTAATGTCTTTGTAGTGTTGAAATGAAAATTTTAACTTCAATGTTTTTTTGCAGAAAAGAAACAAGCCCAAAACCACAGGAGGGTGGTATCCATTTTACTTAGGTTTACAACGGACTGGCTGTATTCAGATGAACAGCAACTATATCATAACACCTGTAACAAGGCTAACAGGAGTTCAAACATTCATCATATTAAAACCTCTAGAGACAAGAAGGTAGCTTATATACTTTAATATTCTCTGGCTTTGGTGCCCTCATTTAAAATATCTCTGTAACATCTTTTATATGTACTTTTGAATGACTGTGTTCAAAGTAGTGTTATGCAAGTTGTGGTAGTTAACAATGACTTAGAACATATGTAGCATTTACCATGCAAAGATCCACGAGCAGTTCAGCACATAATTTCCTTATAACATTTCTGAAAACACAGCTTAGATTTTAAATCTGTGTCAAGACATATTATAACTATTAATAGAGAGGGTTACTGTTTTGTTTTTTTTTCTTCATCCTCTGTTACATATTCGGTTTATCTGCTTTGAGGATGCAGAGCTAAGCAGAATTACAGCCGGGGTGAGTTTGGCTGGGTACTGACAACCACTGCATGTGTTATTTAAATTATTTACATGCTCCTTTGGGAGACTTTCTTCACTTCTGTTAATCATAAAAAGAAAAAAACTGACAATGAATACCTTGTGTTTCTCTCTTTGGCAGGATGAGAGAAAAGGTACACAGAAATCTTTTGATATTTCTTTCTCATATTATCTCTGACTTCCTAGAAATGTTAGTGATTAGTAACTGAGCAATTTTGCATATGGAATAATTTTTCAGCTACTAGGTGGTGAGATTCAATATCCTCAGGTTTATTTATGAGGGTTTCCACATAGATGTTGTGTACAGAAGAAAGCAATAAGACAATTAGTTATTAGAATTGAAACATAGATGTTGTGTACAGAAGAAGGCAATAAGACAGTTATTAGAATTGAAACAAGTACCAGGGCAAAGCTAATTTCATTATTGCAAAGCTTGGCTAATCTATCAGATTTTTCAGTTTAACAGCTGGGAGCTGTGGTTCATTTGAAGTATTTGTATCCCTATCTTTATAGAGTTTGTAGGGGAATGAAGTTTACTAAAACCATCCCTAGTTTTTACCTAGAGAAAGAGTGCCCTGTGCCTCCTGGAATCAGGGCTTACCTCTAACCTCTATGCTTGATCCCAACTAACCTCATCCAGCTGTGCTGTCAGGTAGCTGAGCAGCCAGCTGGCACAGCTGGATGTCTATTCCCAGATCCTTTGTCGTTTGAACCTAGATTGAGGGTACTGCTGCCTTACTGACCTGCTGTGCTGCTTGCCCCTTCTTGAGCTGCAGCAACCATCTCACAAGTACCCCGTGGGACTATTCCCTGCCCTGGCGCCTGCAGCCCTGTCTTTGTGTGTCCCTGCAGTCAAGTGAACACCCTTTCACAGGGCACTTCCCAGACAGCAGGTGCCTGTGGATGTCCAGATAAGTCACAACTACTGCTTGCAACAAACACATCCTGGCCTTTTTAATGCTGTGAAAAGGGGAATGAGATCGGGGGGAGGATTCTATGCCCTGATACTCAAAACTTGAGTCTGCATCTTGGCTCTGCTTAATGTGGGAAAGAATGAGAGCCCTGTGCTGCAAAGAGCCTGAGAGGGTTGACCGTGCACCATCATGGTGCTTTTTACCTGGACTGCTTTTGATTGTTGCCTGTGTACATGTTTGTGGAGTTTGTTTTCTTTACAGTGGCATTATTCACAACTAAAACTCTCTTTTTGTCTGACTCTCGACCCTAAGTAGTGCTGGCTGTCATTTAATGCTTTCTGCCTCACTGACAGTCCCTGCAGTTGGCTCCCAGTACAAGACTGTGGCAAGACTTGGACTCTAGCAGCCTTAGCATGTATTCCAGCTCTTTCTCATTTGGACTGAGAGGTACCCTAATTCCATCTTGCTTTTCCTGTAATGTATTTTATTATTGCTTCCAAATTATAAGGAAGAAATAATATTCGGACTATTTTTTGCACAAACAGATGGTGAATAACAGAGCCTAATGAGAGGAATAAGTTGGATCATGGTGGTGGTGTCAAAGAGGGGATTATTGGAAGTCTGTCTTGTACAAGCTGAGAATGCAACAAACATAACTTGTAGCTGAAGTGTATTGCTGTGTGGTTTTCTTATTTAATTTGTTGCCTTTTCGCGAATGTTTTTGCAAAGGTCCTTGTGCCATTCACATGTAGGCATGTGTCCTTGCCAAAAATTAGCTTTGAAATCTTCTTTAGATCTACCCATACATGTGCTTTAATGTTTCTTTTCCCATATCTCAGACTTCTTTTCCTTTCTTTCAAAGTGATAGGAATTGAATCAAATCTTCTGGATTTTGTTATTCATGCTGTATGCAGAAAGTGTTTGGCAAGTGTTGCTATGCCTGAGGATTGCTCTGACTGACTGGTGAACTGAGAACACTTAATTGCACTTTGCTGTGTCTCTCTGTTCATGGGAGATTATGGCTGTGCATGCATCCCCAAGCCTGGCAGTTGGCCTAATTTAGGTTTAGGACCCATTGTATCTAGAGGTATTCAGGGCTGGCATTTGGCCAGGCCTATTTTAATTGCAGCTTCTCTCAGGCTCCTTCCTGGAGTTTTGCTTTTCTCTCTCCCCTACTCTTCAGTTGTGTGGCTGGAGAGGGCGTAGAAGAGCAAACTGTTCACAAAGACTTGAATCTTGGAAGGCAGGAACAGGCAAACTCCTTTGCTGCAGACTAGCCACCCATGAACTTTCATCATCCAACTGGATAAAGCCTTTGGCATTCAGCAAACCCAGTTTTTTCGGACTATAGATGGTAACAGGAGTGAGTTCAAAAACTGAGAAGGAAGATGTAGTTTTCACCGCATCTATCTTATGAACAAGTGATCCTTGCCCTAAAATACAATTTTTCTTTGCAAAGTTACGGCCTGCAGTTGGGCTTAGGTTCCTGAGTAGGTTGTTTAAATGAGGCTGTGCCTTTTCCTTACACTTTTCTTTGTCAGAGGATGAATCTTGAGTGAGAGCCAACTTTTTTGTTTTTTTTTTAAACAAAGAAAGATGATTATGTGTTTCTACTGTCTTAAGTGTTTGGAAGAAAAACAGTCTTGCTTGTGAGTTATTTCTTCATTTTCACATTATCCTTCGTAACTCTCTTGCCATCTAACTTCACCTTTTATAGCAAGAGGGAAAGGAAATCGTCATGTAACTGAGCTGTAGCCTTGCAGATAGGTTATCTGCTTCACTGCTTGTGTACAGAGTGATGTGGGAGCATTTAGTTCAGTAGGAAACTAGACTGCCTTTGTCTCCTATCTTTTACTTCAGCTATAAAGCTTATTTTCATTCTGTCCAAATCCAGTGGTACCACTCATGCTCCTGCTTTCTTGCTAACACATCTTTTCATCCATTTATAATTGAAATTCAAAGTCATGAAACCTAAATGTCACATTAAAAAATGTTCAGTACAGGGTGATGAATTAAGTGAATTTCAGAGGAAGGTGGTGATTCCTTTTTTACTTAATACTTTTTTTTAAATGCTGAAAACTTGGCATTGTATTTTAGAAAGAATGTGGAGCAGGCTAAATGTCCCAACATTTCTCTCTTTCCTGGAAAAGATTTAGAAAATGAGCTCAAAACAATCAATCCTGAATCTTATTGCTGCTTTATTTGCAAGACTGGTTGCACCCCTGGGAAGAGATTTGTTTCCAAAAGGAAACCACAATTAAAGGATCTGCTTATCTTTTACCACCTTTTTATTCTTTCCTATCTGATCTGTTCTGTAGCATAACACAGGTGCTCCCAAGCACCTCTTCCTAATGTAAGCATTGACTAGTATTTCCAGCAACAGAAAGTGCTCTTAGAAAAAGATACTTGGTTGCTGGGTAAAGATAGGGGATAGAAGCTGGGGAACAATTTGTGCCAATAATAAAAATTGCTACCAGGTCTCCTGCCAGTGAGAATAAGATTCACTTATCCATTGAAGTCAACCAGATATTTTTCAGAAAAATTGCTCAGGGAGAATACTCTTGGAGAATGTGGCTCACAGCATGTGCTGTGATGATACTGAAAAGTCTGGTAGAATGACTAGCTAATATGGATGACTGACTTTCTTGATCACAAATCTAATTTGTAGTGATTGAATTCAACTGCATCTGATGTTGCCATTGAAAGACCTGAAAAAGTTAAACACTGATAAATACAAAGCACATCAACCATAATGATTGCATCTGATTCAGCTAGAAGCTTCTGTGACCAATTCATAAGAGAACCTTTCTTCCTGAAAGCTCACATGCCTTGCATAGTCTGACAACGTTTTGTAGCCAGTCCCTGTTCTGCAGAAAATACAAGCTTTAAGGCAGTCTCACCCTTCTCTGAATTTTTATTCTAACCACCATCTATACTGTGTCTGTTCATTACATGAGAATACAGATAAGATTTTTGCATTTCTGAACAGGATGTTGCAGCTGAGCTTCCTAAATCAGCTAGAAATGCTAATAAGCCTCCTAGACTCACCTTGTTTGACAGTTGTCATTATGCATAGGTTTTCACAAACAAAGGTCCATGGTGTTTAGGTGAAGGATACATACATAGTACTTCAAGGAAATAGAAAAAGAACTCAAATGTTGTGCTGTTGTCTCTTGAATGTGCAGGTGCTCACTTATTTCTCCTTTCACTTCTATCTCACAACAGTAATAAAATGGAGCTTGATACATTTTCTAGTCTGGGGTTTGATTGGGTCTTTTTTTTCCTAGGTTGAGAATTTAACTTCACCTTTGCATTGCCCAAAAATAAGCATCATTTTGTAAATTCTTGTTCTTTTAGGACTATCTTCAGCACTCTCCTTTTCTTCAGTTTTTCTGGTTCAGACATATATTTTCTGTCAAGTTAATGCTGCTTCAACTATAATATTTTCTGGCCTTTTCAAGCTTTTTATTTTGAAATTTTTGTTTCAGATCTTTGGATTAATTTGTTCTAAACTAGACAGGGCTGTTTCAGAGTCTTACCAAAATGAATTTGTATTAGTAAAAATAATAATAAAAATCTTCTCCTTTTCTGATTTTCTAAAACAGAAAACTAAAATAAATTTATGAGAAGTCTGATGCTTCTGATTTTTTAAAAGGAAAAACTAGAGGTGCTACACTGCAGGAGATCATTTTATCACTCCTTTGTCTATTTTCTGGCTTTTCAAGGACTTTTGAGGTGAAAATCTTTGTACTAATCAGGGGACCACTCATCTACTATGCAGGAAATGTCATCTTGACCTTCTTGAGACCTAGTAGTAGTTGTCCCTAAAACATGGGAATTAATATTTCCTGCATTCTCATAGTGTGCTTTACAACTTGTTATATCACAAGATCTCAGTAGACATCTGAAATATTGGTATTACTTATCTGGCAGCTGTGAGTACAGATAACACCTCAGAGCAGTAACAACTAAAAAAAGTGCAGAAGTTAAGTGAATACTACTACTTATCTCTAGTAAAAAAGAATATTCTTCTAACTTCTGTATGTGTATGATTGCATTATCTCCTTTGCATGATTTTCAGAAATACAATACTCTTCCTCTAAATTTCTCTACATATCACAGCACCAACGATCATGTCTTTTTTTTCATGTCTTTTTTTTTTGTTGTTAATAAATTTTCTTTAACAAGATGCCATAACTGAATTCTTTATCTTTTTCAATATGGAATAAAAGATCAGCTTATATTTCAAAACTTGTAGTAGTTTTGCATGATTTGTTGAAGTGCTCATTAATTCCAGCTGGTCAAGTTTAGCTTTTATTTAGGCAGAGGTCAGCTAGGGTAGGGAAAAGTCAGAGAGCAAATGATGTGTCATAAAAGAAAGTATAACAGAGGGTTGGGGTTTTTTTAGAAATTATTTAAAGTTTAGTATTATACAGAATATTCATTCTCCTTACCTGTTTGTCACTGTCCTTGGAGAATGTATGTGAAATCCTCAGGAATTCATAATGAAATCATAAAGAGATTGTCCTTCTGCCCTGTAGCTGCAGTTCAGGAAGATGGGAAAGTCATCTCTAGCTGTGTACTGGAAGTCATCTGAGAATCAACTCCAATCATTGCATATTTGTATTTGGTGCCAGGTGAGCATCTTTCATCCTTACTGCCAAATATCCAGAGAGTTGATTTCAGTAAACAGAATTTAACCAACCCTTGTTTATTTGTCTGCCTTCCTAGACTCAGTGTTTAATGAGATACTCATACCAGAGTTCTCCAAAATTCAAACATAGGGTTATTAATTTCAGACAATTAAAGAAGGTTCTCTTTGGTCAGAACTTCATCTTCCAAGATCCTTTAAAGCAGATTATCCATAGCACACATGAGCTAAATAGCCCTCAGTTGTCCGAAGGGGAAAATCAGGGAGAGATGAGCGTCGCCTTTTTTTTTTCTTTTAAGAAAATAGCCATAAAGAAACACAATTGATCCAACCAAAGGAAAGAGTCCCTGGTTTAGCTGGTAATAATGTTTACTGAATGGGAAGTGTTGTTTAATTAACTGATGGGTCTTCACAAAATCCCCCTTGTATAATAGAAAAGGAAGCCTTGTTCTGAACACATATGTATGGAGATGGAGAATGGGACAGAGGTGCTAAATAACAAACTGGATACAGGACCTAAAGCAGAAGTAGAGTAGACTGGAGAAGCAAAAAATCATCCCATGAAAAAGTTCACTGGGAGGCTCCTTCCAGGAAAAAACTCTGTTTGAAGCTCCTTGAAAATGAATGTTTGCCTTCAGATTACTTGCTGGCAAGGATCCCATCAATTTTGCTCTCTGAGCTATACAGACAAGATATTGGAGACTAACAGCTTGGCCTTCATTTTTCCCAGGCCTCTTTCCTTTCCAGCCTAGTGATAGTTGCTGTTTATGTAGCTGGGTCTGGTATGTTAATCCCTTAAGAGATTTTTCTTTCCTTGACTCATACAATAACTTATGGGAAACATGCCCATCTGATGTAAAGAAATTCCAAGTGTCACCTTTATTTAAGTCCATATAATTCCTTGTACAATACACTTAGCTAAGTTTGTCCTGTGTTTGCACCATTGAAACAGGACATTTTGAACATTTGTATTTCGTGAATAATATTCTTTTGGTTTTAGTAATATAAGTATATATTTATATACTTTGTATTGAATAAACTCAGGGTTGTTCAATTCAAGATCAGTTCCTCTTTTATTCACTCTTACTGGAAGAAAGTGACTATTTGGTTATAAATCTATAAACCCCACTGCAATTATTTCTATAAATGTACCTACACTGAAGCCTCCCTTTCTTATTTCTCTTACATCTTACATGCCATTAATGAAGAATGCTACCAAACACCTTTATCTTTCCCTGCTATCTTGGACAGCATTTCAATAGCTGTGCTCCATTCAGGGTTACCTCATCACTGTTTTCTGCTTTACAAAGGGTATCCTGTTTCGTGATCCACAATAATACATCCATTTCTTCTAAATTGCTTCTCAGGGTCTTGTCACTGGTATAAAGATGCTTTGTTTTCCTCTGACCATACTTAGTTCTTTAGTCCAGTTGTACATGGTCCTCTCACTGATCATATCATCTATCTGAGTACATTACTTGTCATAATTAGGCATCCTTTCCTAAGGTAAAGTTCTTCCCATCAGCTGTGACAATCTCAGGGCCAAAAGCTCTTCCTCCAGATTCTCATGTAGAATTCATCCTTCAAAATAAGTGTTTCAATGCAATTTACCCCCTAAGAATTATATGTAGATATAAAATAAAACCTGGATGCAGTAATCCTTGAGCCTTCTGTTGATCTACACTATTTGTCACAGCTGCCCTTTTCAGAAACTCTAAAAGGTTTACATAACTGAACTTCTTCCATGAGGAAATTTTAGGTTTTGGTAAAAAGTTCACTTGTCACTGCTTCCCCCACTGCAACTACTTCCACATTATAAATTTGTCTATATGCACCAGACCTATTCAAGTCCAATTATTGGCAATGTCAGGATTTGTTTTTTAGTGGTGTATGATTAATCTTTCTTAGGCCAGCTGGTAGCCATTTCTTTGTAACCCTTGATTAGTCTTTGCCTGTTAATATTAATTATATGCTTAAGCATCCTGTACCATCAAGGATTATCATGGTTCATTAGTATTGTTGTTTGAACTGAATGCCAAGAGAGTATTAGGTCACAATGAATTGTAATATCTGTATTTTTAGAAACATTTGATTTTGCTGCTTGCTTACTGAAAGGATAAAGTCTATATCTCATTAAGACACAGCTAAAGTTCAAGTTCTTAACACATTTCAGATGCTTTTCCTGTGAAGGGTGAAACTGGAAGATTTGAGTCTGGGCATTTTTTGTGTAATGTATTTACTTTCTTACAGTTTCTGTGGATGCCAGTAAATTAGGACATACATGGTATCAGATGTCAGTAAGCAACATACATTATCTATTGCATGTGCAGTAGCGTAGAACACGTGCAACTATTAATTAGCATTTCAAACTCCTAATTACTGTGATAACTAGCGATTATTAATAAGGCTGGGAATCCTTATATACACTGTTTAGTGTCAGAGAGGGTGGGCATGCTACATGCAATGGTCCACTTGTTTCCTGAAATAAGCATGATCAATTTTCCTTACAAAAATGGAAGCTTTGCATGTTCTGAAGCATGTTCTGAAGGGCAAGCCTTTAATTGGCTATGCATTATTTCAATTTCTTTTGCAGTTGAAGCAAATAGCAGACAAAGTTGGAGCAGTCTTAAAAAAACATCACCAGGCATTCAGTTGTGTACGGTTTGGTTTGTTTCTCTGCAACAACAATACTTATAGAAACGGGAACAGAGGCTGAATTTCTACATAGCAGACTTGCTGCTATCAAAGAGCTAGTGTCTGTGGCAAATCCTGGAGTGCCATCATTTGTGTGTGGCAGGTATACGCTGAATCTATGTTAATCTGTGCCTCCAGTGATGTGGGCCAGCACAGTGAGGGATTTTTGATAGAGGAAGGGTGGCAAATACTTCTCTGCGCCACCTCCATTATCTTGTACTTCTATTTTTAAAAGGTCACTCTAAGCAGAAGTCAGTAATGTACGGAACGACTATGGTGTGATGTTAGTAGCACTTTTTTTCTATTCACCAGCTGTATCCTAATGTAAAGGAACACCTGTAGTAGTTTCACATCTTGTTCTGTCTGTGGAGTATCTTCTCAAACAGCTGGTGAGGAGGCTTGTCCTAGGGATATTGTTTGGGAATGAAACTGATACGAACTGGACTGAAAGATTAAATGCATGGCCAGTTACTGTGGACCAGAAAAATTCACAGTAACACTTTGTGTATGTCCTTTTAACCAGAAAAACTGTTAGGTAATTAGGTATAGTCTATTTTCATTCAAATTCATTAGTACAAGCTGCTATATTGACTAATTAGGCCTGATTATTAGTCAGACTAATACTGTACTAATGTGTCTGTGTTGTTTCTGGTACTTGAGTTAATGCTTTTGGAAGCAGATCGGGTAGCTCACCTCAGGTTTGATTAGTGTGATGCAGGCATACCCCTGTTATATCATTTAACAAAGCTATGCCAGGCCACCCCAGCACTTGGGGCAAGAATAGGCCATTGTGGCCCTTCCACATACACTAAAGGACAAGTAAAAGTTGATCCAAACCAGCCTTAGCAAACAGCTACAAAATGGAGCATGTTACTTAGGAGTGTCTAGGATGCAGCTAAAATAGGTTGTAAGATTTCTTTTTTTCTTTGCTAAACAAAGTTATTTTTTTTTGCAGCTGAGATGTATATGCAGTTGCCTCTTCAGTTTACTAAAAGTAGCCTTCAGCAAAATGGCTTAAAATCTTGAAAATACATTAAAGATGTTAAGGTAGTGGGAAGTGTGTTTTCTTTTTTTAAAGGTATATCTTTTGGTCAGTGCTTTAATGCAATGATTGATGAAAATGTTGTCTGTGGCTGACATCTGGGATTATTAATGGATGTAGAATCAAATTTCTTTGGCATTAGAGGAAAAGGGTGATGTGTGTCTCACTATATAAAATGTTCAAATGGGAATGGACCTTCAGTTTAATAAATGATGCTTATCGCTCCTGTTGCTTAGGTCTGTTACTTATGAAAATGTGTAACTTGGTAGCAGATTAGAATGAAAACTTTGATATGTGCAAAATTCTAATCGAAGGCAAAAGATTGTCAAGTGAAAAACAAAGAGACAAGTTCAGAAGGTGGCACTTTTGCTCTGTAATTGTTATGTTTTACAGCACTCCATGAGTTAAAAGTAGAGCACTGCACAAGGCTGCTATTGTGAGAAGCCAACTCAAGGATTTTTAATGCTGTAAGACAAAGGGTTCCCTTAGCTAAAAATAATCTTTTCTTTCCTCCTGCTTCCAAGCTTTTTCCTCCAGGGAGCAGATTCATTATGCTGCATGTACGTGTTCAGTGCATTGCTGGAGTTACTGGGATTTATGACGTCATGGCTCTAAGCCTTCCTCTTTTGCCACAAGGTCTGCACGCGTAGCTGTTGCCCTTTGTGTCTCACTAAAATGACACTTTGATGTACTAATCTGCTTTTTACCTATGTAGAAGACTGCATTTTCCCTTCTAGGTCAGTAAATTCGCAAAGGCAAAGCATGAATAAAGGAAGTGGGCTTTTTATTTTTGTTATTGTTAGACAGAGCTTTCCCTTGATTTTAGGGCTTGCTAATCAAACAAAACAAAGCACACACCTCATCAAGATTTTACATGGTTCACTCGTCAGGCAGAAGTGTGCCTGGAATCCATTTCCAGCAGAGGTCAAAGATCAGAAGTGCTAAGGCAGCCAAGGGAATGATTCCCCTGTGACACTTTTGCTGTGTTTTGATGAAAGTGAAAGCCATGTGGTGCATGGATGAAAAAGCAAACAGATTTTTTTTTTCCTGTAGCAATGCTGAATTTTAAAGCTAAGCACAGCAGGTAGGAAGAGTCTAATACTCTTGATGTACCTGTCTGGTACATCAAGACACCAAAGTGCTTACCTCTGTCTTTTTAACCCCTTGCTACATTTATTACACAAGTCTGTGTTTTTAAGATTCACAGTGCATGTTTGTGGGTTTTTTTCCCTCCTAAGAAGCCAGGTGTTGCTCTTAATTAACCCCACACTGGGAGCTGGAGAACTGTGTATGTAACTCATGGGAGGCCATAATGTGGCAAATGATATGTATAATATCTTACTTGAAGTATTATACTTCCCCAGTAGAAAAGGCCATGTTAATTTAAATTGTAAGTGATATATGTTGGAGTATTACCTAAGGATGGAACTGAAAGCCAAGGTTGTAATTCATTTACTACAGCATTTTGACTATGCCAGAAATAATGTCATGTTCATATATTTGGTTATGCAATTCTATTCTCCTGACAGAATGGGTAGCAAGCCTCTTACTTCCAGCCCCTCAGACTGTTACATAGTGTTGATTCCATTGTGTTGCCACAAATGCAAATGCTTCCATCTCTTGTGTGCAGCTTTTTATTATGCATTTTTCTGAGGCTTTATGAACATGCAATTTTTATAAGATAATAAATAACTACTGCAAAAGCCACCTAGAAAAAATTATCAAGGGATTTTATGACTCAGGGGATCAGTAATGGAATACAGAGTTTTTCACCTCTAGGGCACTGATTCAAATATAACCTAGGTCATTAGTGAGCAAAAATCATTACCAGCAGCTGTTCAGTGACCTACAGAATGTGAAATGAGCTTATGGTCTCAATACAGTTTCTACTACATGTGTATACAGCTGACAGAAAAATCACAGTCAATTTTGGCCTCCTTGTTGGCATTCTCACTGGAGAAAGTAAAATCCAAATAGATGCATGGAGTGACTAAATGGCTTTCACACTTTGTAAGTATGAAAAGCATTTGACTGATATAAGGAAGGGGAGAAATCCCATTGACAGCATTTTTAAGAAAACTTACAGCTGACAGTTATTGATTGAAAATCCTCTCCTCTTTAATAAGGATAGATTCCCTTTCAAGTCACTGCTGCTGTGGACATCTGAAGGTCTTGAATTAGGCTTGTAGTGATTTATTGTTGTTAACACATTATGCCGCCAACAAAGCAAAGAATTGTGGGTTGAAATAACAAAGCATTAGGATTGCCAAGAGATGAATTTCAGTTTCTTAAAGTTTAGGTGGGAATTGTGCAGCAGCACAAACAATGTGGGTGGAAAAATGTTGTGGGTGGTGGGAGGGATTTCATGGCAGCTCTTTCCACATGACTGAATTAGTTATTGCCTTATCTTCTAAACCAGTTATGTATTCCTGCCTTAGCTGATGGATGTAGGAAGTAGATACATTTTTTCTTTGCGTTTTTGCTAAGAACAAATGTACCCTCAGCTTACTATCTGATACATCTTCTGTGACAGCCCTTGCAGTGACATGAATTTGATGAGCTCTCCAAGTAATTTCCATCTTAAACTACAGTGCAATTAGAGCTTAACTGACTCAGGATTTGACACTGAGCAAATTTTCTTCCTGTGTGATTTTTATAGAATTTGCTAAATTCATGGTTGCATTAACTTCTTCCTTTTAATTTGTGTGTTCCTAGCAAATGAATATACAGTGTTATAAATGTTTCCATATTTTTAGACAATTGATCAGATTTGGCACATTTTAAGAGAGAGTTGGGACTTTCTTTTAAAGCATTTCAAACTTGATTGCGCTTCAGATAATGTTCATGAGAATAAGAAAGATGTAGCCATGCTGACTTTGCTACCCTTAGTTAACCAGGTTAATCTGGGATAAATAGTCTGTGAAGATGCCACAAAAAAAATCTGTTTATTTAGGTATGAAGCTAAATGATAGGTGCTAGGTAAGAGATACAGAGCTCACAAAGCTATCTTCAGTTTTGCAGAGAGCAGGCAAGGCAGTTACAGCTGTGTGAATGTGATCAGTAATGGCTGTATCACATGTGTGGTGTTTTAGCTTGGCAGCAAAGTGCCTTCCTTCTGTGCAGTGCTCCAGTAACTTATCTTCATTTTACTTAAGCCCATTTGGTCATAATTTTCTTTGTACCACCCTGATACCCATTAACTATAACAAGTAGCTTTGCAAAGTAGATTATCCCTTATATAGTGAAACCCTCCTTGTTGCAAGCTGGGAACCATTTGCAGGGATTCCTCTGGCTTGTTCTTCTGGGGGAGGGAGTAGGCTGATCTTAGTAACTCAAGTATTTAGCACCAAAACCAGGCAGCTTTAGAAGACTGCAAGATCTCAGCAGAAGGGCATAAACGCTGATGTTTTGCTTCATTTCCTTCATGCCCCATGTTCTGTCAATGTGAAAGCCTAGAAGTTATCAGGCAGAATGAGCATCCACCTGGTGTAGCATGGGGTTGCTTATCTGGGGGTGAATTTACAATATAGACTGAGGATATGAGTACTGACCCTATTTGGCTAGACTTGAAAATACAGATCCATCATACTCTGGAGATGGTGTCTCATAGAAAGAGTACATTTGGCCTACTCTGATACACTTCCTTCTTAGCTCTGATTCAAAATTTCTTGGGGATCAGGGCAGAAGTAGAAGGGCAGAATCTCCTCCACTCAAAACCCTGTTCAGGGCCTGATATACTCTTACTTCCTCTCTCATCAGAGAGAAGGGCTTTTTATTGCTTTACCTTATTAGTCTTCTGTTAAGAGAAAACAAGCCCTCAGCATTTGTTCCTGTCCTAAAAAGAAAAAGAAGTAGATCAGAAAGGCACAGATGAAACAGATGTGAGACACTGCCTCCATCATTTCTCAGGTGAGAGCAGAGATGCAGTTCACCTGAGGCCATGCAGAGAACCTGGGAACCACCAGGGTGACAAATCCTTGTCTCCTGAATTTCAGCTGCAAAATCACCTTTTTTGCAGCTTAGGTCATGAATAACATTCATCTTTTTCATACATGAAATAGAGGCATTTGAAATATGTTTTCTTTTTCTGTGAGGAGAATCTTGTTAAATGCTCTGGCTTCTCTCAGATGTAGGGCAATATCTCTGTAGATGCACAATCCCACTGGTATAAACAGCAGCTATTCTTAAACTCCACTAAATTACCTTGGAGACTCTGGCTGCTTTAAACTGAAAATCCAAAATCCAATAAAGGATACTACAAGGTTTGCTTGTGGCATACCAAATATGTTAATGCATTTCAGTGAATTCATTTTTTTTGGCTTAGGTCTGGCTCACATGCTTGTGGAAAGCAGAGAGGTCCTACTTAGGTCAGGTGGCTGACACTGTGTGGATGAGACAGAGGTGAAACTGAGGTACATCAAGTCTGATGGGTTTGCACGAAAAAGGCCAACTTCTTACAGATCTATTTCTCTAGGGCTTGAAGCAGCAGGGAGGGGTGACACTGCTGAAGCTGCAGTCACTGTGGCACTGGAGCTGCTGTGTAGCACAGCCCTGCCTCTACCTTGTAGCTATTCTGCTTGCGTGCAGGCAACACATTCAGTCAGATGATGTTCTTTCTTCCTGACAAATGAAAGTGATTTAAAAAGCCCTTTTTTTACACTTCACAAAAATTTTAATCACTTTAAGCTGATTTTAAAATGCTTTCTTAATTTGGTCTTCTGGCTTCAACAGATTTTGGAATAAGTTTCAACATAACCACAGGCATTTTCTCAAGTTGAAGAGGATATTTGTCATTTAGGCAAGGTCATGTCAGGCCTTCTCGGCACATTACTGTCTTTACTGCCATCACTGCTATATATTTGGCTTTAACACTTCTGTCTGTTTTAACTGGCTTTTGCCCTGATTTCTGGTTGTCTTTTGGTTCTTTTTATATTCTGAAATAACTACAACAGTCAGTTCCAGTAACAGGTATTTCATAAATTGTTATTTTATTTTAAGCCTCTTAAAAGGCTAGTTACTCATATGGTATGCCAGGGCTGGAGGCCTTTCTGGAGGATGTGAGGATTATTCCTACTGCTGATCCTCAAGTAGGAAATTACAATTGATTGATGGGAGGTGTAGACGAACCTGTGAGGATCTGGTGTGTAAGTAGAGAGGGATTCTTCCGTATGTGCAGCCCATCTTCTTACCTCCTGCAAAAAAACCCAGCATCAGATGGATGCAGAGTGTGGTAGTCTGGGGGTAGCAATCACAAAATATGATGATGAGCAAGAATCACTTCCCTTCTGAATCACAGTGATCAGTTACAGCCAGTTAGGCAAATCTAGGAGATGAACAGAAATGTAATCTCTAGTATAGAGAAATTTATTGCAGCCATTCTGTAGGAGGGAGCCTGTGATGCACTGCAGGGCCCTGGACAGGCAGCAAGACCTCAGGCCCAGCCCCAGGCTTATCCCCTCTGTGGTGCCAGAGGGCATACCAGAACACCAGGCATGGAGATGAGCTCATGAGTTGCTCCACGCTGCAGAGTCTGTTACCATGATCTCAAGCCTCATACTTCATGGTGAATTCATGTTTTGTTCCTGCCTCTGCCCTGAATCCTAGATCGCGAGTCCTGCCAGAAGGCTTCCGCTGCCAGCCTGCCAGGCAGCCTTTGCTCTGCCTGCCTCCCTCTGAACCCAGCATCCTTCTCTCTGGCTACCCCTGCTCCCCAAGAGCTGATGGCCTGCACCATGCTCCTGTATGACAGACATGTGAGTGTTATCCCATTTTATGGCCAGATATACAGCCTTGTGTGATCTGGGGCTAGGGGAGGCCTTCCCCACACTTGCCCTGTACCCTCATTATTCATCTTGAAACTTATGTTTTAAAAGCCACTTTATCCTGAGCTGCATTTTCTGAAGCTTTATTATCTGAAAACTCATCCAATGTGAGGTTATTGCCCTCCAGGCTGGTTTCATTTATATTAAAAGATGATCTCCTTTCTTATCCAAATTGCTTTCATATCCATTTCCATTCAAATAACAGAGGTATCACCGGACAGGCATGTGTGCAAAGCCTCTATTTGCATAATAATATTTGAGTAGGTCATGATGACTAAGCAGTTTAATCTCTTCTGTTTGTGATCTTCCTTAAATCCTTGTTATATCATATGGAAGTATTGCACTATTCGAATTAACATAGAATTAATTGTTTAAGGATTTAATCTGTTTAGGTGGTGGCAGGACTTTTAAAGTGGTAATTCTGTGACTAGGCAGAGGTTGGTTACAACCACTGTTGGTCAACTGTGTGGTGTTTCTGCCACCTTGTGGAGAGGAATCACTAAACCTTTGAGATGAAACTGAAAAAGACAAGATTATTAAAATCCATACTTTTCATAAATGGGTCTAGGAACTGCTGTAGCAGAGTGAAAATCATTGCTTTCTCCAAAAGTATTTTAAATTTATTTTAAAAAAAAGTGCTGAGATCACCCCAGATCACTAAAACATAAATCACTTGCAACTCTACTAAACTGTTACCACATGTGTTCCTTAGTTTTGGTTTTCTGTGTGGCCTAGCCATATGTTAGTAACACTAGTCCTCCTAGCCTCCCTGGCTCACCCATTTTGACCAATATGGGTTGATGTGGCTGCCTTCACTTGGACCTGCAACTTCATAGCCAATTTTACATGGGTTACCCTCCCTATTCTCTAATTCAGTCATAGCACATTTAATTAGCCAAAGAGATACACCAGCCTCTGTTCATTTGCTATGATGAGTGTTAGTGAGCACCAGATGTTATTCATTTCTGTCTTCTAATTCCTGGCTGAGCCTCTAGCATCCAGCCTGTATGTAGTTACCGAAATTATGCTGTTGCCGAATGGGGAAGTTTCTGCCAAGGATAACCAGGTTATTCAAAGATGAATTTCATCTGGAAGCATGATTGTTTTCACTGAGACAACAAGTGACTATGTTTACCTCTCTATCACTTATATGTAAAACCTTTAAGTTCTTTGCTATACACTGTACATAGAAGTTCAGATGGTTGTAGCTCTGTGCATTACAGATCTTCAGTGAACCAGGAGGTAAAATCTTCTTTAAAGATTCCTGGAATTTGACAGTTGAGAAGAGTCCTGCATTTTCCTTCTTCCCTTCCTTCTCTGCTATGTAAAGGACAGAGAATCCAGCTTCTTCTCTTGCATGTGTTGGGACTTCAAGGAAATAGAAAAAATCCAGTTTGTTCGCTCTCACTTCCATTTTGCATGATCATTGATTATGCGAATGCTTTAAACTAGACATGGAAAGGAAAAGTTCCTCTGATTTTAGAAGTCTATGTTTTCTGAGGATGGACTATTCAAACAGAAGATTTTTCTCAGTCTACTTGTGCTACTGTCAGAAAGACATATGCCAACCAAATTTGGGTCCCTTTTGTGCTAGGTATTCTACATGTATATACCAAGAGAATTCACCTAGACATATTCTGATCTGATCAAGACAAATGGTAGGGAAATATACATAAGCAGAAAAGTGCTAGTAGACCATTTTATACTTAGTGATCTGGGTTGTATGGAATGAAAGACTGATGCTGCAGATAGACAGGTTTGTGAATAATTTAACCTATGTGAAAAGAAGGGGCTACTGGCATGAGTAAGATTCCTCATCTGCACAAAAATAGATACAACTGCCTCTGAAGTATCCCAAGACTATGCAGATAGTGTACATCAAAGCCCACAAATAAACCCAAATTTCTTTTACTCCAGTCAAATCCTATAAATGTTTATACTCTTTAGTAGGAGTGTTTCTGCAGATTAAAACACAGAACATACCTGTTTAATAGAATCTATATGTTTGCATATCTATATTATCCATCATTACAGTTTCTGAATTATTTCAAGTTTAGTCATACAATTTATATTTTTAAATGTCAGCATTTAGTTTTTGTAGATGACAATAGAAATTATTCTTTGGCTAGCTTGGCTTTCTCTGTTTCTGCAGCTCTGCAGAGAAAGAGCTTGGGCATTAGTTTATCTTTTTTTTTGTTTATTGCTTTTTTTTGCCTGCTAAGAACAAACAATCCAACATAGATGTTGGTAGTGGGAGTATTTGTATCTTGGTTTTGAGTAGCTATATAATTCCAGTCCCAGTTCTACTGTGCCAGTGCTCTGCCTCCTCATTGCTCTGGGTGACAGCAATCTACTGGTATTTCCTCCAAGATCTGTAGCAAACAACCAACATTTTGTGGAATGCTTTGGGGGAATGCATTTTCAGTTTGGCAGTTCTTCTTTCAGTTCACTTGGCTTTCTTCTAACATTTCACTGCCAGATGTATCAAAGAACACAGTCCCTAGATTTTGCTTGTATTTTGACATGTGGTTAAATATAGGTTGTGAACATAAGCATATCAGAGAATAGAAATAAAGTTGGTTATCATACTGTATCCTACAGTATTTTTGACTCAGTGTAGACCAAAACACTACAGCAGAGGAAAGCACAGTATAGATCAGGATTAGAACTCTGCATGTGTTCTCGTTCTCCTTTTTATAGAAGAGAGGAGGCAGATTTTCTGTGATTTTATCTTTCAGTGCATGTTGGCTATCTTGACACTCAGTCAGCAGAAATCAACTGGATTTTGCTTTCTGCTAAGAATGACTATCATAACATGAAATTGCTTTAATTGCTGTGACTGTTAATTATCATACTTATATATTCCACTGTGCTGCTGAGGATTAATTGTAAGGTAAGTACCTGGATGATATTTCATTGTTAGCTGAGCCCCGGCAAGTTTAATTGCAAAGAGATTTTGAGGGGGCTGTATGAGGAAAGCAGACACAAAATCTGGAGGAAAAGGGAATTCCCACAGCCCCAGAGGGGCTGGCTTTATGTTACGGCTCTCTAGGCTGTAACAACTTCAATTTCTCTGAAGTCTCTCCTTCCCTTGAGGTATAAATACACATACTGAGACTCAGTTTAGTTCTACATAGACAATGATATCAGGGCAGATACCTGTGCTTAAGAAGTAAAAAACAGACAATTTTTTTCTTCCTTAAATATATAATCAAAATTCTTGGGAGTCCCTGCCAATATGCTTTAGGTTGAGATAGATTTACAAAGAAGCAAGATTGCCTCAACAGAGGTAGCAGCCCCTTCCTCAATTAATGTGCCTGTGTCACCGGGAGAGAAATTCTGTGTTTTCTGTCTAAATAAATGCAGAATATCACTGAAGAGAATAGGCTCTAGACATCTTCTGAGTCAAGAAAGCTGAGCCTTAATTCAATACTGTGCAGAACTGGGCCTGATACTTAAGAAATAGTTAGCAAATTCGCAACAGGCAAGTTATTCTCCATTTTATCTGTTTACTCCTCCTTCTTGTTATGTGATTATAAATCCCCCCAAGTTTACACTGGAATGTGTCCAGATCAGTGAGAGCCAAGCTCATCTAAAATTGTGAGCGGAATATTTTGATTAGAGAAGTTAAATTTGTGGAAAGTGCCGCAATGCAGTACCACAGAGGTTACATTTGCTGGCTCTGCTTTGTGCTGGTGTAGGCAGCTAGGTGGGCTACAGCCTGTGTTTTATATACATTGAAAATATTTGCTTGTTGAATGGCCAATTCAAGTGGTAGGGGAAAAATTTCTCCAGATATTTTCACATGTAGGATTTGAACACCTTTATGTAAGAACCTGCTGAACTGTCCCTACTTAGACTAGAAATGCTGGATGCTTTATACTATTATGTTTTTATTTAAAGAATTTGCCTTAGAACATGTGGCCTTGTAAAGTGAAAAATTCTGTTACATTTAAACACCTAAAAAAAAAAAATAATTCAATTCATTCAAAATTTATACTTGGACCAATTAAAGTAATTCATTGCTCTTATATGACATATGATATGTAAACCCTGAGAATTTTAATATATACCATATGTATAGCAATCTAAGCAAGGTAGGAAAATGTTTTAGTCTCTTGTATAACCTTCATATTTTTTAATTTTTTTTTTAAAGAGGGAACACGCTGGGGGCTTGGGGTTTCTTGTTTTTCCTATATAGTTTTTATATAAAGAGGTCAAAGACCAGAGTGTGATTGGGCCTGGAGGACAGTGGCTGAACCAAATGAAGTAGTAGCTACTGAATAAAACCATTTGATAAATCTGTAAATATAAAACCTGTTACATAGTGCAACTCATAAGTGATATTTTGAAGAGTGAGAGAGAGTGATAGTTGAAGATCCATGTGACAATTTTGGTAGAATTTCTGCTAGGCCCTAACTTCTATTTTCCCAAATGAAAACTCAGGTATAAAGAATTTTCAATGACATTTAGGATTCTAAATGGTCAAATCAATCTGCAATGTAGAGCCGGGGAGCGTAATGTTTTTTGTTTCGGATCAATTTAATCCCAATGACCGTTACGTCTGTTGCACAATGGTAACCTGTAGGTGAGTCATCCTATCTGTGTAGGCTAAAATCTAGACTCAGACAGTCTCATAGACTCATTCAATTTGGCAAGAAGAGGAAAATACCGTATTTCAATTGAAGTGAGATGGTTTTATTGCAACTATTTCAGTCTAATGCCCTTAGTAAGCTTTATTTTTACATCCCATTGTAACTGTCTCTTTCACACTTCTATGAAGAAACTTAAAGCAGATCAAAGCTGTGTAGAGATGTGCAATCTGTGGCTGACCAGTTCCATCTTGTCCACTGTTAGTAGCATACAACCTCTTGTAAATGAAACTAAGAAATGTCTTTTACAGACAGCAGGATTTTCCTTACTTCCCCTGCAAAATCTGTGTAGAGGAAAATGCCCATATGTTTCCCTGTCTTTGAGCCAAACGGCATCATGCGATGATGTTCATAGTCTTATTATCTCAGAGGTTCCACACAATGATATGATTCATGAAATGATGGAATGTCTTTTGAAAGCTCTGGAAACAGGCTGACACCTCCCATTGAAACTGTCAGAATGTAGCTGCTCACTCTCTCTGAACCGTGAAAAGCTCAGAGGGCTGCAGGCAGTGTGATTCAGGCTGATGCGCCTGTGTTCTAGGCTCAGGGAGTGGTATCTGGGGAGACTTGATTGTCAGACTGGAAGAAAAGAGCAGTGAATAAATATTTGAAATTAGAGCCAATTTAGACATGCACATTTCCCCACTGCATTCTAATTCTGCCAAAGGTTTAAGCCGTTAAATTGTGCCTCCTTCTAAATCTTCAGACTATGAAAACTTTGAATTCCACCTTAGAGCTCAACCAATGCTCAACCACTATAGCCTAAATCTGACATCAGTTGCTTGAGTCATAGCAGTCAAAGCCCTGCATGCCCCAGTGTTGCACAGGGAGTCCAGAAACAGGATATTTCCTGTGTCATCTACTATTTCTAGCCCTGCCATGGTCAAGGCAGGTTGTTTTCAAGAATAACAGGTGGTGGGTTGTGTAATGAAGGGGAAAAATCTGTTTTGTTTTTACAAAGGCAGCTTTACAAGGAGGCCAGAGGGGAAATTCAACTCCTTCCTCCCTCTATTAACTACCATGTTGCTTCTCACTGTTCCATTGTGGCACTGGTACTTCATAGACTGTTTGCATGTGAAGTATGGCAACTCTGTAAGTTCCCACTGCTGTTTCCTAGTATGTCAGAAATCAGAGAGGGACTATGACCCTGCCATTAGGATATGCAGCATATATAATGTGGTGGTTTTTATGGGTGTCCTATAATTTTCCTACTTGCCTCTCCCATCTAGCAAAAAACCCCTCAAAACAAAGCATCTTCCTCACTTAGTACAGTGGAGTAGCACTGGAGCAGGTTATGCAGAGGGGCTGTGGAAGCTCCATCCTTGAAGTTTTTCAATATTTGGCCAGACAAAGCTGTGGCTGATCTGATCTAGTGCTGGCAACAATCCAACATTATTCAGGCCATGGATTGGATGAAACACATCCAGAAGTTCTTTCCAAACAGCATTTCTATGATTCATCACTCTTCTGCAGCCATGAGCTATAAAACCTTGGAGGAGCATGACAAAATTGTAAGGGATGGGTTCAGTTCTCATCTTCCATAGCAGAACCCTGTCTACTGCCAGTGTAACATGGATATCGGCTCTTGCCTTGCATTAAGATTACTCAAGCACACCTGATTTCTATTTATTTATTTATTTGTTTATTTACATTTTGGTCACTTCAAAGAAGAGGGCAAAGGAGGAGAAAAATGAGAGAACAGTAGTGTTATTACTTTGGAGAATGAGTAGCTATAGAAAAGATGGTTGGAGTGGACACCCATGCTACATCAGATAGAACATTTTGAATGCTCAAAGTGTACATGCTCCTATGCGAATCTATTGCTTTTATGCAGACTTGGATGGTGACTAAATGTAGCTTACCATGCACGTTGCCAAGAAGAGATGATGTATTGAAAAAGGAAGGTATTTTGATTTTCTTGGCGAGACCTCGTTAAACGTACCACATCACTCATCCCATTGGGAGAGAGAATACATCCTTAATTAGTCTAGAAATAACATCAGTGATGTGCCCAAAGGCATTTCTGGGATATGTCTTTCAAAATTCTGACACAAAATTTATGGGAGGATTGCTGGAGTTGTTCTCTCTACTCTTTCAGAGTTTCCAAAATGCCCTGTGGATAATGTTCAGTTATGTCTATATTTTACAAAAATACATCTGGAAAATGAATATTTTGAAAGGTAAAAGAAAGCCTAATGTTTTCACAAATTGCCTTAGGATACAGCATGTATGTTTTTCTGTCTCTTCGTTTTACAAAAATTTTACTCTTATGTACTATGTACTAAGTATACAACCCTCTATGTTCCAGAGCAACTATACAGTTTTATAGGGAAGTCTAGCTTATTACAGGATTGTTTATTAAATTATGGTGCTTTTGGGATGCTAAAGTTAGCTCTTTGCATTATTACTGAACATATTTAAAGCTTACTGCACCAAAGAGACAACTGCCTTCACGTAGGGAAACACATAATCTTTGTTCCCTTCACAATCTTCTCTCTGGCTGTATACATCTTTAGGATACAGAAGTTACAAGAGTTGAAGCAGCAACATAGTTTTATGTTGTGCTACTGATCCTGTTAGATATTTGAAATAGTGCCTTGTGAAATACAGACTTTTGAACAAAATTTCACTAAATATCTGAGAAGTGATATATATTCTTACAGTCTTACTAATATCAGTAAGCAATTAGTATTTAGGGGAAGGTAGGTGTCAGCAATCTATACTTTTATTCCCAATTTTTAAATAACCTGTCTAATAGGGGGAGTTTCTAGACACATATTATAAAATACACTCAAGGTTCAACTCTGCAGAAGAGCATGATAGGCTACTTATTTCTAGCTGCTGAGAGCCAGCATAGGAGCTTCAGTGTACTACCAACATAGGTATTTTCTCAGCAGGTTACAAACAGGACAGCTGGTAGAGGGAGAACCACTGGCAAAGATTAGACTTGTATAAGGTAATTATGTGTTCTTCCTGCTTATGGAGCAAAGGGGAAAAGTGACCAGAATTTCCATGCCAAAGAGGAGAAACAGGTGGGCTGTGAGCTTGGTTTCAGTAGGGAGGACACTGATGTAGGCATAAATACTTGTATTACAGTAGGATGAGTGCTTGCTGGTGCTAATCTGTCAAGAAATAAAGTGTTTGATTTGCTTTTTTTTTTTTTTTTTTTTTTTTTATTTCTACAGGACTGAGCTCAGGTTTGCACTGAATTATTTATCAAGTCTGCAAGATCTCATTCCTGACTCATTCCTGACTCCTAACTGACGTTTTTTTATCTACCACTGTATTTGAAAAATTAGGATAATTTTTCTTAGGCATATTACTTCACACTAATGTCTAATGAATTTTATCTATTTTAATGAATAGTCACTTACTCTTGTAAACTCTTCCTGCACTTCTTCAGAGACAGTCCTCATCTTTACCAGACTGAATAACTTAGACTTATCAACACACGATGTCTCTCCCTTGGTGACATCTCAGTGCTGTAAAAACTGTTTTCTCCTATGTTCACTTTCCAGTATTTAATCTGATAATTCCTTTTTATTTCCAGGCTGCTTAATATCCTTGAGAGCCTATGATGAGAAACCTTTTTTTGTACCTTATGGAAATCCATGTGGATAGTATCACCTGGACCTTTTTTTTGGTCATATATTTGCTGACATGCTCAAAGTTCTCAATATATCTGTGAGGTGCATGCTCCTTTATTAAAATGTATGGCAGCTCTTCCTCACTATATAGTTTGTCATAAATTCTTTCTTATATTCTACTTATTCCTCACTGTAGACACCCGATTAACTTGTCATTTCCAAAATATTCTGTGAAATTCTTTTGAAAATTGGTGCAAGGTTTCCTACATGCCACACTTCAGTTCTCAAGGCAGTTTGAAAATGAGAGGTAACATACCATTGTTACTGTCTTGGTTATTTCATGTTTGAGTTTCTTTTGTACTCCTCATGGAAGGCTGTGATTCTGTTTGTTTTGCCCGTTTTTTCAGTAACAGCGTCTCAGTACTTTGGTTTGAGATCCTTTTGGTGACTTCCTTGCAAAGAGTTTTGGGGTATGCATTTCACAAATCTCTTCCATAGTAACTGTAGCACTGAAAATTATATTTAGCTTTTTTGTTATGGTCTTAGCTTATTAGTACCCTGTGCATATCCAGGTTATCTACTGGCTTGACAGACCCTTGACAGGCTTCCTGCTCCTGCTGTGTTTAAGAAAGAAGTTCTGTTCTTCTGGTTTGTTTTTGTTCTTGTGCAAGCTTCTCACCTCAAACTCTGTTTTGTTTTTTTTTTTTTTTCCTTTGTCCTGACATCATTTTCACATTTGAACTGTCATAGTTTATAGTCTTTTTGACATTCCTCATTTGGACATAGCTTGTGCTGTTTGAATGATATCCTCCTACCACTAAAAACTTCTTTACCCTGATGTGTAGTGGCTTTTTGCCCTTCCATAGCCTTCTTTGAAAGATAATGTGTTTTTTTTCCTGTGCCTGTACAGTGATGTGTTAAAGTAGTCAGTCTCCAGCCTGCCTGCAGAGATTTAGCTTTCAGATTGCTCATATAGCTTCTTTTAAAGAAGCTGTCCATGTGGTATCTTTCTAAAGTCAATCCAGTTATGGTGGATTGTTTCTTCTGTGAGGACTCAGGTTTTGTACATTACAGATTAGATATTGATCATGACTTTTTGAAACAGGTCCCACTACTCCAAAGTTGTGTTAGTTTGATGTTATATTTGTATTTCATGTCACCAGCTAGTCCCTCTTTTCCCACTGATATTTTATCCACCTTTCTCCTTCCAGTTGGAGAGAATCACTGTATCACTTGTCCTCTCTACAGCACCCTTCTTCACTCTTAGGTACCAGCTCTGTTTTCTCTTACATATTGAACTAAGCTTTTTTTGAATGCATTTATTCTCAGTTTGTATATACAAAGAAGGAATAGTGTTTAATTTTCCAGCTGTGTGAGTGGGTCTAATGAGAAAATGTCATTTTCCAACTTCACTTCCTGGTACTGATAAGTTTGATGGGCAGCAGGTACCTTGATACTTGAAAAATGCGTAGAATAAATAAGGGATTTTTAGAAATTGAGAATAAAGTTCTTTAGACCTTATGAAGAGCTTTGCCAAAAAAAAAGAATGCTAGTAAGCCACCAGTTCTGGAGATTTATTTTAAGCTTTGTGCCTTAAACTGAGTTGGAGACATATGAGGAAAGATTGGTGTGGTGATGATGGGTTAGGAAAGGAATTAAAAATGAAGCAAAAAGCTTACACTTGTGGGAGAGCACAGGAATGCAGAGAGCAACACAGGCAAAATGACAGTCAATGAAAAGATGATTTTATTTTTATCTGACCTATCAAGGTCAGATGCCGAAAGGTGACAATGACTAAGTCAGGAAATGATGACTGAGTGGACGAGAGCTGTAGCTTTGCCTATGGACAGACAAGAAGGACTGTGCCTTAAAGTCACAAGGCAAAAAACTCTGTAGGATTTAAAGCATGTGATGATTTTTCTGACTGTTGAAGAGGGATATAGGCTTTTGTTTTCCTTTGTTAAAGTGAACTCTGGCTTTTGGAGGAATAAAGCTGTTTTCCCTGTATGATGCCTTGTTGCTGGGACAACCACAGCGTGCTGGGCAGTGAGTTGCTCACTGCAGGTGCTCAAAGTGAAAATCCCATACAAGGAACCATGCTGCACTGCGGACTTGTCTGCTTGTCCTGCTGTCAGGGAGAATCTTGTGCACCAGCACTGTTCAGAACAGAGGGAGATATTGAAAAATTAGAACATTTTGCACAGTGTACAAGGGAAATGTCACTTCTCATTTTTTAGGTCATTAATGCCACTTTTAGTTTTTAGATCATTATCATGAAGAGGCAGATGTGCAGATATTATGGCTGGGCTATCACATTCTCATAATATTTTCAAAGCTAACCATTTGCATGCTTGCTTTCTTCCTTCTTGCATGCTTTCTGGGATTTTGTTTTACTTTTCACGTATTCCTTTCAAGTATTCAGGTATCCACAGATATAACTGATTTATCTTCTTTTATATCTAGATGTCGTCATCGTCATGGCTAGGCTNATATAATAAAGTATATATTTTTGTTAACTAGAAGACTGATTTTCACAGAGAATATTAAGTAACTTAATTAAACCATACAATAAATCAATTTATTTGATGGAAATTTCCCAGTTATGTAAGATCCAGATTTTTTTTTAATCAAATCTGGTAATTATTGTCAGAATGGTTCTTGCCTTTGTTTCTGCCTCTGCTACAGAACTTCTGTACAACACTGGCCAATTTATTACAGTTAAACTTTTGTCACGCTGATACTTGCTTCCTTGTTTGCCCTAGTCTTGACTTGAATCCCTAGGAACTGGCTTACTGAGTGCTCATGGATGAAACTGAAATCAACAGCAGCTGTGCTTTGAAGAGAAAACATGCTATAGGAAGCCATGCGCACTTGGGAAGTCGAATCTTACAGAAGCAAAATTAGTCATACCTTTATTTTTAATCTTTGTGTGCATTTGTTTAACTTCCTTAAAGCAGGATTAAAACCTCTCACATTGTAGGGATTTGTAAGCATAAAGAAGCTTGGTTTTGTGAAACTTTCAGGTACTCCAATGAAGAGAAATATAGAAAAGTTCACAAGGAAATTTAATCATTCTGCTTCCCAAATTGATACCATGAATGACAGTCTGTGGCTATTCAGTGACTGAAAATGAAATAAGATAGATGAGCAGCATGCTAAACAAAGATGACCTGTCTTATATAGGGATTGAGATGGTGTCCTCTAGGTTACCAAAAACATGGTCTCTCTGAGTTGAATAAGTACATCTCTTTGTACTGTAGTGGAGGATGGACAAAGACAAGTATTTCACAAAACCCACAAAAAAGGTAAAGCTAATAGAAGCACAATATCAAAAGGACACAGAGGACAGGTTCTGATGGTGTTTGATCAATTGGAAGTACAAGTGGCTCAGCAGGTGGGGGAGGACAATCACATCAGAGGACCAATACAAGCATTTCATAACTGCACTGAAGTAAGTGTCAAGCTGTCTCCTGCCATTGCCAGCCCTGATCCAGCATCAAGCACTCTCTGAAGTTTGAACCCTTCCCCACCAAGCCCAGAAAAAATATGTCAGAGAAATATGCAGTTTGGAGAGAAAGGTGAAACCATCTATCAGCTTAATTCTTTTAAAAGTGGGAGTGGCACAGACTCAACTGTTTACCCTCAATCAGTCAATGTATTTTACTAATTCAGCAGGAAATAAATGCGGCAAAAATTGGATCATTTTCTGCTGAACTAGTGAGTTAAATGTGCTGATGAAATTATCTGACAGGTTTCATTCAGTATGAGGGAAAGAGTGGAACTGCACTGCTGGAAAGTTAAGGGATTAGGAAGGAAGGATTAAGATTTGTACTTTTTTGGTGGAAAATGAACAATGGGACCAGCTCAGCTGCATTTGACCATTTTTCTATGGAAAACTTTGGAATCCACTCTTGCAATAGTAAGATCTTTTTTCCATTTACTATTCAAAGCACAGGTGCCTGTTCCTTCCCAGTGGCAGGCAAAAGCCAGATAAGACTCCTGTAGGGCCTATGAAAGCATGGGGCAGCACCAGCCTTGCTGTCCCAAGAACTGTGGAGGCTCAACCACATCAAGTGAGAATGAGCTCTTCGGAGGTGGCCAGTAACATCTGGAAAGTTCTACAAATATATGCAAATTGTGGTTTTGAGATATTTCAAAGACAGAGTTCATGGAAGCTGAGTGATACAGGTAATTTGTTAGGGGAGGATGCAAGCAAAGGAGGGGTATGGTAAGAGGTGGCATAGAGAGAGTCTGGAGGAGGAGGGTGTGGAGAAGACGTGGGGTTTTTTGTGGTTTTGTTGTAGGACTGAAAGGGGAAGAGGCAATGATATGAAGCCAGCACAGATCTACTAGGACTTATTAGATCGGATGGTGTGCTGTGTGAATCTAGCTGTAGTGACTTCAGGGGGAAGTCAGTTTTTGAGGCTATGCAGTCTCTTTAATGCAGCATAGAAGTACTAATGCAGGTTCAGAGACAGATGTTTCTGGAGCTGTAAACAGCGATGGTGTATTGTAGGGACTCCATAGGGTCAGCCTGGTCTCAGCCCTGCCTTTGTGACAGTGCCCACCCAAGAAAGCTATGCCTCTCAGTTGAGAGCAGACCTATGGAGCAAAACAGCTAGTGCTAGGAGCCTAATGTCTACACTAGAAGCATTGCCGGAGGTTTCACTGCAGACTAGACCATGTGTCAGGCACAGTCTGAAAATCACTTGGGGTCTGCTGTGGCCCCAGTGCGATAACTGTGCCAACAGCAGAGGGAACATTAAACTCATTGCCCATGGTAAAGTGTGGAGAGTGATACCCGTGTTCCTATAATCCTTGTATGGGTAGGATGAGCTCATTAGCCTTCTGGCAGTCATCCTAGGAGAAGGACAACTCTGATTGCAAACCCGGGCAGATGGAGCTCGTTTAGCCCTGTAAGGCCTTCCATCTAAGAGAAGGACACTCTAATAAAACCTCCGTCCTAAGGTCCAAGCTTGCTAGGCCCTGGCAGATGAACCTTAGGACTAAAGGGTGGGTCGAGCTCTGCGCATGCTGTGTCTCACCTAAAAAAAAATCCATAGCGCAGGCTCGAGGGTGCTATCTGCTATCCTCTTTTTATCAGCACGCTTGTAAAAGGTGCTGATGAGGAGCGTGGGTGAAGCCCTCCCTAGATCTTTGTTTGCGAAGCCTAGCCGTACATACATACATACAGACCATGTGTAGTTTCCAGGATTAAATACTTCTTAGCGGTTGTATTGCATTGGGTGCGCTCATGGAGTTCATCTTCTGGCTCAGCTTTGTGAGAAAGGAATGCAGTTCACATCCTCGGAGACTGCTCAGTGATTCCAGTGCAAGTACAGTGAATGTGGATGATTGGGAGAGTTGCTTTAAAAACATGCTCCTGCTTTGAACCACAAAGCTAATTTAAGCACATGCTTGAGGATCAACAAGTCTGGATGGAGTTTATCTTCTGAAAAGCACCTGGGTGGCTTAATATGGCCTTAGAATCTTTCTTGGGTCTCGGGGAACCTTTGTATTCAATGTTATGGGGAGAGTGCTGCCTCTGTGGCAGTATAGGGTGTTGCTGCTGAACATGGCTGGCACACTCGGCCCTGGGGAGGCAGCAGACGCACTACACCTAGATTTTCAGATTTCAGTTTCTCTGTTTTGTATACATATTCACTGGGCAACTGGCCATTTGAAAGTGCAGATAAGTCTGCTCTGAGGCTGAGGTTTGACCTAAGTTTTGTGTCATTATGTGAGCATCTCTAACTCCGTAACACTTTAACTGTTTAAAAATCAGAGGGCTGTTCAGTCCCCATGCCTTGGTATGATTTGACCTTTTCTTCTCAAACTCCTGACAACTTCAAAAGCTTTTTTCCCCTCCAAGTACTTTCTTGACAAGCTGATTTAGCACCTGCTGAGCTGGTAGCCCCTACACAAGCGGTGGAGGCTAAGGGGAAGGAGGGAACAGGGAGGTCTTGCAGGTGGGATCAGTAGGCCCTGATGAGCTCAGGATTTGGCCATTTCAGTGTGGGACAGCTCAGAGAGAGCATGTTTGTGGTAGCAGGTAAGTGAGGGGGTCTTTGTCTTGGGTGTGCTGAGAGTTGGGAAGGGTGGATGGCTGTTGATAATTTTGCTGCATTTTCTGGTGGGCAAAACTGTTTCTCTGCGGTTCTTTTTTTGATATGGATGGTGAGTTCCTGCAGGCAGGCAAAGGAGGGGCAGGCTTGGGACTGGAGAGTGCTATTTCCACCTAGAGAACTCATTTTCAGAGCAGTGTTATCTGCAGTAGGCCTGGATTTGCTGGGGCATTAAATCTATGCTGTGCTTCAGTCTGGGTGGTAAAGTTCAACTTCCTCAACTGTTTTTATTCTTTCTAAAGCCCCAAACATTTGTAAAGACTATTACTGTAGCCAGAGCCAACTCTTGGATATAGGGAGGCAGTTAGCAATACAAATAGTACCTCAGCTCTGATGAGCAAAGGATATTTGTTGAAGGCCCAAAAGATAGTTAATGGCCATTCTGATAAGACAATGTTTATAACATAAAATTTAATTTGAAAAATAATAAGTAATGACTACATTTTCAATATATGAAATAAGTATTTAAAGGCTTACATGCATGCATTCCCACATGGTGGGGGTTCTGATTAAGCAAGGTGGTAATGATATGTTCTAGCCATAATAATAATATAACTAAGTGTTTTTGTTCTTGAATAGTCAATGCAAACAGTTAATGTTTATAGCACAGGGTGAGTAAACTTGTAAAGTTTGAGATGGCTTTCACTGTGTGTAAGTATGCTGCTAGTAAGGCCTTGCACAGACCTCCCAAAGAGCTGTGTCTGTGTGCCCTGAGGATAGTATGTACAGCTCTATGTCAGGCATAGGCATCTAGCTTGCATCCTGTTTGCTTGTTCGTGAATGATGTTGGTGATAGTTTGATACCAACAGCTAAGGTGAAAAAGAGTTTAAATTGTTGTTGGTTTTATGTTTTTAAAGATAATAGTTTGCCTCCATGCATAAAAATAAACTGTTTTACTGTATTGCAGCATCTGAGTCATTTCAGGAAATGGGTCAATGACTGGAATGTGAAATTTCTTATTCTCCTTATAAAAGTGTATGCTACATTAATATGAGGTGGTAATATGGCAAGTAGGGCTTGTAATGTGCTGATGGACCTATTCTGCATTTTATTCTCTAAAGTTGTCTGTCTTTAGAGCTATCAGACTAGTATATAACATTTAAATTCTTGAAAATATGGGTTGTTTTCTGCCAATACTAATTATTTCTGCTATATAGCGGATATTAGTACCTTGTAGCAACCTATGATTACTAGAACTATCTGATATTTCTTGCTGTGTTCTTCCTACTATGGTATTACCTCATACTAGTAGCCAAGAAGATTTTTTTGCCATCCTACTACCTTGGACTCTGCTGAATGTTGAACTATGTTTTTAAAAAGAAAATAGGGAAGATTAAAGAAGCCTTGTTGTAAACAGATTATCTTAAAAGCTTTGACCCTATTAAGATAAGATTTTTTTTAAATTTTTTTTTTTGTTGTTAAATGACTGTTGCCTTCAGTTTCTAAAAATAGAGATCTAACTAGTATGGGGAGCTATGCTGTGTTTTAGTCTCTGTGGGTAGATTTAGCTGTAAACTGGGCTAAAAGTTTAGCCTAGTAGTGGAATGCCTACACTAACTTCAAACTAGCCAGTTTCAGAACAAAGAGCTGTAAATCCAGCAGCATGAACCCAAAATGATTATCTAGCTTTTCCCAAGGATTTTTCAGTCTTTTGTGTTTACAATGTTTACACCATTAGCCTGTTGTTGGTAAAATGAAATACATAGTGTGTGAACAAGTGGAGAGGACCATCACAGATGGACTGGAGAAGTCTTGGTGGAGGAAGGAAAATAGGATGTTTTAGAACACATTGGACAAGTATAGTATTGAAGTCAACCAGTGATGGTAGTCAGCTTGTTTGATTGGTACACAAATAGGAAAACAATAGAGTTGGAGGGAAAAGGAAGCACTTGTAGGATGAATAGGCCAGAAAGTTACTGGCTGAGCAAAGTGTAGTCAATTCTGTAGAAGCAGGAAGTAGAAACTAGCAGAGTGTCAGGGGTTAGAGTTTGCCACTAAATGGGTGATGGACACTCTCTATTAACACCTCTGCCTTTCCAAAGTGAAGAGAAAGTTAATAAGATTTATGGACTGGAAAAGAAAACCAAAACTAGTGAAAATAATAACAATAAATATATTCGACTCTGTGGCAGGCACTGGCGAAGTCCCAAACTGGACTCGGGCAGATGAGAGCTGGATTCGGGAAATCATGGATTAGGATCAGAGGTAGAATGTACAGAGTCCTCCTTGGATGCTGGCCATTGAAGAAGGGCTTGACACTCATGATCATAGACTTTTATGGAATGTTTGAAGCAAAAATAGAAAAGAGTTAATAGGATTTAGTGCTTAGGTATTTAAAACTCACTGTAAGATGAGCCAGAAAGATGAACTTATTGGTAATAACCTGAATAGAAAGGGGTGAAATTGATATTTTGCGATTGGAGAGGAGGGTTTTGCTGTTTTAGAGGCATGAAGTGATTAGATTTCAACCTTGAATCGGACCAGCATAAGTGGAGAGGGAACATGGAAAACAAGTTCAGAGAATATGGAAAGGTGCACACAATGAGTTTTTTAGCCAATAGATATGGCTGTAACAGAGGCAAAACCAAGACTATGACATCTAGTGTTGTCTGGTATGGTAAATGATGGAGTAGAAAAGTTCAGAGGCAAGATTAAAATTTGATTTGGGAAAGCTTAAGTTTTATTACTAGAAGTGATTGGTTTTTATATTGCAGAGATATTCTATTTAATAACATAAGGAGAAAAATCTCAAGGTAATCTTACTGTTGTTATTTTTAATATAAATGTTATTCTAATAAGCTGAAGACTTTCTAGGGCATTTTCTTATTGTGTTAATTACATAGTTCTTTAGTGGTTGAAATATGAAACTAAAGGAAAACAAATACAGTAATACCACCGTATTATATGCCCTGGAATATTCCAACAATGCAGCACTTGGTCTAGGGCCAGACAAAAACACCTGGAGTTTGTGTTTTTTCCATCTGAGGACCTCAGCTCATTAGTGGCTGACAGAAGTGTCCTATTACTTATGTCTCTGCTGTAATCTTTTGGTGTGTTGGGAATGATAGTTGCTTTGCTTTTGGGGTATATGTTGAGTCATGATTGAATAAGGTTTATTCTGTAAGGGAAAGATTTTAATCGACCTCATGGATGTTGAAAAAACAGTGACATAAATTTTTCAGGTTTAGGGTTACTGCTATCTTTGTTTTTGACTTTTTTTTTATAATTTGTGAAGCTATTTCTGAGCATTGGATGTTTGCACTAGATGCAGTTATGTTATGGGGAAAGAAGAAACAAGCACACTATCAGTTATAAACTTGTTAGTCTTAAAAAACATGAAGGAAGGCAGTCCCACCTAGGGAAACTGAGTTTTCAGCCTTTTAATCTCATAGCCTCTCTCAAGACCCACATGCAGATAGGAAACTGGTGACCCAGTTCCCCTTCAGGCTGTAGTAACAAGAGTGAAGGTGTTTATCTTGTAAAGAGGAACTTCTCTGTATAGTGAGTTAGTATGAATGTGGGGCTCCAAACTCATGAGAAACTGGTGTATGGTTCTGGCCAGCATGTTTGAGTTGTCTTGTTGTGAGAGCACAGTGGCCTTTTTGTACTTCAAATGGGTGTAACTTTGCAGTAGAACAACAGTTCCCACACCTAATCTCTCTTAAGTTAGGAAGAGAGGCTCAGGTGACCTTGATGATAGAGCAGAAAACATCCCCTACCTACTATGTAGGTGGATGTAGATGTTTAATGAGTTTAGTCAAGGCAGACTATGTATATCTCAGGCACAGTCTGAAAATCACTTGGGGTCTCCTGTGGCCCCTGGTGCGATAACTGTGCCAACAGCAGAGGGAGCATTAAACTCATTGCCCACGGTAAAGTGTGGGGAGTGATACCCATGTTCCTATAATCCTTGTATGGGTCATCGTTGTGGGTAGGCTTCGCGAATGAAGATCCAGGGAGGGCTCCACCCACGCTCCTCATCAGCACCTTTTCCAAGCGCGCTGATAAAAAGAGGATAGTGGATAGCCTGCACAATGGATCTTTTTTTTGGTGACACACAGCATGCGCAGAGCTGGACCCACCCTTTAGTCCTAAGGTTCATCTGCCAGGGCCTAGCAAGCTTGGACGCTGGCAGCCAAGTCCTTAGGACATAGGTTTTATTAGAGTGTCCTTNCAGAGGTTTAACCTCTTAGATGGAAGGCCTTACAGGGCTAAATGAGCTCCATCTGCCCGGGTTTGGAATCAGAGTTGTCCTCCTAGGATGACTGCCAGAAGGCTAATGAGCTCATCCTACCCATACAAGGATTATAGGAACATGGGTATCACTTCCCACACTTTCCCGTGGGCAATGAGTTTAATGCTCCCTCTGCTGTTGGCACAATTATCACACCAGGGGCCACAGAAGACCCCAAGTGATTTACAGACTGTGCCTGCCTTGTATGGGTAGGCGCTTGTAAAAGGCGCTGATGAGGAGCGTGGGTGGAGCCCTCCCTGGATCTTTGTTCGTGAAGCCTAGTCACGACGACAACGACTATGTATATCTCTGACCTTTGCAATGCAACATTCAGTTGATGCATTAACTATGCTAGGTTCAGTAAGACTATGATTTATAACACTTTTGTTTAAGAAAAATGGGATAGAGTCATTGTCAATGTTTATGGCCTAACCCTTCCTTCAGGTAGTGTCAACAGTGGAATGGAAACCCTGATATACAGCTGTTTAGTAAAGGCACTCCATGCAAAAATCTGGGAGGTGAACTTTTGAACTGGATTGCAAATTTGTGAATGAGAATCATGGCTTCCTATGTTGAATGTCATCACATACTACTGATCTGTTATGCAGCAGCATTCAGTAATAGATGTGGTACTTGGGGATATGGTTTAGTGGTGAGCGTGGTGGTGTTACGTTAATGGTTGGACTCGATCTTGGAGGTCTTTTCCAGCAATATCAGTTATATGATTTTAAGAATTTTGATTTTCCTGAATTTAAAGCCTGCTTCTGGCTTATCTGACAGGCAATTCTGAATATGCAAATTATCATTTCCTTTGGTCCTTCAGTGTACTTCCCCCCTTTCTCTCTTGGCTGTTTGGCAATGGGTAAGCAACTGCTTTCCTTCATTTAGAGGAAACAACACAAAAAGGCAGCATGGATTTTTGTGGAGGAAGTCTGCAATGGCATTTTACTTTGTTTAGCTGTGTTTTTGAGTTTGTTCCTAACTCCTTTCCTTAAACATAGTTAAATGGAAAGTAAACCATGTCAAGGTTAGTCCTGCCTTATTACTGATCTTACTGAGGGGAAAGAAATTTTAAAGTTCATGCAATACCTACTTATATGGCAAGACTTTCTTATTGAAAAAGTCTGTGGATTGTGCAAATGTTAGTTATTCACATAAAGTGATTGTAAGTGAAAAAAATGACTAAGTATATGAAATACTTTTTCAGGTGAACATCAATAAAACTTCTCTTCAAAACAAATGGGGGTATCCCATTGTAGAGAAAGGGAAAGACCCTACAGGTTGTGTTGGAGAGGAAGAATGTGATTAAAATGAGAATTTAGAATAAGAAATTTATGCCCAGCATTGACTTGCATTGTTATGATTGAAAGTAGGGTAAAATATATCTGTTTTGATAGGAAAATGTTATAGTCAAAGCCATCTGCTTTTGGCTTGGAAGCCTACGGGTGATGTTACAAAATGATCAAGGAGTTCATGTGGTGATAGGGTGGGTTGGGTCCTCTTTCCATTTCCTGTTCCAGTAAACTGGAAGGAATGCAAAACGAAAGCAATTTTTAAGCTTAGATTTAAAAGATATGTCAGTCCTGGGTCAGGTGAGTAACTACAGCTGTCTAAAAGGAAAGAATTTTTTTTCTTTACCAAAAAATAAATAAAAGGCAGCACCTGGAGCATCCAAGGCCTAGCTCTCTTCCTCTAGATCTGAAGTTTTACTTTGGAGGCTTCAAAGCTTCTGAGTGCCTTGCACACGATCTGACATGTACCCTGGTTTGTGATAAACATTTTTTTAAAATAAAAAACAGACTGATACTTAAAAAATACCAAACACTCAAAGGCAGGCAAATCACTGTAATTTTCTCTCCATTTACTTATCATTTGCATATATGAAAAGACAGACTCATACAGTCTGTAGTTAACAGTAAATAAGCAGAAGTCTTTGTAAAAATAGCCTGATATTTTTCCTGTTCCTGTCTGACCTCCCTCCGCAACCCATACTCTTTTGTGTCTGTCTTAGCAATGCTTTCACTCCACCTCTGCAAAAGGAACTTATACGGAGGTCAGACACAGCCACATGTGTTCTGGAAGGTCTGGAGCAGGAGGCCTGGTGGGAACAGCTACCACACCTGCAGTGGGGCTAGGCCATGGTGTGCTTCCCCACCAGTTGCACTATATCAGTGTTTCAGGAACACAGACCAAGCTGACAGGCATAATTTTGTATCAATTAGTTTATGAACCCTGGTTTGCCATAATGATGATCCTGAATCTCATGGTTTTCCTAAAAAAACAAAAGCTCACTGGCTTTGTTCAACCCTGTTCCCACAGCAGTAAAGGCAGTAAAATATATATCAAGTAGTAATTAGCAAAAGAGAAATAGTTCCTTCAATGAAAACTTTGAGAAACCCATGTAATTTGAACAGTATGGCATTCAGTATACTGTAAACTCTTGATAAGTTGCAATGACATTCCTTAGCTTTTATATCAGTCCAACCTGAATCATATTTCAGTCACGTTGCCCTCTGCTAAACTGTGAATTATATCCTTAGAGATTTAGGAAAGTTTTAAGTGTTCAAAAATCTAGGGCTTTTTTGTGAGTAACACTTTATTATGGGTCATTAAATTGGATTTGATATATGGGTCACTAAACTGAATTTGATAGTGAGTTACTTTGAGAGCTTTATTATGGTGTTTGGAATGACACAGGATTAAATGTTAGAAGAGAAAAACCGTCAAAAATGAGAACATACAGTGTCATGACAGCAGTAATTAGAATGGCTATGACATTTCCTAGATTTATGGAGAAGCTTTGTATTTATTAATGAAAAGGTGGTATGAATGTCACTTTTCTTCCTTTTCCTTCTAAGCTGGGTGATGGGTAGGAGGATATAATTATTTCCTATCTTTTCATCTGAAATCAAAGTTCAGAATTTTTACTGACAGGCTGAATTTTAATAGAATGAAGGGCCACAGACAGTGGAACCCATATTTATTGGACATCTTCAGAGCATTGTGGCTTCTTGGTTCAAGCTGGGCTTTTGTTTTATCCTGGGCTTCAGTATATTAAGTGTATAGTGTCCAGTCTTTTGTGTACTTTTTTCCCTACCATGTAGAAAGGGATTTTCATGGCTAGGGAAAGCAGTTTTTGCCAGAAACTTTTCTCATCCAAATAGAACTGGCAAGTGGCCAAAAATGTGCTGGTTCTTTGGTTGTGAATTTTAATTTCCGGACAACTCCTTTTAGTACTTGTTCCTTTAGTTCTTTTGGTACTTGTGCCTCCTTAGTTCCTCTAGTACTTGTAGCTTTGCTTCTGCCATTGCTATTTTGAACAGAGGTTGTAAGCAGACTCACAGTCCCAAAGGTAACATTGGCAGGATCAGCCTCCAATCCCAGACCATCAAGTAGATTATGGGGAGGGACTCTACCCTTTGCTAGCCTTCCTGCTCTACCTGGGAGGTGGAGGCTAGCAGCAGTGTGGCCTACTAAGCATGCAGCCTGCCCACAGCTATCAAAATCCTCACTGATCTGTCTGCCTGATGGGCAGATGAAAGCCAGGCTACTCAGCATGCAGATGGTAGTGCAGGTTGCCCTACAGTTGAAAAATTATAAGGGGATTTTTTTACTTTGTTGGCTAGAAACTTCTTTACCCTCTTGTGAATAAAAAGCTGCTCTTTTTTTTTTTTTTAAACTCATTGTCATTCATTCAACAGTGTGAAATCTGCTCATTTTGAAGTATCCAGTGTTTTTTCCCTAGCAACAAGATTTTTCTTGTAAATGACAGATTGGGTGTAGGAGCAGGGTGGGGCAGGATGAAAATATTTTACTCTAGAATACTGTTCAATACCTATTGTCTTCACAGCCCTAGTGTTAAAATCATACTACCGACTGTTTTAAGTCAGGTTCCCTTACACGATAAGCAAATTTGAGTTATACAATTTGTTCTTAAATTGACATTAGAAAATACAAAGTTTTGAATATAAAAATTATTTATGGATCATGCATCTCAATTCTGCATCACCCATGCAGGAATGATTTGTCTAAAATTTTTCTTAATAAAAGGTATGTACTTGAACATGAGCTCTAAAAATCTATGGCACAGTACTTTAAAAGCCTGTTTGCATTTTGTCTGTTTCTTTAAAGGGCTTCCGTATTGTCTCGGACTCCCCTGGAAATGCAGTAAGGATTCATATCACATCTCGGTTGCCATGGCAACAGCAGTCTTTCCCATAATGAGCTGCATCATCTGAACTGATGTCACAGCATCATGCAGCAGGTCACACAAGGCACCTCCTAGTATTGCATCTTACAGATGTGCCGTAAACATCAAAAGAGGATGATTGGAACAGGACATGGTAAGTGCAAAATGTTGTGCTGTTCTTAATTGTACCATTATTTTTTCCTGTTTTATGAGATTTTCCCAATATAAGGATGTGTGGGCTTTGCCTTGTGAAAATCATTTTGAAGGAAGATGCTGCATGCCTAAATATTTTTCAGGCAGACAGGCTAAGACAAAGGCCTACAGAAAGCTCCTTCAGTCTGAATATTTAGACTTATCTCTGCATTTGTGATAATATGCTGAAGATTTGAAAAAAATATATTTATATTTCACAATCCATTGAAAGTTGTTACAGTCTGATTTGGTTAAATGGAATAGCTGTTTTCAATTTTAATGCTATAAACACAGCTTGTTCTTTTCCCTGACATTTTATGTAAGTGTTCCTATTTTATGTAGTTCTTCTTTTAACCTATTTGATTTCAGTAGCATGAATATCACCTATTTAATTTCATTGGCCTTACCTAACGTGATAGTACAGAAAATACTCTGTGAACCAGTGCTGAACAAGCAGCTGGAACAGTATTGATTTTAAACATGATTCAGGACTGTCCTATTTCTATTGGTATTCTTAAAAAAGCAAAACATTGCTATAATTGTCAAACAATAACCAGATATCTTGAAAGTATAGTAGCTTTTAGCTCTCCTACTGTTTGACTTTCTTTCAATCTATTTTTTTAATAATAATATGGATTTAGTGAACTGTAGAGCTACCTTTGACTGGAAGGAATATAAGCAATTTTTTTTCTGGTGCAGTTGCAGTAAAAGGTGTAGTCAAAGATTCAGGCATTCTGAGAGGTTTTGCTATGAATAATATAATAGGAAGAATTATAAAGGCTTCCACCTCTGTCATGTGAAGAAAATATATATCTTTTATATTTAGCAAGCTGGTTAAAATCATGTCTATAATATCTAGCAATTCTTTACAATGTCCAATATTTGTTTATTAAATAAGGTCTTGCTTCCAGAGGCCAGGCTGATTTTGCTTGACTTCAAGTTAATCTTGAGGGATGGTATACAAAACTTTAATTATTTTATTTTGCATGTTTAAAAGAGACAGTCTTTCAGCTGTTTGCTATTAGAGGGAAAGAAAAGACCAGACACATGTCATTTTAATTGATCAATATGTCCACTAGGAATTAGGGAGTGGTCTCTGGCTCTGTTCTCCCTCTGTAGTTTATATTTCAAAAGTGCAGCAAGAAAAAATAGAAGCCACTAATCTTGTGGTGATGTTCTATATTTATTATAGATTTTAGTCCCTTATACTTCAGAGTCATAAAGATAATGAGATCTGGCTGTACTTCCTAGGGATGGGTGCAGTGGTCTTGTCTGGCACAAGCTGGAATGGAGCTCCTGTATCTTAATTAGATAATCTGTCCTGCATCTCATATGCTTTTTTCAGCATGGCCTGGGTACATTTGTTGGGTTTTTTCCTTCTGTAAAACACAAAGTAGATGACTGTAAATGAACATTAGAATAATGTTGCTGTACTTATTTGTGATGCATTTTACAGTATGAAAGTAGTGGTCTCTTGCGTTTGCTGTGCTCTCATCAGGCAAACTCAGAAGGTATGAGTTAGCAAGAGGATGGGAGGGAGGGCAAGACAGCTAATGTCTGGCTAGTGTCAGATGTGAGGAGAGCTGATGAGCAATGCTTTTTAACTTGTAACCTTAGAGACCATAAAAGAGTGGATGTAAGACATATTTGCTTAAATATTATGCCTTTATTAATAATAATGTGTGTTGTTAGATTTTGCAAATGACTTGATTATCAGTAGCATTTCTTGAGTAGACTTAAAATGAGGGGGAAACATACTGGTGGGGGAAAAGAACAACTTTTGACATTATTAGTGGAGAGATGACCTGCTATGGAGCCCTCAGAACAGATCTTTTTTTAAAATCTTTGTAACAATGAGAATATAGATCATGTTCTTTAAATATTTTTTACTGTTCTTTTACTGTATTCTACATGTCTCACAACACTGTTTGCCCTAATAAGCACCAATTAGTAATAGAGCTGCAATGTTATTACTTGTTTCTTGATGAACATCTCAGTTAATCTGATACCATCTGAATGCCTTGATTGTAGAATACTTCCTGTTCATTTTTACATGGGCCCAAATATTTCACTGAGGACTCTATATGAGAATATGGAAGAGTATAGAGTGACGAAGAGGGCCTTACTATGAAGAGCAAGTCTGATTGCTTGAGTCAGAACATGACCGAATGTAGAAACATTACAGATGTAATACACTTTTTTCTTGCTGTTGAGGCAGATTCATAATTGGTACAGTTATGAGTGAGACAGCATTAAACAGCAGGAAAACTGTTGTTGCTTTCAGTTCTGTTCCACAGCTGGTTTTGCTCATTGTTAGTGAAGACAAAATGTTTTGTAAATATGTGTATTCTTACCTGAAGTAGCTGAATTTGGACACTTTATTTGGACACTTTATTTGGAGGCTAGAGGAGTTCTGTATATGCAGGTTCATACTGAAGTGTAGATGGAGATTGGTGTATACCAGTGAACTGAAACAATGTTACTGTTTAATCTTTACTTTCCTCTAAAAGATTTTATTATGTTATCAATTAAATAATTCCTATATAGCTTAACACTGAACACAAACAGAAGCATGGTTCCTCCCAAATCAGCAGTAGGAACTGATGACAAAACCTGACTCCAGCAATCGAAATTTGTACAATTTTAACACTGTGTTTGTTTTTCTTTTTGGTCAGCCTGTGCAAAGCATACTTAGACGGGATAAGAGCATGTCTTCAAGGGAAGGAAGCCTTCTTTATTCTCTAAAGAGGAGTGTAGGGAACCCTGTGCTTTAGACTTTATCTCCTGTGGGTCATGTTGCAGTAGAAGAGTGGTTGTGGGTGTTCATCTCTCCCACCCCTAGCAGGTCTGGAATGGGTCTGTGTCCAGGAGAACTCATCCCTGGAAAGTCAAATAAAAGCAGTTGTCTTCATCAGAAGTGCTCAGGCATTGATTAGAACTGGTGGCATTTCCAAAACACTGGTGAAATATTTCCTTCAAAATAATTGAGGAATTAAAAATAATAATAATAAAAAATCCTATGCCATGTCTTACTTACTTACACCCTTCTGTCAAAATCACTGCTGTGTCATGAAAGAAATAATTACAAAATTCTGGGCTTGGCTTATTTTTTTCTGGTCTATGCTGGGGGCTACTAGTTTCAGGGACAGGTACTGTCAGCAGGAATATCTGAAGTTGCAGAGTTGTATTTAAAAGGAAAAAGATTCGCATGTATTAAGAGATACCATATTTGCCTGTTGAAATATATTTATATTTTGTATTTTTATTATGGCCTATGCTATATAACAAAGCATCTATACATTCTGCAATGAGACATTACACTGGTATTGCTGGAATAAAATTAATGATACATGAATGCAAAGATGACTTCAAGAAATCGTCTTGCAACTAATTTATATCTGAACACTAACATTTCTGTGGACTGGAGGGGAAAAAGATGCCTTTGGCTTTGCCCTTTTGGTGAAAAAAGCCACTCATTAAAGCAGGTTCTAGCTGCAGAAAGTAGGAAAATTTGTGTATCTTATCCCTATCACACGTCACCTGGACTGGTCCAGGTCTTTATTGCCAGAGGAAAGGAAGGAGCAAAAGGAAAAGATAACCTGGATGGATATGCTAGATTGCTGCTTGATGCAGTGAGGGAGCATGACCTACAGTTACCAGAAGTGGCAACAGATAGGCAACCATACCTGACATCGCTGTCATGATCCTGAACACTCCTGAAAACTTGGATGCCATCTTGGGTTTCTCAGCTTCTGCAGGCTTTGGTGTAGGGGAAGAGAGACCTCATGTACACTCCTAACCCTAACAAGTTCTTTTGATAGACATTTTCTATTCTGTCAGTACATAAAGGCTCCCTGTCCCTTGTTTGCCGAGTGGGCACATATGCCATTTAGTCAGTTTTCTCATACAAAGGCCTATGGAGTATTTTCTTTCTCATATTCAGTTTTGTATTGAAAATTTTCAACTGTTTAAAAAAATTAAACCACCAAATCGCACTTTACGTCCATCAAATCAAACTTAAAAATGCATAATATAAATCACTTAACTGGTTTAGCATGGTCACAGTAGTTTTAACTATATGAATAGCAATGCTACAAATATACATGTGTACATATATATAATGTCACAAGGGTAATCACAAAAATCACTCTTTGAGTATCAAAATGCGCTTTCTTGAAGCAAAATTTTTCTTACTTTTAAAATGCCTTCAGAAAAGCTTTGCTTCATGAGGAAAAGGGTTGGAGAGTAAATTAAAAAACCAAACCAGATTGCTCTTCCCTCCCTGTTTTGTGGTTGAACTACAGGTTTCAAATATCTAGACTCTTGGGTACTTTGAATCCCAGCAAGGCTGACTCAGCTTTTCATCCCTCCAAGGTCAAAAGATTCAACTCGGTGTAGTTAACTATGTCTGGCACTTTCAGACAAAATATTTAAAGCCAGGAATGCTCTCTGCTCTGTCTCAGTTCTCATGGCATGTGTTAGATACAGGCTTGTTCTGGCAGCCTTGACCAATATGCTGTCACCTCCTGCGTCTTATCCGGTATTCAGTCCCTGTGCCAGGCAAGAAGGGACTTTCAACCACTGAGTGAATGTCTTCTAAGGCACCTGGAAGTGGAGATACCTTGTAAATACATGTTAAGTGTTCTCCAACCAAGGGGATAATCATTGTGATCTATGGAGAATATCAGGTTGGAGTATGAGCACTGTGAATTATAATGACACTTTCTTACCTTTGCTACCTAAGTGGCTTCTGGAACAGTTATGAGCACCCAGGGCAAGTAGCCAGTTCTCCAGAGGACTGATTGTTTTGCGGAGTGAGGCAGTAAAAAGGCAAGATGCAAAGAGAAACCCGGGACGGTCTGTGAGGCAGTCAGGCTTCTGTGGGCAGGTAGGCTGGAAAGGCCTGGCTGGTGCTAGCGCACCAAGTCCAGTACTTTCTTATAGGCACCAATTATACTAAGCATATAGCCAAAATGTGCTCTGTTTCTTTGGTAGACATCTTTCAAGTGATAGTGATTTCTATAAGGAAATAGCTCTATGAAATAATTTCCCATCCCCCATGGGTACAGTATCTCATGGGAGCTGACATACTTAAAACAACAGCCATTGGTAGCATTAGGTTGTATTAAAAGAAGTCCTAGTTTTCTAGGTGAGGAAGCACCCAACTGTGATAGCTAGTACTGTTTTCAGTCTGACTGTATACATATTACTTTCTCATGCTGTTTTTTCTTTTTTCTTTCAAGAGTTGTCCTGAACTGATTGCCTTGTAAGCTCAATAGTTGTTATAGCTTCATAAGGAAGCAGACGTGAAGTTGCTTCATGAGCTGTCAAAGAATAATATTAATTTTTTACCAGCTTGATGTGTGGATAAAATAAGTATGTACTGAACGCAAACCATGTCTTTTTTTTGTCATTTTTGCAGCATTTTCTCCCTGGACTAAAAGCTTGTAGCAAAGTCTGTACTTCAGTCTTAAAATACTTCCCACCTAATCTCCATAACTCTGCACACTATGGTGGACTTGTATTTCTTGTTTCAAATCCTGCTCAATTCTATCACGTGTTGATGTCTGCATCTTACTTGTTCCTTCCAGCTTTCTGTTGCTGAATGTTATGCCTGTAATTGGTCTTTTCTACCAAGTTGTCATTCTTTTCTTATTCAAATCACTTGGAAAATAGTTGCATTTCCTCTGGATTATATATAAAAACTGGTTATACACAGAAAACTTGGGACTTCAAGGCTATTACTATGTTTTAAAACAATAAAACAGTTCATATATCTCTACCAAAGTTTGCACAGGACCATTACAGTGTGAGGACTGTACAAATAACTGAGAAATGGTGAAGTTTTTCCTCACTGAAGTGCATTAATTTTCAGTTTTAAGTTGAGATAAACTATTTTCCTCACTTTTCCTAAATATCCTTCATAAGGGATAAACAAACAAGTCCAAGTTTCTTGGAAAAACTTTGGCAGACAATGGGGAAGAAACTATTTTTCTTATTGCTTGTGGAGTACTTAAAAAAGAATATAATCTTTTTATCTGTTTGGCTTTTTACTTTTCTGTTTTTTGCTTCTGTGCTTGTTTCCAGAGGTTTGTTATTTATGGTTGTTGGTTCTATTGGATAAAGCTGGTTAAAATGGAGATCCATGAAATGTCAAAGGATTTAAGGCAAAAGTGACTGTTATCTACCCTAAATTAGGCTGCAACTTAACACAATGTGCTTGGGAATGCTCTAGACTTTCAAAAGAGACGGATCTGCTTGCCAACCTTTTGCACAAACCTTGACTGTACTGTTTAAAAAACCCAATACCTTAGTTGCTGGAAGCTGGACCTTTATAGGTTTAGCTGGCAACAGAAAGAAAAGGTTCTGTGCACCACTTTGTTTGTTTGTTTTTTAAATAGCACATTTGTTTTGGAAGTTTTAAAGCAGTGCTTCCTCTGTTGTCTAGATAAGTGCTTATCCTTTGTTTTGCTGTGACAGAATATACACAGGCAAGGGAGTGGACATAAAAAATATTTCTCAAAATAGATGAAAAATATTTAAGAAAACAACTGACTACAAAAATATTAGGCTCATTAGTTAGGAAATTGTAAGTTAAGGATAATCATAGAATCGTTTGTGTTGGAAGGGATCTTTGGAGGTCATCTAGTCCAACCCCCCCGCAGTGGGCAGGAACATCCCCAACTCTGAGGTTGCTCAGAGCCTTGTTGAGCCTCACCTTGAATGCCTCCACGGATGGGGCCTCAAATACCATCCTGGGTAACCTGTTCCAGTATTCCACTACCCTCATGGTAAGGAACTTTTTCCTAATATCCAATCTAAATCTACTCTTCTCTAATATAAAACCATTTCCCCTTGTCCTTTCACTACAGGCCTTTGCAAACAGGCCTTCTCCAGCCTTCTTGTAAGTTCCCTTTAGGTACTGGAAAGTCACTAGTAGGTCCTCCCAAGGCCTTCTCTTCTCCAGGCTGAACAATCCCAGCTCCCTCAGCCTGTCCTTGTAGGAGAGGTGTTCCAGCCCCCTGATCATTCTTGTGGCTCTCCTCTGGNTGTCACTGATAAATGTCTGGTTTACACTACAAAGTAAAACTTCAGATGCTTGTAACTGAGACTACCAATACATACTGTTGAACAGGTGACTTGTATTGCATTTTTGCTGTTTCAATAAACATAAGTTTTTCTGACAGGTATTTATTTGATAAAGATTGATAAAACCCATATAGTCAATACAAATCACAAAGAAAGAAGCCAAATATTGTCAAGGCTGAGGGCTGTGTAAAATTGTTTTTTTTTCAGCTGATATTGTAAGACAAGCCTTAAAGAAACCCAAATGAAATACTGGTTAACAATGACAAAACTAATGAAAGACTTTTCTCAACACTAAGTTTTTGTCATGAAAAACTACACTTCAGAGCTGAGTACTATTGACAGACTAACTAGAATCTACAGAGAGTGTTTGGTGTTTGCAAATAAGGACATTTTTCAAATTCGCATGTAGTTACTTCAGAGTGCTTGCAGTTTTCAAGTGTTAGATCATGTTTAGAAGCAGCTTTTTCTCCTGAGGCAGCTAATTCCCTGGCCAAAACACTTCTGTACTTCCAGCTGCACTGTTAGTCTCCTAAAAGATACTGTAGTTTATTAAAATAATCAGATTTTGATTGTCACAAAAAACCCCACCCATAGCTTCATCTAGAAAAGTCTGCTATCAGATTTTAGTGCGTCTAGTCTGTGTTGCTAAGGCAGTGACACAGCAGATATGTGAGTTGCCATTTTAAGGGTCAGCTATAAAAATATGCAGGGTATATTTTATAGATCCTAATGAGCCATATAGTCTTGTTCCTACTCAAAAATTTATCCTAGTATTTTACTAGGTCTTTAACAATAGCTCCCTCATTCAGTTTTTGACAAAACTATGCACAGATTACTTGCAAAATAGTTAGAGGATTTTTTTTATTCTTGTATCTGGAGAATATGGTGTCTAAATATGCTTTGTGCATGATGTAGGACCAGACAGTGTATTATCAACGATGATGATTGCTCTTTCAGAAGAAAAAGAAAAGTTCTTGGCTTGGATGGGCGCATGCTTCATAGGGTTAAAAACTGGATAGATGGCCGAGTCCAAAGGAGTTGTGATCAGCGAAGCTAAATCCAGTTGGCAGCCAGTCACGAGTGGGGTCCCACAAGGCTCAGTACTGGGGCTACTCCTGTTTAACGTCTTCATCAATGATTTGGACCAGGGGATTGCGTGCATCCCTAGTAAGTTTGCAGACAACACCAAGCTGGGTGGCAATGTCGATCTGCTTGAGGGTAGGGAGGCTCTGCAGAGAGATCTAGACAGGCTGGATCACTGGGCCAAGGCCAATGCCATCAAGTTCAATAAGGCCAAATGCTGGATGCTGCACCTTGGTCATAATAACCCCCAGCAGCATTATAGGCTTGGGGAGGAGTGGCTGGAGAGCTCCCAGGCAGAGAGGGACCTAGGGGTGCTGATTGACAGCCGGCTGAACATGAGCCAGCAGTGTGCCCAGATGGCCAAGAAGGCCAATGGCATCTTGGCCTGTATCAGGAACAGTGATGTCAGCAGGAGCAGGGAGGTGGTCATGCCCCTTTACTCAGCTTTGGTGAGGCCTCACCTCTAGTACTGCGTCCAGTTTTAGGCCCCTCACTACAAGAGGGACATTGAGGTGCTGGAGAGGGTACAGAGGTGGGCTACCAAGGTGGTAAAGGGCTTAGAACATAAGCCTTATGAGGAAAGACTGAGGGATCTGAGCCTGTTTAGCCTGAAAAAGAGAAGGTTGAGGGGAGACCTCATGGCTCTCTATAACTACCTGAAGGGAGGTTGTAGAGAGGCAGGGATTGGTCTGTTCTCCCTAGTAGTGGAGAGAGATAGCACGAGGAGAAATGAATGGAAATTGCACCAGGGGAGGTTCAGGCTAGACATTAGGAGGAATTTCTTTACTGAAAATGTTGTCAGCCATTGGAACAGACTGCCCACGGGGGTGGTTGAGTCACCATCCCTGTTGGTGTTTAAGAGACGGGTGGATGTTGCGTTGGGGGGCATCATTTAGCAAGTTGATAGGGCTAGGACAAAGGCTGGACTTGATCTTCAAGGTCTCTTCCAGCTGTAACTGTTCTGTGATTCTATGACAAAACAATTTTAAACCTTCAAGTTCTTAGCACTTGTCTTCAGTGCAATAGCTTTTTAAAGTAAACCTTTAAGTAAATGGAAAGACTTGATTTTTTTTTTTTGTTTCTATGAATTACGCAGAAAACGTCTTAATTATTACTTATTTTCAGCTTCATTCTATCATTTTTAATTTGATTGGAACTTCAGTTTCACTCTCTGGTCCCGCCTATATAATCTTTTTTCTTTGTTGTGATTTTTAAAGTCACTTTTGTCAAGAGGAATAGATCCCTCTTGTTCCCTCTTCTTGTTGGGTGATAGGGAGAAATGTTTGTCAGCACGCTGAGGACCTGGATGGTGAGTTATATAGGACACTAGTACTAGATTAATATTCGAGGTAAAGATCTTAGGTGTTTTCCTTCCTGTAATTGTCATGAAAACATACCAAAACTAATATGAAGACTTTGTGGGTTTAAATTTTAATGTAAGATGATATAGAATAAGAACTGGTCAGAGAAGTGATAAGCTGTAAGAAAGGTAGCCTTGAGCAGCAGCCTGTGCTACCTGAATCAAAGGGACCTGGAAATTGCTTCTGATTCCGATATTAAATGCGCCTCTTGCACATTGTCTCTGAATCTGTCTCTCTTGTTCATCACCTGTGGAATGGACATAGTGATACTGATCCCTTTTGCAAAGCACTCTGTGTGATAGGTGACATTGCTATCAACTTAACTTTGCACACACATACACACAGGCAAGACAGTAGCAGATGCCAGACAGAATGGTGCAAGACAACGTTACTGAATAAAAGACAGATGTAGGTGTTGAAAATAAAATGTAAAAAGCTAAAGGAAGGAAACTAGCTTTTGGGATTTTTGTCCTTGGATAGAGGATTGCACAGTAGAAGACTTACCAAATGTATGGAAAACATAGCATTTTTTTCACTACAAAAATTACATTTATAAGTGATGTATCCCAAAGTATTGAGCTGACTTACTGAAAAATAAAAGCTTAATTCCACAATTAAGTATGAAATGACCAGGCAGATATCTCTACTAGCTGAGTCTATGTGGTTTCCTTATAGACAGAGAGGCAGCAACTCCTGGTCTGTGAAATTTGAGGCAATGTGTGCATGCTATTCTGCTGTAAAATAAATTTTTCATTTTTGGGTAAGAAGGGGAACCTACCATGCTTTTGCATGATCTTAAATGGCTCTTTTCCAAATTTAGAGCTTGACAAGAATTATTTCACAAAATGTTGTTTTCTCAGTAATTGGTGATTCATTAAAGCACCTATTGTTGATCTTTATGAAACTTCTTTTGCCAAGGTTTTGTTCAGAGACTCAGCAACCTAAATTAACTAATGACTGGTGGATATGCATTAAAATGAAATGTAAGATACACAGGACTAACATCTGTTCTGAATTAGGAAGACCTCTGGAGATACCCCTCTTTCCAGTCTAAAAAATACTTATTTATAGAAACCAGAATAGCTGTAGGAGTTAAGTGAGCTAAGGATTTGCAGTGTGCTAATATCTCAGGGAAGAGGAACACAGTAAGAAAGGGACCTTACGAGTGATCAGGTGTAAAAGTAACCCCCACAATTAACTTTGACTCCCAATACAATTTAGAATACCTTTCACTTTAATCTTCCCTAGACCTATATACTGGCATGTAGATTTGATTCCTGTATTCACCCTTTGAACTGTTAAAAAAAACAAACCCTAAGGATGTATATGATATGTAAATAAAACAAGCTAGTCAGGCACAGCCTGAAAATCACTTGGGGTCTTCTGTGGCCCCTGGTGTGATAATTGTGCTGACAGCAGAGGGAGCATTAAACTCATTGCCCACGGGAAAGTGTGGGGAGTGATACCCATGTTCCTATAATCCTTGTATGGGTAGGATGAGCTCATTAGCCTTCTGGCAGTCATCCTAGGAGAAGGACAACTCTGATTCCAAACCCGGGCAGATGGAGCTCATTTAGCCATGTAAGGCTTTCCATCTAAGAGAAGGACACTCTAATATAACCTCCATCCTAAGGACTTGGCTGCCAGCGTCCAAGCTTGCTAGGCCCTGGCAGCTGACCCTTAGGACTAAAGGGTGGGTCCAGCTCTGCGCATGCTGTGTCTCACCTAAAAAAAATCCATTGCACAGGCTTGAGGGTGCTATCCGCTATCCTCTTTTTATCAGCGCACTTGTAAAAGGCGCTGATGAGGAGCGTGGGTGGAGCCCTCCCTGGATCTTCGTTCGCGAAGCCTAGCCATACATACATACAAAACAAACTAGTATGATAAACTCAGCATCTAAAATGAATGTTATGTATTTGAGTTCCAACAGCACATATGCTTGGACTTTCTGGAAATTGGATTGTGTGTTTTTCTGTGTTCTTGCTGGGTGTTAATTGTTGATGGAGTATTAGTGGGATATTTTTGTACTATTCTTATAAACTCACTAGTACATCATGGTTTTAATTTACCTTTAATAAGTTCAGATTCTGGACAGCAATGACCTGAAGAAATGTATGAAGATAAAATAAGATTCTGAGAAACACTATTTGATTAGTCTGGTGTTTTCGTTACTGTGGGAGTACCACAGGGAAGGTAGAGGTTGTAGAGAACCCCAACAAACCTTCAGTCTGTGAAATGGTATTTCCCTTCTCTACATCTGACTGGAAAATTATATGTTCTGAAAGTGAAATTTGATAGCTAGGAAAAACACCAGTTTGGCAGGGCTCAGAATTTTTTAAAATCATTTTTATTAATTTTTTAGCAGTATTTTCCTAGACTGGAGAAGGCCTCAGAAATAACAATTTGCCTGTCTTGGACCGATTAGTCTTGGGTACTTTAAGATCCTTGATCAGCAAAATAACATATCCTGACAGCCTAATGGAAGGAAGTCCAATGTTTTGCTTCTCCCTGCAGGGAGCTGAGAACAGAATCGTTTTGGTATATGAAATCCTTTTATGAGAAAAGTGATGGATGTATTGAACACTTAGTGGCGGTTATCTCCTGGGCCAGGATGCACAGTGCTTTATTCCAGCCTTCCAAAGCATTTACTGAAAATAAGGAAGATATGATCCATGCCATAAGACTCTGTTTAAGCTCTCCTCTTCTTCCTGATGCTTCATAACTGCTAGCTGCACTGTAATCAAAAGTTAATTTTTTCTTAAAACCTAAAGCAGACATTTTTACATCTACAAATTAAACTTCATGTAGAAATGTACTCATTAGTAAACAGCCAAACAGATTTTTTCTGTTGATCTATGTTCTACAATCAGATAAACTGTAAACAAGCATTTAATTTTTAATTGTCTGTATTTTAAATCTAACTTCATAGATGACTATATTATTTGTGAAAAAGGAAATGCAATTTCTTGTGTTCAACAAAGATTAAAGAATGAATAATTAAATGGAATGTAGAATGTGTATATTGGAAAGGGTTCAAATTTCTTTCTGAAAATTGTTTCAAGTAATCCTAAAAAAACTTCACTCAGAAATATAGTATTGCAAAGTGATTATTTTTGCAAAATAAAACTCTGAGTAGTTGCAGTTGCATAATTTGTAATCGAAATACTTCAAAGTTAGTTGTACTAGCATTGCTTACAGTATTTTAAGAATTCTTTCTAAGACATCACAGAATCAAAGTTAGAGTTTATTGGGATGAAATAGGCAACACTTCAATAACAAAAAATTTTCGGTTTAGTGATCCTTTATAAGGTTGGTAGAGATGTAGCTGTAGGTCAGATTACCAGTCATTTGATATAAAATTTATGAATCCTAGTGGCAACTCTGCTTGATACTAAGAGTAGAAAAAAGAGTCTCATAATGTTTTCCTGTTGTTGTCAGTCATAGAGTATTATACTTTTTGGGTGGTAAATGCAATACAAATAATAACCTTCCTTAAGAGGAGGAAAAATACTGCTCTTTAATCTTAAAGAGATTAGAAGAGTAGGTGTATGAGAGTGAAAACAGAGCATGTCTAAGCATTCACTTAACTAGCTTATCAAGTTTGTGCACAAGGGATGTTAACTTTGACTCAGAAACCAATCTAGAACGTATTGAAACAGCAGGGAAAATCTGGTTAAAACCCCACAGAAATAAAATGTGAGCTTCTGAGAGTGAGATTTTGGTTTAAAATAAGAGTGAATGAGCCAGAAAGGCATAATAGTACTTTGATGGCTCCCACAGCCTTGCAGTGAGAGAATTCCTGCTACAGTGGAAAGAAGGAAGATTATCAGAATTCCCTTGATGGCAATGTGGAGGCTGAGAGGAGCAGGGTCTGCAGCACAGCATCAGTGAGTGGGGTTTGGTTACTACCTGTGATGATATTGTAAGCTTGTAAGTTATGCTGTGGAGTTGCCCAGAAATATCAGCACAAGGTTAGTCTTGAAGCCACTTTAGCAATATTTTCCTTCAACAATCGTTTATCTGCTGCACCTATTACAGGCATGCCACTGAAACTTGCCTCAGGAGGTGTTTACTTCTTAAAGCAGGTCTAACTCTGCTCTTGCTGACTTGTGATGTTTCACTTCTAATGGAAATATAAATCTATGGGTGTTATCCAAGTCTTACTGGAGTCATTAATAAACTTGAGGCCTAATATATTCCCATGTTGTGTAAGGTGGGTTTTGTTTCTGGTTTTTGTTTGTGTGGGGTTTTTTTGTTGTTGTTTGTTAGGGTTTTTTGTGGGGGTTTTTTTGTGTGTGTTGGGTATTTTTTTCTTCCTGGTTCTGTGGTTTCCCCAGAGAAAGTGTCATGTGGTAAATGTAATTCTGCTTGGCTTCATTTCTGGAAGTAGCAAAACCATTTGAAACCTTTGTGCCTAATTTGAATGAATTTCCAATGTTTTTGAAAAAGGGATGTGTGACTGTAAAAATTTGGGAATAATCTTGCTCCTTGGTTTCCTGCCAAATAATGAAAATGTTCTTGGTATTGTCTGTGAAGTTCAGGTTGCTGTTACAGTATTGTGGAGTGCTAAAGTATGTTTTGTGTGCTAGAAAGCTGATTAAGATCTGAGCACAAGTAATGTTATGCAGGTGGGTTTTAAATTAATTTTTCAAGAAGCTAACATAAATATTTTGCTTCCTGAAAGATGACTAAAAAATCTTAACAAATTTGAAGTGCTTTATCCTGCCTGCATTTTTTGAAATATAACTTTAAATGGGTAAAGACAAAATTTTCAGGAATGCATCCAGAGCTTTAAAGGTGTGTGGCTTTTTTTTCTGAAAGAGCAAGTCAGATATCCATGGCCTGAAAGTAAGATTAAAAATTAATTATGTGGAGAGGGCTAGACTGCTTGAGACTGTCTTAGTTTCATTGGGTTTTTTTTATTTGAAATATGAAAAATTCTCAATACTGAATCTGAGAATAAAAGATGCTTAATATATAGGACACAAAGTTTCATGTAGTGATTTCTTTGAACTAAAGCATGATGGCAGACTTTAAAACATGAATTTACAGGAATTATTTATGATGGACACAGAGAATGAAGCCTTATTTGATGACAAAGGGATAATAACGAAAAAGTAGACAGGCAATAAGAACATTGGAGTTAAGGTCCACAACTCTGTCTGCTGATGTAATTCAACCCAATTTTGGAGAAATCAACAGTAGGTGCAGCAGATGTGAGCTGGTTTTGTAGATCCTAAACCAAATAAACCAAACACAGCACTATGATCTACTGTTATATTTCTATGGCTATTGTTAATATTGTCAGAAAGAGAGACTTGGCATGTGACGTCAGGCACAGATGCACACAAATCCTGAGCATCTCCTCCCCACCTCAAAACACACTGTGTGACTGTGAGTCTGAGAGCAGGCCTGCCAAGGAGTGTACCAGGAACATAGCAGGTATGCGAGAGGATATTAAAGATTTGTGATATAAGCTACATGACCTATAACAGCCCTATTAGCTACTCCCTCCATCATTTACTGACAGATCAGATTTTATTTATTTTAAGAAGTAGTTCTTACTGCTAGAAATATGAGAGAAGTGCTAAACGAGGAGTCAATAGTGTCTGTTTAGGATGCTGGAGAATGTGTTGGAGAAGGGGTACAGAGCCAGAAGAAAGAGTTTGGTAAGAGCTACCTAAAGCAAAAGAGGGAAGAAAATTAATTGCTACAGGCTGAATGGGTTTCCTGTGGACTGTAACAAGCTGAAGGAGAATGAGCTAACAGCTGATACAAACAGGCCAGAAGTTAACTGCTGCTTGAAGTCTCCACAGGCCTCTACTCCAATTCAGCTCCTTTCAAAATAACATGAACACTGCAAACTCCTTTGTGGACTTTTAATGGGTATGATGCGCTATTTCTACTCATATTGGGAATAAGTCTAAGGAGTTTAAAGTATAATATGCAATAAAATATATCTACTGGCATTGTCCAGTATGATTACAGCATGCAGAAAATTAATTAGCAGCAATTTAAGAACATAATAATAAGTTTAACTTTGGCTAAGCAAGCTCATTTTTTAAACCCTTGGAGAGACTGCAGGATGTTTTAATGGGTCTTTTGCGATGTGGATATTTCCTTAGTTCTAAAACTGGACTGAATAGGTTCATTTTGCATAACTTAGGAAGGAGCCTTCATACTGTAATGATTTTAGGTCACTGTTAAGATAGACCAGATGTGGATGAATGGCTTAAGTGAAATGCTGCATAACCCATTACAAAGCTTTTTAGGTATGTATACTTAAGACTCTTGGTAATAAGCTTGCAATTAATGAGTAAGTCCTTAATACATAGTTATATGTCAAAAAAGGCAAAAATAGTTCCACCACAGTTCTTCATGTTTTTGGGGAACCTTTGAAGCCAGTCATGGACAAAATAAATTAATCTGTAATTAGGAATAATTTAATTTGTGTATCACTGGCACCCAGAACGATAGTCTCCCTCAGTGTTATAGAAATTAGCAGAGGGAACCATATTGAACTCATAAACTAACGTATTCTCTGGTTGAAGAGAAGGAAACGGTGTGATGTGAAGGAAATGGTGTGAAGGGGGAAGGGGACATAACTGGGCCTGTTAAAAATAAGCCCAGAGGAAGAACATCAGGACCCATAGGATGTCGGACTAGTAAGGAACCTTCCTCTTCCATCTCAACTGGGACAAGGGATAAGTGTTTAAAAATCATAGAGACAGCTGAGATGGGCCTGGTAGGAAAGGGGGCCCACACACACATAAAGGTATTGGGATCAGTGGCTCATTTGACATGCGTCTATACCAGTGCATGCAGTACAAGCACCAAACAGGAGGAGCTTGAAGCCATGATGCAGTGGGAAATCTGTGACATAGTGGCCATCACAGAAACATGGTGGGATGCCTCACATGACTGGAGTGCCACAATCAATGGCTACAAGCTCTTCCAGAGGGACAGGCAGGGAAATAGAGGTGGTGGGGTGGCCCTGTATGTTAAGGAATATTATGAAAGCTCTGAATTTGAGCACAGTGATGATGAGGTTGGAAGTGTTTGGATTAGGTTAAGGGTCAATAAAGATGATAATTGCTGTGGGGGTCTGCTATAGACCCCCCAACCAGAGCAGTGAGTTAGATGAAACTTTCTATAAGCAATTGGGAGAAATCTCACGGTCACTTGCAGTTATTCTTGTGGGAGACTTTAACCTGCCAGGTATCTGCTGGGAAAACAACACAGCAGAGAAGGAACAATCCAGGAGGTTCCTGGAGTGTGTGGAAGATAACGTGCTCACACAACTGGTAAGTGAATCGACCAGGGAAGGTGCCCTGCTGGACCTACTGTTTGTGAACAGAGAAGGTGTTGTGGAAGATGTGGCAGTTGGAAGCCATCTAGGCAGCAGCAATCACAAAATTATCAAGTTCTCTATTATTGGAAACACTCGGAAGAGTGAGAGCAAAACTGCCACTTGGGACTTCCAAAGGGCAGACTTCGGTTTATTTGGGAGGTTACTCAGTATAATCCCTTGGGAATCAGTTTTGAAGGGCACAGGAGTCCAGAAAGGCTGAACATTACTTAGGGAGAAAATCTTGAAGGCACAGGAACAGGCCATCCCTACGTGCCTTAAGACAAGCCAGTGGCACAGAAGACCAGCCTGGCTGAAAAGGGACATTCTTCTGAACAGGGAGTTCTACCCTGCAGCAAAAGCAACAGGCAGAGGCTCTACAAGGTGTTGAGGATTCCCTTCCCTCCTTTCATCAGGAGGAAGGAGGAGACATAAGTAATGGAGAGGAACGGAGACAGATCCCTCCTCGGTAAGGCAAGTGTAAGCCCTTTGGGCCATCCGCACCTTGCCAGTTACATTTGCAGAATAGATATGGGGCTTTGGAACATGAGAATCAGGTAAGGGAGGATGGGGATGAAGATCCTTCACCTCCTCAGGTGCCGTTAATGATATGAGGCTTTGGACCTTGAGAGTCAGATAGACAGGGAGAAGTTCCATCTGGAAGATTCACTGGTTGTATCCCAATATCTCCTAAACGGATCACAACCTCAGCTACTAAAAAACCCAGGAAGGTGTTTGTAGTTGGAGACT